>CM070722.1:18632234-19001484 GCA_036346275.1 Otatea glauca
TAGCCCCAAGGAAAACTATTACACATGTAGGGAATATGACAATCTCAGGTCTAAGGATCATACATCTTCTAGGTATGAGATACACCGATGACACATAAGAATGAAACATTCTCGCAGTGTCCCATAGCGGGTCTATCTAACCCATGTTCTTCAACATGGTCCACAATGTAGAGATGATATCTCCATATCCCATGATCTATGAAGCATGATCATCGATCACTACATGTGCTGATCTATTCATCGTAGTCCTATACGATGATATCCGATCAGAGATATTTATCGAATTACATCATTAAGTAAAGAGCTTCATAATCAAGTCACATACTTGTTGATCAATACAATGATATACATTCATTGGACCAATAATCATATTATTATTCATAAACATAGTCATGTTACAATCATCTAAATGATTGCCTCAAGGGCATAACACTAACAGAAGCTAGTTACATCAGTTTGATTTTATGTACGGATCATCTCATGCCTAGAGCTCTGCTAGTGGTAAATTTAGGATGAGATATGTACTCATATTGTAACACCACACAATCTGTAATCTTGAAATCTAAGAAGTCTCCTTTATTTAGTAAATTTGGTGACAATGCCAATCTCTATTGTGTACAAAAGAATAATATTAGAATAATCATCCTTTGTAAATGGCAGCAAGAATAAGGCAATGAATATTAGCATGGCTTCTTACAGTAAGCCTTTCGCTTTAGATGTGAGAATATGACAGAGTCTAGCCCCTGCACCCAATCAATATGTTCAATCCAATGTGATGTTATCCTAGGAGGAGAACTGAAGTAGGGTCTTTTAAAAAGCAAACAAGTTGACACTTTAAAAAAAAAATCAGGCAAGTCGATTGTAGTTAGGCTGGATTCCCAAAGCTTCACAAGGGTTGATGAAAATAAATTATTGGACACCACATTACCATCCACATATTCCTAAGCTAGAGGATACCAAAGGAAGGCTCAACTGTACAAGGTCGCGTCTCAAGAGAGGCAAACAAGAAATGGAAGCTCTCCCGGTGCCGAGCGTGCTTGATGGTAGATTGACTGTATTCGTTTTGCACCTAATTGTGCTGTACTGTCCTTTGACAGGCCCAGATTCTCACTCGTGTTCTCTATCACGGTGGACATACACACGCGCACACGATAGCTTGATCTGCCGGAACTGGAGACGAGAAACAAACACAACAAGCACAGGGATTTGCGACGCTAACTGACTGCATCTTTTCTACGTTTTTTCTCGTTAATCTTCTGAACAATGACAGCTACTTAAATAGAGCTCATGCATACAATTTTTGGCAACCAATCTTGACCATAACTCACGCCACTAATCCCCCTAATCATGCACTACTTCCCATATGCAGCGAATGCAATATTTACATAATAAATATGCATACGCTAATCTTCCCTAATCATGCATGCACTACTTCCCATATGCAGGGAACAGAATATTTACATACCAAATATGCATACAAGATACCAAATAAGGTGCAACAAGATTAGAGTAAACATCCTTATGATGGATAAGCTTGAAAGCAGAGTGACAAAAAAAAAATAGACTGATGTACTTAGCTTCAGGTGCTGATCCTATCACTACTATAAAAAGGCTTATATCAGACACTTCATCACAGATGGTTTTGTCTGTGATGACGAACATCACTAACGGTTCTAGAGTTAACCCGTCAGTGACATCATCACAAACGGTTCTCCTCATAAACTGTCAGTAATATATAGGGATATCATAGGCGGTTTTAGTATAAAACTGTCAGTGATGATGCTTGTAGCTATCACGGACTGTTCTATTCATAAACCGTCAATGATAAACATGGTTATTACAGATGGTTTTAGTATAAAACCGTCTATAATAGCTATAGGCATCATCACTGACGGTTTTATACTAAAACCGTCTCTGATAACCCTGTATATCACTGATAATTTATGAATAGAACCGTTTGTGATAGCTCCTAGCAATATATAATGCAGAGCCCCAAGCCGCTTAGTGTGATTTAGGGTTTCGGGATCTATCTTTGAGGTGGCTGCGGCTGTGAGGCGATTTGGTGAAAAAAAATTGATTTCGAAGGGTGATTGTAGATCCATTTGATTTTGGTGATCTAAGGTTAGTAATTGGTTCTCATTGCATTATATTCAATATCTAGCTTGGTAAGGAGAGAATTTGAATATTGTTTAGATCTAGCTTGTAGATCCATGTGTTCTTGTTGATCTATGGTTAGTAATTGGTTCTAATTGCATTATATTGAAGATCTAGCTAGCTAGTTTGGTAAAGAGAGAATTTGAAGATTGTTTAGATCTAGCTTGTAGAACCATTTATTCTTTGTGATCTAAGGCTAGTAATTGGTTCTAATTGCATTATATTCAGATCTAGCTATTTTGGTGAAGAGAGAATTTGAAAAATGTGTTTAGATGTAGCTTGTATGTAGATTCATTTGTTCTTTGTGATCTAAGATAGTAATTGGTTATATAATTGCATTATATTTAAGATGTAGCTAATAGTGCATAATTATATGTAACACTAATTTTTATATGCGTAGCCTAGATGGATCGAAGCTGGATGTATGCTAAGAACCGTGCGAGTGCCGAGTACATTAATGGTGTCTCCGCTTTTAGAAGAGCTGTAGAGGAGGATATGTTTAATAAAAGGGTGCAATTTATATCTTGTCCATGCATTGATAACGAGAATCTAAGGATATTTCAAAACTCAGCGCAGAGCGAAGCACACTGATTCAGAGGGTTTAAAAATGGGGTATTCATGTTGGACCAGTCACGGTGAAGAGCAGACTTTACAGGAAGCAGACAGTGTGAATATCGTCGTCGAAGTCAACGATATGCCGAATGATCATATCGATTGTGCTTCCGATGATGATAGGTTGCACGATGACAATCTGGACAGATGCTGCATGATGTAGAAGGGAACCGTGATGATAGAGAATATGGTAAATTTCAAGGCTTGATGGATGACTCGGAGAAATCTTTGTTGGCTGCAAGTCGAAATACACAAGGTTGTCATCCGTGCTTTAACTACTGAAATTGAAGGCAAGCAATGGTTGGTCCGACAAAAGTTTCACGGTTTTGATAGGTCTTTTAGCGAACATGCCTTCGGAGGGAAACGAGTTGCCAACAACCACCTACAAAGCGAAAGAGTTTCTTTGTCCCTTGGGAATTGAAGTAGAAAGAATACAAGCATGTCTGAACGACTGTATCCTCTTCCGTAAAGAGTACGCAAACTTGCATGTATATCCGGTGTATAACGCATCCCGGTACAAGCATAAGAATCAATCAGATGACGACGACGAGGGCATTGAGGTGAACAAAGGACCTCCTGCAAAGGTAGTGTGGTATCGGCCTGTAATTCACTGTTTGAAGAGTTTATTTGCGAACCCAAAAGAGGAAAAACTGCTGCGTTGGCACTCAAAGTAGCGTAAGAATGATGGACTGCTAAGGCACCCTACTAATTCCACCCAGTGGAGAAACATCGATAGGAGGTTTCAAAAATTCGGTGCGGATCTGTGGAATATAAGGTTTGGATTGAGTACAGATAGAATGAATCCATTCGGTAACATGAGAAGCCGACATAGCACTTAGCCCGTGAATCTCTGTATCTACAACCTTTCTCCATGGTTATCTATGAAGAGGAAGTACATTTTATTGTCTGTATTTATCCAAGGCCTGAAACAACCTTTGAAACGATATTGATATGTACCTACCACCATTGGTGGAAAATCTGAAAACATTGTGGGTTCCCAGGTATAGGTATGGGATGTGTACAAATGAGCTAACTTCACTTTGCACTGCGTGTTGTTCTGCACTATAAATGATTACCCTACCCTTACTAACCTATCGGGCCAAAGTACAAAAGGAGCCAAAGCTTGCACTCACTGCTTAGATGATACCTAGAGTGTGTGGCTGAATCACTCGCACAAAACCATTTACATGTGTCACCGTAGGTTCCTTCGGAGGAATCACCCGTACCGCAAGATGAAAAATACAATTCGACGGAAGGAACGAAGATGATTCAGCTCCAAGGCCTTTAAGCGGGTGAGATGTTCATGATATGGTTAAGGATTTGGATGTTGTATATGGAAAGGGACGTAAATCAAGGACTCATGAGAAGAGCATGTGGAAGAAGAGATCAATATTTTGGGACCCACTGTGGAATATATGAAACCAGGTGTCTTCATAACTGGCCCAGAATCGCTTGAAAGAGAAACAGGGCCGAGCGGAAGGCCCAGGGGGAAAGCTCCCCGCCAAGCTGTGTTGCCATGCGAAAGGGGATACATCCTGGAGGCAGCTGAATATGTATTTAGATATAAGAGATACGATTGTAATCCAAGTTGTTAACAGGGTAGATAAAGATGTAAACTCTATCTTGTAACCGATTAGAATCATATAACCGATCGGAATCCCTTAACCGATCGGGACTCTGTAAACCGCCCCACCCCCAGTATATAAGGGAGAGGGCGGGCAACAACAGAGAGAGAGAGAGCTCATGAGCAATTTTAGATCCAAGAGATCCACATAATCCCAGCACACAGGACTAGGGTATTACCTCCTCCATCGAGGGCCTGAACCTGTATAAACCTTTGTCTTGTGTGACCTTCGAGTTTGAGATCTAGCGCCTGCCCCATAAATTTATTGCCGACTACAAAAGTCGGCAGTTGGCGCACCAGGTAGGGGAAGCGCTATAATCTTTTCCTATAGACTCGATGGCAGCAACCAGCGCAATCATCACCACCTTCGTCTCCGGCCAGGCTTTCCGCTTTGGAAGCCTGGACTTCGTCGCAGATGCGTGCGGAGAACTTGTTTGCCTGGACCTAAACCAGATCCAATCTGGTAAAAATCAGGCCGACTCATCTCAGGTAGGCCATTCTGACTCATCCAGCGAACCTGTCGGTATCGCGAGGAATTACTACGATCTTCGCGGCATCTACGCAATAGAAGAGCAGAAGACCGATCTCCAACGCCAGCAAGAGATTCAAGAAGCTACGGAGGAAGATCGCCTTCTTCGTAAGGGTAAGGAGGCACAAACGCGATCGCTTCGATCTTGCGGCCGCGATGTCCGCGAGGACATCCTACAATCTAAATTGGGAGACCAAGCTGTCTTCCACACACCGCTGCAGAACGTCATCGCTTCCAAGACGCTTCTCGACACGCTGGACCCGATGATTGCATCTGATAGCCCGGCAGCCCCGATCGTGGCCCAGATCAAGGCCATGGTGACGGCGGCGGCAATTCAGCAGAATCAGGAAAAGCCGGTAGGTGAAGAGCGCTCACGCTCCCACACGGCTACTCGTGTCGCAAGCAGTCGGACTGCTACCAGTCGGAATACCCGCAGTCGACGCCCCACACAACCAGTCGGAGACGCCCGCCGGAATATCAACCGCAACCTCCGCCAAGACATCACCGCCAGACAGCAAGAGCGGGACAAGGAAGAACGGCGCTGGCGCTACGACGACCACGAACGCTTCGGTACCGGCCCCGATAGATGAAGCGATCAAAGGTACGATGACTACAATGACCGTAGAAACCACCATCACCGAGGGTGGGACGACAACGACAACCGCCGAGACATGGGCTACCGCGCCGAACTCCACCCCGACGCGTTGATGACAATCGCCGAGCCAGAGGCTCGCCACGCCGGACTCCTCCTCATCATGACGACAGATCCATCGACAGAATCCGAGCGTTCACTTCTCGGTTACGCCGAGTGGTATGTCCCGAAGGATTCAACCCCAAGGGCATCGTAAAGTTTGATGGGGAACGAGATTCGAAAGCTTGGCTGCAGGTCTATGCCCTTGCGGTTAAAGCGGCTGGGGGCAATCAAAATGTGATGGCAAATTATCTGCCAGTCAATCTCACCCCTTCAACTCAAGCATGGCTCACAGGACTTCGTGCGAACTCGGTGGACTCCTGGAGCGATCTTTGCGATCAATTTATCGCGAACTTTCAGGGGACCTATGAGAGGCCTGACACCCCATGGGACCTATATCATCTCCACCAGAAGAAAGATGAGACACTGAGAGATTTCATCCGGGCTAGTGCAATGTTGAGTCTAGGTAATGTAACGGTTATGTTATGATCTCCATGCCGACACACCAAAGGAAGTGTGTCAACTGGCCTGGGAAAAATGGTAGATCATTTCTTGTGGGTAAAGTTGTACACCTCTACAGAGTGTAAATCTAATTAATTAGCCGCGCCTACGGTCAAAGGCACTTGGTAACATCATCACATGGTTAGAGTTTTAATATTTCCAAAATGATTTGGTGGGAAATGGTGTTCTGGAGTATACTTCATGTCAGGGCACATGGGAATGGATTGAACTAGTCGGGTAGACTGCATTATGATGTTTAATATTTTGTCAATACTTTGTTATTACCATGGTTGCTCTTTTACAAATCTCGGTTGCAATCTATCATATAGATATGCTTTAATTTGCCATTGCAAAATAACTGTAGAAACCTCTCCATTGTTATGACCTACATTTTAATTATACTTGCATTTGTGATATACTACAAGTCTTGCTGAGTACACAATGTACTCAAACTTGCTATCGTTGTTGTTTTCAGGTGACAATACCGAGTATCCCGATGATACCTATGATCACACAGGATACAGGGTTTATGATGAGGACATCACTACTACGGATATGACCACATTTGGTTGTGCCAACTCCA
Source organism: Otatea glauca (assembly GCA_036346275.1). Taxonomy (NCBI): domain Eukaryota; kingdom Viridiplantae; phylum Streptophyta; class Magnoliopsida; order Poales; family Poaceae; genus Otatea; species Otatea glauca. The sequence goes on from CM070722.1 coordinate 18,638,929, forward strand.
ACACGTCATCCATGGACCAAGAAGAGAGAGAGATCAAATGCATCACGTTCTGGAATCCAATTTGGCCTCCTGGGACAGCACCGACTTCAAATAAGAATAACTTTTGCATACGGACTCCGATTGGGGTGATCTTGGACTTGATTGAAAACTTACAAAGAGATCTTTCCAATAGATCTAATCCTAACTCCAGATTCATAGTGGATCAGTAAAAATCATAAAAACAATACACTACAATACTATTTTGGGCTGTTTCAGGCCTTGTAAGCGTGTGGGGGCCCAAGCCCAAGTTGTGTGAGCCCCCCTGGCTGCACACCACCCTAGGACGTCCCTCTCACGTCCATCCCTCTTATAAACTCAGTAGCCGCCGCTTTAGACACTTGGGTTTTGTTTGACTAGTTTAGCCAAGTGCAAACTTTGTGTCTTCAAGTTGTGCTGGATAGCCACCTTGTCAAGATCCTCAATAGAACCCCACCTTGATTTTGCCTTCCATTCTTATTTGCAATTTCATATTGCTTTTACTATTGTTCTTGCTTGTTCTTCGGTTGCTTGCAGGAATTGAACCTCGTATTCAGGTTGATCATGCCCACGGCAAGATCAATAACACTCTGGAGTTGGTTTAGCGATTGCTAAGGCGTATCGTTGTCGTATGTTGTAGTCGGATCATCAAAGTTGGTTCCACCAAATCGATTGTTATCGCTCTCATCGAAAGATCGGGACACAACTTCACATCAGGTGGTATCAGAGTGCCAAGTTGCTCGGTGAGAGATTCAGTACCTTAGATTAGTTTTTGTTTTATGTCCTAAAATAAAAATTACTCCACAAAAAATTCAAACTTTAGATTCAATCTTGTATGTTAGTGAGTTTTGTTAGGTTTTGATCCATTAGTGTTCTTGTTTTAGTTGGTGATCGTTTTTTCTTCGCGTAGCTTTTTTTTTCAATCTGTCCAGTACATTGTTTGGTTCATAACTTTCGCATACGAGCTCGGATTCTACTACTTTTGCACTTTCCTAAAACCTGGGAACGATCTCTACAAAAACCTAGTTGGGCATGGACTCTAATTATTGAGCCAAATCTTTTTAATCTGGATGTCAAAGTTGGTAAAGCAAGTTGTACTTTCAATCCAGATTGGTTTGGTATTTTGATCATAATTCTCACATCCGAACTCCGATTGGGAAGTTTTTATACTTTGCTAAATCCTTGAAGAGTCCTCTACAAAAACGTTTTTGGGTATCCTTTGTGATTCGGACTCCTTCAAACCGAATTTGATTCGGATTCGGAATCGGTCTCGCGGGCTAAAATTGTGTGTATTCTGTGGTGTTCGGTTTTTGAGCCATAACTTTCACACCCGATCTCCAAATTGCATTTTCTTGTACTATTTTGAAAGATGAGGATATAAGCTTCAATTCTTTCCATAGTGAACCTTCTAAATTTGGTCATTTCGAAGCTTTAATTTGGGCGACAATTCTGCTGCCCTAGAAACATTGAATTTGGGTATCTTGCTTCAATTCGTGTTCTAGCTTTGTTTCTTTGAGTTGGTTGAGTCCAGTAGCATCTTTAATCCATAAAACCCAAAAAACATTAGTACACATACCTTTGGGAACGAATTAATCCTTTGCGAATACTTTAATCCCAATTGAGACTAGCTATTTGATATTGCTTAGGGCTGTTCATATTGATACATTGCATAATCTTGAATTACCATATCATACTATCTTGTGACATCGAGTTAGGGATTCCAAAACTTTGTTCATAGTAGTGTTGCCCGAAATTCACCCAAAGAAAGAAAAGTGAAAGAAAGAGCCAAAAGGCAAAAAAAAAGAGAAGAAGAAAAAAAAATAGTGGCCGGTCGCACTACATTGAGCAAAACCCTAATTTGTGTTCATTATTTCAGATTGTGCAATTGTATTAATTGTTGAGCAATCTTGTGCTCTTTTTACATTCTTAAATCAATAAGCTAGCGTCTCTCTACGACTTGTGCAATAGAACTTTTGGTGCCTCACTTATTTTTTATAGCTCATTTCTTGATTGCATAAGTACCATCATCTTTGCGCATGAGTTGCCTTGAAATTCGCTTATATCTTTGAGATCGGTAACTAGGACTTGTGAATTCTAGTTTGGGTCAATACTTATCATTACAATAACTAGAATTATCAGATTGTATAGGAAAAAGTATAGCCTACCCAGCTCCACATATTCTACGCTCGTACGTTTGTTCGGTCCCTTGGCAATCGCTTTATCCAAACTTGGTTGAACTTTTGACACCGTCAACGGCCGACAACTCCTGCAGCACGGTAAGAACTTGTAAGAGCTTTGGTTAAAGCTTGAGAGTTGAGCGAATTTTCTCCACTTCCTAGTAGTTGATAGGGAATTACATAAGCCTTTGTGTTTCCCTTTTTGCTACTAACCATATTAGGTGACAAGAGTTCACTGCATCATTCTCCACGCACGAAGGGCAATGTACGACTCAGTAATGAGCGAATGTCGCTGCAAGAAGACCGTCTCCGGTCCATCGAGACTGCTCAGGGAGTTGCTAACACTACCCTTGCTACTATTTTGTCTAGACTTGATATGCTTGCAGCTGCTGCCCCTGGAACATCCAGTCCTCCGCCTCGTCTCTTAAGCAACAACAATGGTATACTACGTGCACAATGGGTTCTCATTGCTGTCCCGGCTTCCCAGCATGGACCCGCTGCCTCGGTCGCCCCACCACACATCGCCACGGGTTCATCAACTGATGATGAACAAGGTAAAATCAAGTTTGAATTGCCTCCTTTTGGTGGAAAGTTCGATCCTAATGCATATATAATTGGGAGACTGCGGTAGACAAAGAATTTGCAAACTATGACTTATCTGAAAGCTAAAAGATTAGTGTCGTAGTTCAAGTGTTAACGTCAGGTGCAATATATTGGTGGAAGCATATATCTAGACATGATAAAAAACCTAAAACTTGGAATGCCATGAAAAGACTTATGAGAAATGATTATGTTCCTGAATATGATGTTGAATATTTGCTTACTAAACTTCAACGCTTAAAACAAGGTTCTAAAACTGTTATAGAATACTTTCATGATTTGCAAAATTATTTGTTGCGTTGTGGTTTACAAGAATGTGAAGAAGCTACAGAGCTTAGATTCATACGTGTACTTAATCATGAAATTCAGGATATTCTTGTTGATGAAACATATAGTTGTCTTTCAGAATTGATTAAATATGCTTATAGAGCTGAAAACATGCTTGCTGAATCTTTGAAAGAGGCTTTAGCTTTATTTGAGGTGCCCATTGTTTCACCTTCTATTGTAGCTAACATTTTGTAGAAAAGTGAGCAGCATCGAGAGAAAGATGAAGAAGAAAATGTGTAGAAAGAGGAGATATTTGCTTAAAATTGAAGTTGCACCTACAACCACTAAGAATGATTTAGAAGGTAATGTAAAAGGTATGGACTGTATACACGGTGAAAATCATTTTGAAGAGATGAAACTGTCCATGAATCATGTTATCGTAGAGCAACTATTAATGGAACCCATTGCTGATTTTGTTGCTATTCCTCGTGATAATGTTTCACTTATATCCACACCACAACTAGTGAATGAATATGAAACAATTATATTTGAACTAAACACTTGCGCTGAATATAAACATGTTATTCACATTGCCAGTGAAGAAGATGAGCTTAAATTGATGTCTTCTTTAAATACTTTAGGTTACATTGAATTTGAGGTTCTGTGTGATCTAGATAGTTTCAAAGAGAAAATTTTTGTACATTCTGATTTGCCATGGTTATCACGAAATATTTTTCATGTTGTTGGCAAACATAATGATAAAGGAGAATACAATGTGTATAGAGTATACATTTGTTCAGATCTGAAACCTCTACATCCTATTCAACAATGTGATCAATTTGATAATTCTAATATCATATCAAGTACCCCTACTATCGATTATAATCTATATAATAGTTTTCAAGAAAGGGAGTGTTTGGGTGATTGTGATTCACGAGCCATTGATTTGATCACAAAAGATATGCATGTTGCTTTGCTCTTTCTCGCTACTAACATTTTGCAGGAGAATGTGATGGAGTCGAGGACTACTACAATTCAAGAAAGGGAGAATGATGAGACCATGCCCGTCCTGGATATGATCAACGCTATATCAGTTTGGCGACACTTCACGGCATCCTCTGCATCATCTACATCTACTAGGATGGCTTTCCTTCGCAGAGGGGAGGAAGCATCCAAGAGTGCAAGCTTTCAACATGCCTTTAAATGCTGGAAAGAAATATTAAGCTATGTGGATGATTTTCATATCAGAATATTTTTTGTTGAGGACAAGCTAAAAGTTGAGCATGAGTCGAGGACGACTCAAATTCAAGAAAAGGAGGATGATGAGGATATCACTACTACGGATATGACCACATTTGGTTGTGCCAACTCCAACACATCATCCACGGACCAAGAAGAGAGAGATCAAATCCATCACGTTCTGGAATCCAATTCGGCCTCCTGGGACAGCACCGACTTCAAATAAGAATAACTTTTGCATACTGACTCCGATTGGGGTGAACTTGGACTTGATTGAAAGCTTACAACGAGATCTTTCCAATGGATCTAATCCCAACTCCAGATTTATCGTGGATCAGTCGAAATCATCAAATAAATACACTATAATACTATTTTGGGCTGTTTCAGGCCATGTAAGCATGTGGGGCCCAAGCCCAAGTTGTGTGCACCCCCTGGCTGCATACAACCCTAGGACGTCCCTCTCACGTCCATCCCTCTTATAAACTCAGTAGCCGCCGCTTTAGACACTTGGGTTTTGTTTGATTAGTTTAGCCAAGTGCAAACTTTGTGTCTTCAAGTTGTGCTGGACAACCACCTTGTCAAGATCCTCAATAGAACCCCACCTTGATTTTGCCTTCCATTCTTATTTGCAATTTCAGATTGCTTTTACTATTGTTCTTGCTTGTTCTTCGGTTGCTTGCAGGAATTGAACCTCGTATTCAGGTTGATCGTGCCATGGCAAGATCAATAACACTCCGGAGTTGGTTTAGCGATTGCTAAGGCGCATCGTCGTCGTACGTTATAGTCGGATCGTCAAAGTCGGTTCCACCAAATCGATAGCTATCGCTCTCATCGAAAGATATGGACACAACTTCACACCAGTTTATGATGACGACCTTTTCTAGGGATTTTACCTTATCTGTTGCCTGAGGGTTTTTGGGCATTCTACAAGATAACTATATTTCCGCTGCAAGTTTGAAGCTTTTGGCATGTAATAATGTTATGTATTGTTAAGACGCTCATGCGTATGTAATATCTTTGTGTATGGATGTGATTTCAATTTGTAACTATGCGTGCTAGCCACTGATCATGGGACTAGTACTGTATGCACAGGTAACCCATTATTGGTATTTATTATCAAAAAGGGGTCCTTACAGATTGGTATCAGAGCCATGCAAACTGTAGGAAAAACCCTAGTTAGCATGGCCATTAGTTAAAAGAAAATTTAATAAGCTCAAAAACTCGTGCTTAATTTTTATATATATCTCTACTAATAATATTTTCCCTATCTTTAATATATGATAATATTTCTTGTCCATACTAAATTGAAAAATTCTAATCTCTTCTTTGTTTAAAACAGATGGACATTATCCTATGTCATGAGACTAACGGTCAGGAAGAGGCTAGTATTAGGGGAGTACTAGCCAAAATGATGGATGTGGCACAGCACACGGAGAATCCTCGCTATATGGTGTATTACGTTTCCCTCAGTTCCTCTATAGTAGAGTATGCAGCCCGACTGCATATTCCTGCTCACGCTTCATTTGATGAAGGGGAACGTTATTTCGAAGGCTATGGCTTGATCATGGATGTTACCATGAGTGATGCCACCTATTATACTGTTGTCTGCCTGCACCACGCCTTGCTAGAACTGCACACCTCCTATCGTCTATATCCTTCCTACTCGCCACTTGGGGATACTGCTTACCCTGATCCTTCGGACATCTGCTTGGAGAGACTTCACAGCCTGGTGGAGTTTAGCAATGCCTCCGATGCCCATCATTGTCGCATAGCTCAAGAGGCCATAGACCATCGGCGTCGTGTGGGTTACCTTGAGGGAGTGATCGCCCCATTTGTAAATATGGGATTTATCTCTCGCTCAGTCCTAGGTAATGCCGAACCAATTGCTCCACAAGTTCCAGTCGGACCTACTGCACCTGCCACCGCTCACCTCCTGCCCCCGCTGTACCTACCAATCACTGTCGCACTGCTCGCATGTCATTGGGAGGTAGTCGACCCCGTCTTGCCAAGCGTGATGCCGAATCTAGGCCCTCCACTTCCCGTCGTCCAAAGTTGACTCAGGGGTATCGCCGCCAAGATACCTCTCCCACAACGACGAAGGCTCCTCAGAGAAGCTTCCACTGCTGAAAGAAGACGATCTGAACACAGGATTTGCTGGTTGGCTGGAGATCAGTGAGTAGGACAGCTTAGATATCATAAGGTTAGGAAGTGACCCTGTGTAAAATAGCTAGTAGGAAAGTCTTTTGGTATTGTATCATGTAGAATGCTTAGTAAGGTGATCTTTGGTATTGTACTGTTATGGATGTAAAATATTATATAGGAATGAAAACTTTTGGATTGCAAGAATTTTCTATGTTTCTTGGATTGCATTCGTGACTATTTAGCATAAATTTTAAAATTTTCACGACATTGCAAACCTTATGTAAAGTTACTATAAGAAGAGTAAAAAAATATATGCATACCCTAGCATTTAAAAAGTACATTTAAAACAAAAATAGTATGATGAGAGAAAAATAAGTATTGTAATTCTTTCCTTTCATTTTAAATTATTATCCCATTATATTGTTACTAATCATTTCTCTTTTAAATAATTTTAGATGGCCAAAAACATAAACTGGACTGACATTGCAAGAGAGTTGACTGAAAACTTAGGACATGAAAAGCATAAGCCTATTTTCAATATTAAGCAAACACAATTTGGATAAAAAATTTATAGTCATGCCACTACAACACTTGAAGGCCAAAAATTGCACCATAATGTGAAGCGCCACAATGAAACTAAGCATGAAGCAATTCAAGAGTCGGGACGTAAGCTTATGCGTCGGATATGCAAAGCGCATAATATTAATATGAGTGCCTATGTACGTACATATGAGGCCTACATGGGATCCCAAAATGTAGCTTGAAATTTGACTAATATGAAACTCTTGACTCTTCTTATTCTCTACTTCTTGTCTTTGCTGAATTTTTCGTTTTCTTGTTGCCGTTTCAAGTGGAATTATCCAAGCTTCTTTTAATAGATGAGGATGGCTCACACTTATGGAGAGCGCGAGGGAGGCTACGCTCCATAGCTGTGGAGAGTCTTGCAGGTTTTGGGAGGCTTTGTACGACCACTATACCGAGGGAGCTGGTGGGTGGTCAACGGTGTTGAGCGAGGATTCATTTGCAAGATTCTTATTTATGCTAGAGAGGATGGGAAGGCTAGCAAGCCAATCAACATCACTGTGAGGAGAGCCACTTTCGAGATCGGGATTCAGGAGTCTTCGCGTCTTGCCTTGCGACGGATCTGCCAGGACTACGCTCGTGAGTTGGAGGCCATGGTCTTCAGGCTACAACCGATTGGACGTGCTTCACAGCGCTAACAGATTGATGAAGAGGAAGATGCTACTGTGTTACACTTGGCCCAGTTTGCTGCTACTCAGGATGCTCACATGAAGGATACAGTTGAGGAGTTGAAGCAAGTGTACGAGGCTTCAAGGGTTGCCAAGGAGGAGCTTCACAAGACCCGCATCGCAGCTACTGAGCGGATCATGGAGCTTGAGGAGGCCTTGGGCGGCGGTGTTCAGACATAATAGGAGCAGGACGAGGATGAAGAAGAAGACCCTGAGGAGCTTGTGATGGAGCCCAAGGAGCATGATGTCCATGTGGACATGGAGGTGCCCGTTGCTATTCATTAGGATAGGTTTGCACCCATGCTAGCCCACCCACCGGTGTATGCATTGGGAGAGCCCTAGACTGGATAGTTGGATGAGTGATAGAGTTAGCTTTTAGTTGAGACTCTTGTTGGAGTCACGTCTGTCTAAGTTGTCAGTACCAACCTAGTAGTCGATAGTTGGTGTGTTTAGCTTGATTTGCATCTTTATGTTGCTGAGTGTGCAGTATGTGTTTCATAGCTTTTAGGCTTTTGTAAGCAACCATACCAAGTTATTAATAAAGTTTACTTAAGTTGTTAGGTTAAACCTGTTACCCCCTGCAATAGGATTCTTGTATCTTACCTATGTTATTTCTCTTTTCCCTAACTCTGTGAAGCAATCAATAGATGGTTAACACTCATAGAAACAACGGAGCTTCTGGAAGAGAAAATCAACACAATGACAATCCAAATGATGGAGCAGTACCCCAACCTTCACCGCCAGTCGATATGCAGAACTTGGGAGCCTTTCTTGCTACTCAGACTCAGCTTATACAAACTATGATACAGTAGATGCAGAATATGACAACGCAAGCTGCAACTAATAACAATAATGCTCAACTTAACAACAATGGACCTCGTCCTTATTCAAAGCTGTCAAATTTTATAAGGACCCATCAACCGATATTCTCTGGGAATATCAATCCTTTGGAAGTCGATGATTGGTTTAGAACCATTGAGAGAAAGCTGCACTCAATGTGATGGAAATGAGAAGGAGTTGTATGCCTCTCATCTACTTGAAGGAACTGCAGCTGAATGGTGGGAGAACTACTGTGCTGCTCATGAAGCCCCACTAGAGATCACTTGGGAGGATTTCACTGTTGCCTTCAGTCAATATCATGTACTTGAAGGAATTATGGACTTAAAAAAGGAAGAGTTCAGGGTGTTCAAGCAAGGAGGCCAGTCAGTGGCCGATTACTTGAATAAGTTTACTCAGCTTGTACACTACGCCCTAGAAGATGTTGAAACATACAAAGCTAGACAGTCTCAGTTTATGAAGGGATTAAATTTTGGGTTGCAAGTTGGATTGATTACCCATAACTTCCCAAATTTCCAGGAGTTAGTTAATAAAGCTTTGATTATGGAGGACAAGCGCAAGGAATTTGGTGAAGACCACAAGCGCATGATGGCTAATCAAGGAGGATGTACAAATCAGTTTAAATTGAGAATGACACCTCAACATTTTGCAAGATTTCAATCGCAGGCTATGAACAAGACGTCAACACCTGCACCACGTCCTTCTGGTTAGAATTTTCAAATTCTTGCTCAAGGGAATAATGCGTTAGGAGGAAGTCAGTAGCCTTCTGCTAAACGCTGCAATTCTTGCAATGAGCCAAGACACTTTGCCAATAGATGTCCCCAGAAAGGAGGTATCACACCAATTTGCTTCAACCTGGGAACTACACTTGCTAAGACACCCGCACTAGGAGTAAACCACACAACAGTCAAGCTAGAGCTACGCCTCAAGCAACAGTGCAGGGTCGAGTCAACCATATCACCGCATATGGAGCTCAGGATGCATCGGATGTCGTACTGGGTAAGTTTCTGGTTAACTCAGTACCTACAACAATTTTATTTGATTCTGGATCTTCGCATTCATTTGTTTCTCAGGATTTTGCAGTTGGAAATGGGTTGTATGTTATGAATCTAAAGTGTGTGCTATTAGTCCAAGCCCTAGGATCTGAACTTTAGTCTAGCCTTGGGTATTTTGTAGGTAAGTTACTCATGGATGGGATAGAGTTCCTAGCGAACCTTATTTTATTGGATACCCAGACCCTAGATGTTATCCTTGGAATGGATTGGTTGTCCAAACATAAAGCTTTCTTGGATTGTGGCCAAAGAGTGGTATCAGTTGAGAGCCCTAGTGGCGAGAAGGTGGAATTCCAAGAGACCGCAGTTCGTGATGGTCAGTTGATGGTAAACAGTGTGAAGGTTGCCAGTGTAAAAGATGTGCCAGTTGTTAGAGAATTCTCGGATGTTTTTCCTGAGGATTTTCGTGGAATACCATGAGACAAGGATATTGATTTTTTTATTTAGCTAGTGCCTAGATCTCGGGGTCGAGATTCCGTTAAGGAGAGAGGTTTGTAACATCCCAATTTTTTCTTTTTATTAATCTAATTTGTTATTTGTGCATATTATGAATTTTCTAAATTTATTGGATTTTTTTGGCTTTTATTTGAATTTATTTAAAAGCATGTATATTGGCCATTTTGTGAAGACTATTTAATTATTGTGAAAGCTTAAATAAAGTTTTATCAAAAATATTTTATTTAAGTTTTAAATGTCTTAAAATATTTATGAAAATTTTTCTAGAATTTTTTGGTATTTTTATTGCCTTAACTAAATTAATCTAATTTTGAGAATTATTTTAATTAAGAAAACCTTGGAAAACCTCGATACATTGTTGGGCTGAAGCCCAGTACTGTGTGCGCCGACCCATTGACCTGGTTTCTAGAAGCAACCATAGATCTTCAATCCAACGGTCATTTTCAAGCCGTAACCCTAAAGTTTACCTGCCATTAGATTACGATCGGACGGTTGAGATCTTGTCGTGTCATTTTGGGACAGTAACCAATCCTGCCCGTCGGTTTGCGCTTGTGTCTTAGATTAGAGCACGTCACATGGCATCAGACCGAGCATCTCACCACGTGGATGGTGGAGCTACATCATCTTCGCGTGAACGACCTGGACTCGGTCTCCGCCGTCGCAATGAGCCTGTTCGTCTGTGCTGTACATAGCTCGGACGCCGAGGCTTAAAAATCTATGTTAGGACCCGTTTGATGATCATCGAGTCCTTGCGCATCCAACCATCAGTTTGGTTTCACTAGATTCATTGTAGTTCGTTCATGAGAGCTCGCCGGAGTTGGAATAGGTATCCGTGGTGGTTTTTCGTCAGTAGCGTCGCTGTGAAGCCATCATCAACAACGTTGGTTCCAAATTCGGATTCCTCACATTGCACCACGGCAGATCCATACCTTTTCGTCACCGGAATGTCGCTGTTGTGCCACTGAGAGCATCTAGGCCCCCTATTTTTGTCAATTATGCTTATTATGTAGGTTTTGGTGTTGATGATCAAGAAGGATACTAAGTAGAAGCCGACAACAGCCGTATTTGAAGATCAAGACTAAGGTGTTTGTTTCTAGTTTTGGCTTGGGAGTTGATTCAAGCCATATATCTAGAATCACCGTATTATTAAGAGGGATTATACATAAGAAATGATTTTTGTTCATATGCAAAATCACTAAGATTACTTGGAGCATAGGACATTTCATATCTCTCATTCAAAAATCTAGATCCTCCCTTTCTTAGCCAAAAAGAGTACTCTCTTGGACCAAACATCTTGTCAGGCACTCAAGAAATCAAAGTTCAAATCCTAACCGAGCGCACACCATGTACGCCGGACTGACTTTTTCAGTCCGGCGCTAAGAATTCTCTTCCGATTTTTTTTAACTAAGCGCACTCCATGTATGCCGGACCAACTTTTTCAGTCTGGCGCTAACAGATATCCTCTGATGTATTTCAATCGAGCGTACACCGTTCACGCCGGACCGATCTGAATTTAGACTTATATTCAGTCCGGCGTATGTTGTCCTTTCACTCCGGACCATCATTTTTAGTCCGGCATTAAGAGTTTCTTAAACTCTAATCTTAACCGAGAACATGCTTTTTACGATGGACCGAATTCTATATGTACGCCGGACCAACTTTTTTGGTCCGGCGCAAACATGCTTCACTCAGATAAAACCAGCCATTTTCTCATATACGCCGGACCAACTTTTTCGGTCCGGCGCAAACGTTATTCGCTGGTACTCAAATGGAACAAGGCATGTATACGCCGAACCAACTTTTTTGGGCCAGCGCAAACATTGTTTTGCTGGTATCCAAATAGATCGAAGCATGTGTACGCCGTACCAATTTTGTCGGTCCGACACAAACTTTCTTTTACCAGTACATGTATATGACGAACCGTTTTTTTCGGTCCGGCGCAAATGGGTCACACTGGGTACAATAACGCTTCTCAAATCTTATGTACACCAGACCGACTTTTTCAGTCCGGCGTGTGTATATATTTCAACATGTGACTCATACACCTTAAAATACTTATAAAAGAGGCAGTAGTTGACCTATCTCATCCATCCTGCCAACCCTCAACGGGCAAATAGTAGGTACAACGGTTACTTCTATTCAGGCTCTATATATATACAGTGCTTGAGTTCACAAAAAACAAACAGAGCTTTGCACTTACACATCCTTGACATTCTGAACACCGTTGATATCTTTCAAATCAATTACAACTCTTTGATCTTTAGAAATCTCTGAGCTTTCATTCTATCAAAGAGTTCGAACTTCAACTCAGAAACCAAAACACTCATTCTGAACATTTAGTGTTCTTGCTCCAAGTTGAGTCTAGTTTACATCTAGATACTGAACCAAGAGACAGGGCTTGTGGATAGTCTATTACTCTTGGAACTATCTGTTCCTAGACGGTTGGAGAAGTTGTTGGTGCGACCTATCAAAAAGGGATTGTGGAAGGGCACCATTGCTGTGAATGGTTGAGACTCACCTCACGGGAGTGGTGGAAGAGTTAAGCTAAGGGAAACCAAAAGCCATTGTGATTGGCTATTTGGTGGAGCAATACATCTGAAGATGTGCTTTTGGTTAAGCTATACTTCTGAAAAAGTGCTCTAACGGGGACGTAGGAGTTTGAGCTCTGAACCTCAGTGAAAAATCTTTGAGTCTTCCTGTTATTGGTTTATCTTTGTTTGTTCCTCTTATTGTCAGTTCTCATTCAAGTTCTTCTCTATACAAATCTTACTGAAACAGAGTTGTGCTGAATCTTTATACTAATTGTCTCTATTACTATTTTTATTGAGAAAAGTTTTTCCATAAGAATTAAAAAGTTTTAAAGTTGCCTATTCAACCCCCCCTCTAGGCCAACTTGATCTTTACAAGTGGTATCAGAGCAAGGTTACCCATTTGAAGCTTAACAGCTTGGTTAAAATGGCCGAGGGAATAGGATCAGCTAAAGTAAGTGTAGGAATGGTTCCTGTTTTTGATGGCACAAATTATGCTTATTGGAAAATTAGAATGAGGTGTTATCTTGAAACTGTAAGTTATGATGTGTGGAGGGTTACAGAAAGACCTTTGCCTCCACAGGTCATAACTGAAAGGCAATCCATGTCCTCAGAACCTACACATGGAGAAATAAGAAATTTGCAATACGATGCTCAGGCTAGAAATGCTATCTTTTATTGCCTTAGCATTGAAGTTTTTGATAGAGTCAGTAATCTATCAACTGCCTATGATATACGGACTACTCTTCAAGAAATTCATAAGGGTACCTCTGATGTAAAAGAGGAAAGATATTTTGTTGTCAGAGAAAAATTTGATCAGTTCAAAATGCTTCCTCATGAAAATGCTAATGATATGTTCTCTAGATTAAATCATATTGTAAATGAGCTTAAAGGTCTAGGAACTAAAGTTGATAATGTTGAAGTATGCAGGAAGATGATCAGGGTTCTACCTCGTGCCTATCACAGCCTGATCACTTATCTATCCAATAGTGGTGATCTGAAGAAGCTCACACCCATTGACCTATTGGGCAAGATCTCAGCTCATTAGCTTACCTTGAGTGATGAAGTAGAGATCAAGAAGAAATCTATGGCACTCAAGGTAAGGAGAAAGTTCAAGATTCCTCTGATGATGAAGAAGAAGATACAAGCTATGAAGAGGATGAAGATGTAAGAAAATTGGCATTACTCATGAGATCAGCAAACAAAATCATGAGAAGGGTAAATGCCAAAGGTAAGTCCTCTAACCATTTCTCAAAAAGAAACCCTTTATCTAACATTATCTGCTTTGAGTGCAATGAGAATGAATACATAGCTGCCCGTTTCCCAAACAAAAGTAACAAGAAGGGGAAGAGCAAGAACAAAGATGACAATGATGAATGAAAAGCTCAAGGAAGCTACAAGAGAAGTCATCGCAAGAAGATCTACTCCAAGAAACATTGGAGGAAAGGGAAGAAGGAGACACACATTGGTGAATGGATCACTGATGAAGAAAATTCAAGTGAAGAATCCTCCTCCTCCTCAGATGAAGAAGAGCCAAGGTCCAAGGGACTAGCAAGGCTCGTTCTGGATGAATCTACACCACCTTCACCTTCAGCTTCTCTACCACTGTGCATAATGGCCAAAAATGATGAAGACAAGGTAAATGATTCTCCTTCGTATGAAGAGCTTGTAGAGATTATTAAAGAGCTTAATGATGCTTTATATGTTAAAGCTATTAAAGACAAAGCTCTTAAGAAAAATGCTATTAGCTTGATGGACAAGAATGAACTGCTTACTGCTAGAGTAGAAACTCTTGAATCTAACATTAATACCTTGCAAGAAAATATGATATGCTGAAGAATAGTCAAAATGAGCTTATAAATGAACATGAAAAACTTTCCCATGCTCATTTTGTTCTAAGTACAGATCATGCTGTTCTTACAAATTCTCATGATTCTTTGAAAATCACACATGCAACTTGTTAAAGATAATGATGAACTGCTTGACAAATACTATGAGCTTGAAATTGATAATGAGATGCGAGTAGCAAATCTAAAAATGTTTCATCTTGTAATATTTCAATTAGCTGTGATTTGCTGTCTAATGAAATGATTATTCCTAGCTCATCTAGCATGTGTAGTAAAAATTGCAAAAAGCTTTGTATGCTAAAGAGCTCATGACAGGATACAATCAGCTGAAATCCAAGGCAGCGAAATTTGACAAAGGATTAGAAAAATGCTTCCTTGGTAGTGCTACTCTTGACAAAATTCTTGGGGAGCAAAAGATTGTTCTGGGTAAAAAGGGATTAGGTTATAAAGTCAAATATGTGCCTAGAAAGAATGAACAGCCAAAACCCAAGATAACTTTTATCAAAAGTAGGACTCAATGCTGTTATTGTCATAACTACAATCATGCTTCTAAAAATTGCAAATTTGTCTGTGCTTCATATGCTAAGGTTAATAGAAGATGCATGGTTGATGCACATTATATGTTGTTTAAGGATTTTAGGGGTAAAATGAATGTCAAATATGTTGGCCCCTCTAATCTGAACAGAAATCTTAAAGCTATTTGGGTGCCTAAGTCCTTACTTACTAATCCATTTGGCCCCAAAGTTGTTCAGATTAACACTAATGGACCCAAAAGTATTTGGGTACCTAAAATCAAGAAATGAACATTCTTTTAGGTAAATTACAAGAGTGGCGGCCGGCACTGGGTTATTCACAGTGGCTGCACACAACACATGACCGACCACAAGGATGTTCAGCTCAGTTGAAAAAGAAAGTGATCCAAGTCACAAAATCACATTTGGAGATAACAGTAAAAGAAAGGTAAAGGGAAATGGTAAGATAGCTATCTCAAATGATCACTCTATTGAAAATGTATTACTAGTTGATTATTTAAATTTCAACCTCTTGTCTGTTGCTCAACTATGTGATTTAGGATTCTATTGTACCTTCTCGAGTGATGGAGTAACAATTCATGACAAAAATGAGAAGCTTATTTTTAAAGGTTTCAGATTTCAAAATCTCTACCTTGTTGATTTCAATTCTAACTCCTAATGCATTTCAACTTGTCTGCTTGCTAAAGTTTCACATGGTTGGCTTTGGCACAGACGACTTGGGTATGTAGGTATGTCTAATCTCAAAAAGCTTTTCAAAAATGAGCTAGTAGTGGGCCTAAAGGATGTTAAATTTGAAAAGGATAAACTTTGCAGTGCTTGTCAAGCTGGCAAACAAGTAGCTAACTCTCATCCTGCTAAAAATATTATATCCACTACTAGGCCTCTAGAACTTTTGCATATGGATGTCTTTGGTCCTACCTCATATGCAAGTATAGGTGGCAACTCATACTGCCTTGTAATTGTGGATGATTTCTCTAGATTCACATGGGTATTCTTTTTGCCAAACAAAAGTGAAGTTGGAAATTTTTTTAAAACTTTTGCAAAAAGGGCTCAAAATGAATTTGACTGTCCTATTAAGAAGATTAGGAGTGACAATGGATCTGAATTTGTCAATACTAACATTGTTGAATACTGTGATGAGTTAGGTATAAATTATGAACTTTCAGCCACATATACTTCTCAACAGAATGGTGTGGTTGAGAGGAAAAATAGAACTCTCATAGAAATGGCAAGGACAATGTTGGATGAGTATAACACTTCTGATGTTTTCTGGGCTGAAGCCATCAACACTGCATGTCTTGCGATCAACAGGCTCTATCTTCACCGACTTCTCAAGAAGACCTCATATGAGCTTCTGGTAGGAAGAAAACCTAATATCACATATTTTCGTGTGTTTGGATGCAAGGTATATATCTATAAAAAGATAACACACTTGGGTAATTTTCAAAAGAGGTGTGATGCAGGCATCATGCTAGGTTACTCTTCTAAATCTAAAGCTTATAGAGTCTTCAATAATTCAATTGGGTTAGTAGATGAAACCTATGATGTTAAATTTGATGAATCTAATGGCTCACAAGGTGAACATGAGAATCTAGCTGATATAGGTGAAGAAGCTCTAAAAGAATCCATGAAGAAGATGGAAATTGGTGAGATCAAGCCCAAAGAAGACAAAAATGATCTACCACCAATGTCCACAATACCTCAAGATGGATCACAACTTGAAGATAATGAAAAGAAGGATGAAGGACTGAATTTCAAGAGCCATCGCACCATCACAAAGGATCACCCTGTAGATCAAATCATTGGTGAATTTATTAAGGGTGTTCAAACTCGTTCTAAACAAGCTTCTTTTTGTGAACACTACTCTTTTGTTTCATGTGTTGAGCCCAGAAAAGTAGATGAAGCTCTGAAGGATGCTGACTGGATTGTGGCAATGGAAGAAGAGATCAACAACATTGAAAGAAACAAAGTCTGGAACTTAGTGGAAAGGCCCACATAACATAATGTCATTGGAACAAAGTGGGTTTTCAGAAATAAACAAGATGAAAATGGTGTGGTCACACGCAATAAAGCAAGGTTTGTAGCTCAATGATACTCTCAAGTTGAAGGTTTGGATTATGGAGAAACCTATGCACCTGTATCTCGACTTGAAGCCATACGGTTCCTTCTAGCCTTTGCTTGTCATTTCAATATTACTCTTTTTCAAATGGATATTAAAAGTTCTTTTCTTAATGGAATCATTGAAGAAACTGTATATGTTGAACAACCTCCTGGTTTTGAAAATATGAAATTTCCCAATCATGTATATAAGTTATCTAAGGCACTATATGGTTTGGAACAAGCCCCCAGGGCATGGTATGAGCGCCATAGAGACTTCTACTAGAAAAGAATTTCAAAATTGGGAAGGTTGATCCAACATTATTTCTAAAAGACTTCAATGGTACATTAATGATTTGCCAAATCTATGTTGATGATATTATCTTTAGAAGTACTAATCTATCTCTATGCAAGGAATTCAGTAATCAAATGGCTGGAGAATTTGAGATGTCAATGATGGGAGAGCTTACATTCTTTCTGGGATTTCAAGTCAAGCAATTGAAGGAAGGGACTTTCATCTCACAAGAAAAGTATACTAAAGACCTTCTCAAGCGCTTTAATCTGGAAGAATGCAAGCCTCTTAAAACTCCTATGGCAACCAATACACATCTTGATCAAGATGTGGGAGGTAAGACTGTTGATCAAAAGTTATATAGATCCATGATAGGTTCTTTACTCTATTTGACAGCATCTACGCCAGGCATCTAGGCCAGACATCATGTTTAGTGTATGCATGTGTGCTAGATTTCAAGCTGCACATAAAGAAGTGCATCTTAGTGCAGTAAAAAGGATTTTCAGATATTTAAAGCATACTCCTTGTTTTGGCTTGTGGTACCCAAAAGGTGCTTTTTTTGATCTTCTTGGCTATTCAGAATCTGATTATGCCGGTTGCAAGGTTGATCGAAAAAGCACCTCTGGGGGTTGTCACTTACTTGGAAGATCTTTAGTATCTTGGTGTTCAAAGAAACAAAATTCAGTAGCACTTTCAATTGCTGAGGCTGAATATGTTGATGTAGGCAGTTGTTGTGCTCAAATCCTTTTTATTAAACAAACCTTTTTGGATTATGGAATTTTGTTCGAAAATGTGCCTCTGTTGTACGATAATGAAAGTGTAGTGAAAATAGCCAACAACCCAGTCCAGCATTCTAGAACTAAGCATATTGAAATTAGACATCACTTCATACGTGATCATGTTGCTAAAGGTGAAATTATGCTTAGTCACGTTAGGACTGAGGATCAATTGGCTGATATTTTCACTAAACCACTTGATGAGGCTAGATTTTCAAAATTGAGAAATGAACTGAATATTCTTGCTTCTTCAAATATTGTTTAAGTCCTTGGAATGACACATTAAGGGGGAGTCAAGTCTGCTTGCCATGCATATCTTGGTACCTTTATGTGGACAAAGTAATTACTAGTGCTGAAATAATGATAAGACTATATTCTAAATAATAGCATTAAAAAAAAGGGGGAAGTCTTATTGAAAACTAAAAGTCATAAAATTATTGCTGAAAGACTTTCCTTTCTCTATTACTATATTATACTTTCCTAAAAACACAGTAATTAGGATTAAGTTTCAGAAGGAAATACTTATATAAAATATTAAAATCTAAATTATTCAGCACATGAGTTCTTTTTTCTTGAGCTTGAGTTAATCATACTCATGCTCTTATGAAGATTAGGGCTCATACATTCCTATTTGAATTCAACATCTCCTGAGTGTATTGGTTGATTGATCTTTATATTAAGATTATTCTAAGATTCCTCTACAAATTTATGTGTTATTCTTAAAAGGGAGATCTCAGAAAATCCTTAAGAAGTTAGTTATTTTTTCTTAGTTCAAAACTTTGTCCATGTACCACGGACTGATGCCTTAATTTAACCGAGAGTTTTCCAACTACGGCGGACCTAGTATGCCTTTTACGGACTCGGTTCGGCATAAATGGAAAGTCATCAGGACTCGGTCCGGCGCAGAGGGAAGGTTATCGGGTCTAACCAAAAAAGTAGTCCGGGGCACGTACGACAATAGCTCTGTCATCTCAGCACTTATCTTTTTCAAATCGTGTTCATCTCAAACTTCAAAAAGATCTTATCCTTGCTGTTCACGTCAAAATCTTTTCTATTCTTAGGGATTATCCTTGCTAAACCTGTCCAAAATAGGTATCTGTACCTCTTGGATTCTCCGGTTTTCAACCACCCCCTCATAAAGAGACTTCTCCTGATAAGGCAGCTGCAGTTGGTACTTTCCCATGTTTGTCCGTACTCCAAACTACTGCAGTAACTTCCTGTTTTTACTCCTCTCAACTTGTGCTACTTATACCTTCATCTCCTTCAGAATCATCTCAAGCCTTCTTGCTCCACATCAATCCTCTCGCAATCTGTTCTTGAGCGCAAGATCAACCTTCACCGAAGCACATCCTGACCGGGTGATTGACAATGGTGCTCCTGTGTGCTCAAGGCATTGCTCCTAGGATCTTGTAAGTTCTTCAACTTTATCTCTTCTCTTTGCTTAGATTGAAACCTTAGCTAGCAATCATCTTAAGGTCATCTCTCTATTCTCTAGATTGTTCTTCAGTTCTTGCGCTTTGCATTGTCAGTAAGTAGCCAGTTTTTGTCAGCTCAATGTTTCAGCCTAAGAAAAGGTCTTAGTCAAGATGAGTTCAAATAACCCAAACAAAAGAAGTCTTCTTGGGAAAATTGCTGATAAGGTCAAAAGGAAAAAAGAAAGCAAGAACAGATAGCTCTAGTCAACAGCAATCTGGTGGAGTAGTAAAGAACGTAACTTCTAAATCACCAAAAAGAGGGAAGCAACCAGTCCAATATGATCCCTCTTCTTCTTCTGACGACAGTAACTATGAGCCTAGTGCAAATATCCCCTCTAAGGAAGAAATAGAACTTAGTGATGAAATTGACATGATTGTTGGGCATGAGCTAGCTAGCTTGGGGGGTAAGAAATTAAGAGTAGCTAGATGGGTTCCAAAAAAGAACTGGTTTCCCCTTGATAGACCCCCCTTGAATGAGCAATTCATCACTATATTCCAGAAAAACATATATATGGGCTACAAGAACAAGAAAAATAAGAGTGGTAAACCCATGTCAGCCTTGTGCAAGCATCAGTATGTGGACTGGAACCAAATTATCTTAGTCCTAGTCTCAAATAGAATTCTGGATTGTGTAAGATCAACCCTGATGAGGACATCCCAACCAAGGATACAACCGCTGCCCCTTCTTCCTCTACGTCCGCTACTTCGTCTACGACGTCTGGAGGGATTAATCCGGAAGCAAGTCCTTTCCATCCACCTTTGCTAGACCAGCACGTCAAGAACATCCACCGAGGACAGCTCACGCGCCAAGGAAGGCCCAAGATAAAGCCCAATTCGTCGCCGAGTCCGGTTCGGCCATCCATGAGCAGCAGTACTTCAAACGGACGCCACAGCCACATCCGAACTCCGTTTTCGACGTTCAACAACTCGTTTGAAAGGTATCAAGATAACCTTTCCAATGGATCTGATCCCAAGGACAAATTCCTCATGGAGCGAAGGAAAATCACAGAATAATGTCACGGGACAGAAATTCCAGGTGTTGCGCCACCTTTCTTTTGGGCCCAAGGCCCATGTACTCTTAGGGTTTCACCCCTCCTTTGGCCGGCGCCCATCTCCTGGCTGCCACACCCCTCTTGGGTGCCCCCTGGTGTGGGTACCCCTTTATATTGGGTTCTCCCCCCTGTTCATCATTTTTTAGGTTTTGTTGTGTTTTGGTAGACCCCGTGTGCGTCCCTCCTCGTGTTTGCACACGTCGACTAGACCGCCCGAGCTGAGAGACAGAACCTCAACTTGTTTTCTTTGTTTGATTTCAATACTACCTTTTCGGTTTGCTTCATACTTTGTTCTTGCGGGTTCTCGATTTCTTGCAGGAACTACTGATCATTGGATCTTGTATCTGTGTGGATTTGACATTGTGATTGTGAAGCTCCCAACCTGTTTGGTAGGAAGCCCTAAATTCGGTGCCATCAAAACCTCCAAATCGACGTATCATCATCCCACCGAAAGATCGGGATCGCTGCCCCCATCAAACCCCTAGCCTTGCTGCTCTTATGTCTTCTGCTGGGCCAGCTTGGAATGAAAATAGAATTTTGGAATTCTATGCTTCTCTGCTTGTAAACAAGAATAGGCACTATATTCTGTTCACTATTGATGGGAAGAAGAGAAAAGTGAGATCACCTCAATTTGAAGCTGCTATTGGTGCCTCAAGTTCCTTACTAAACAGAACCAGGATTCATGACAGAATGTTTCCTGGCAATAGATGGAGGTAGGTTGGTGATATGCCAGATTTGCAAGTATCAGCCCATATTTACAGAAACATCAATGAGGCTGGTTTTAATGCAAATAGGGTTAATTGTCTGTCTGCTAAGGCCAAAGCCCTGCTCTTGATTCTAAGGCACACAATTTACCCTAAGACTGGATACAAAGAGGGAGTAACTCCATGTCTTGCTTGGTTGCTACACCTGATCCTATCAAAGCAGCCCATTGATCTGACAGATTACATTTTTGGAGAGATGGAAGAAGCCATTTACAGAAAAATGGGCAGCCCTCTTCCTTTTGCTATGCAGATCACTCAAATGCTATTGGCTCAAGGAATCATCTCCCATCATGAAATGAATAGGGATTCCACTTGTTGACCTAAACAATACAAGATGCCTAAGCCAACAACTGATGAAGAAAAGCCAGCTAGACTTCCTACTCCTCCACTTCGAGCAATACACGAGCCATGTGCTCAAGAAGACATTGAGATAAATGCCAGTTTAGATGATGATGGTAGAGCTCCAAGTCACAGTTATCATACTCAGGAGCATTTCTCTCCAGCTCCTCACTTCCCAGCCCATTCACATACACCTACAGAAGTGGTGGGCTACAGCTCTGAGAATCTGAGCAATCAGATTTTTGGCCAGCATGAAGGCACTGAAATTCTTGTCAGCTCATAATCTCATCATGAAGATGAGGAAGTACACAAATTGCAAGAACTAGCAGCAGCAGCTAGATTCTAGGAGGAACAAGGATTTCCACCAGCAGCACATGATCATGAAGCAGGTGGATTTAGGCCTCCTCAGGAGCATATGCCAACTTTTACTCAGCAATCATCTGAGAATTCTCATCACTCTCACTACTCTCATTTTGCTGAACCTGACCCTGCTCATGATTATGGTCAGCAATCATCTTGGTGGGACTCTCAGCCAGGTTGGTTCACCTCTTTTGAGCAACAATACAATTCTGATCTCAGACATGCTCAAGAGAGTTTTGAAGAAGAAAGAAGATTGGCAGCCCGGAGACACAATGAGCTAATGGTAGCAAATCAACAGCAGCAGGAGATGTTGCAAAAGATCTATCAAGACCAAGCAAATCTCAGGGATGAAACTTATAAAAGGTTTGATATGATCAGAGGAAATCAATGGGATCTGAGGAAGTAGATAGGTGAGATCAAGACTGAATAGTTGGTGGTCAAGGACAGATTGTATGATCTCAACAAAAAGCAGAATGCCCAAGATACCAAAATTGACAAGTATGCTCAAACTGTGTACAAAAACTTTGACAAAACCGGCGACTGCTTGGACTGGCAAGGGGATGTGCTTGAATACCTTAGGGACTTCTCTCAAGATGCAAGAAACAACTTAGTCTCCAATCAGGAGCAAATAGAATAGCTCCTGTTGGATCAGTTTAATGAGACTCAAGAGCTGATCAGAGATGTTCAGCATGATTTCAATGAGCTTTCTTTCAGTCCTCAGCCAGGTGATCCTGATTATCCCAGTTGGCATGATCAAGCAATGGCTGATTCACATTCTAAGAATGACCAAGAGCAATCACCTCCCTCTCCTCAAGGAAGAAGTACAAGTTGCAGAATGACAAGCATGCTGAAGAGGACCTTTTCAAAGCGCAAGAAGTAACCTTTTTGGCCATTGATGCCAAAGGGGGAGAAGAATAGAATAGTTCTCTCAGTAGAGCCTCCTCACTTAGTAATCTAAGCTTGTTATAAAAACTCAAGTCTTTTATGAATTTTGCTTCTCTTGCTGATTTATGCATATGCTTCTTTTGGACCTATTGATATTTATTTGATTTTATTTTAAGTTAATCTAAAAAAACTCTTCTGAATGATTTTGATATTGCTTTATGTGTTCAAATGAAATTCATCTCATGCATTCATTCAGGGGGAGTATAAAGTAATTGAGTCATTTAAACATTATCTGTTCTATCAGACTAACTTTTATCTGCAGGAAAAGTAATTCTTATTTAGCTTTCTGAGTATAATATCAAAGATATTGTCATCAATCACCAAAAAGGGGGAGATTGAGAGCATCCCAAGCCCGTATTTTTGTCAATTATGCTTATTATGTAGGTTTTGGTGTTGATGATCAAGAAGGATACTAAGTAGAAGCCGACAACAGTCGTATTTGAAGATCAAGACTAAGGTGTTTGTTTCTAGTTTTGGCTTGGGAGTTGATTCAAGCCATATAGCTAGAATCACCGTATTATTAAGAGGGATTACACATAAGAAATGATCTTGGTCCATATGCAAAATCACTAAGATTACTTGGAGCATAGGACATTTCATGTCTCTCATGCAAAAATCCAGATCCTCCCTTTCTTAGTCAAAAAGAGTTCTCTCTCGGACCAAACATCTTGTCAAGCGCTCAAGAAATCAAAGTTCAAATCCTAACCGAGCGCACACCATATACGTTGGACCGACTTTTTCAGTCCGGCGCTAAGAGTTCTCTTCCAATTTGTTTTAACCGAGCGCACTCCATGTACGCCGGACCGACTTTTTCAGTCCGACGCTAAGAGATAGCCTCTAATGTATTTCAACCGAGCGTACACTGTTCACGCCGGACCAATTTGAATTTAGACTTATATTCAGTCCGGCGTATGTTGTCCTTTCACAACAGACCATCACTTTTAGTCTGGCGTTAAGAATTTCTTAAACTCTAATCTTAACCGAGAACATGCTGTTTACGGCGGATAGAATTCTATATGTACGCCGGACAAACTTTTTTGGTACGGCGCAAACATGCTTCACTCAGATAAAACCAGCCGTTTTCCCATATACGCCGGACCAACTTTTTCGGTCCGGCGCAAACGTTGTTCGTTGGTACTCAAATGGAACAAGGCATGTATACGCTGGACCAACTTTTTTGGTCCGGCGCAATCATTGTTTTACTGGTATCCAAATAGATCAAAGCATGTGTACGCCGGACCAATTTTGTCGGTCCGGCACAAACTTTCTTTTACCAATACATGTATACGACGAAACGTTTTTTTTGGTCCGGCGCAAATGGGTCACACTGGGTACAATAATGAAGAGGAACGCGATATGCTACACTAGCACAAAAAAATCTACCGCATAACCAGAAAGCTACTCGCAAGAAAGGGATCACCGATAAGATTACCACTAGATGCGCAGTTGCGGAATCCTTCGCGCGTCGATGTAGTGGATCGTCCTCGCCGCAGTCGTTGCGTCGATGGAGTGGATCGTCCTCGCCTCGCCATGGATCGTCCTCCCACGCCGCAGTCGCAGCAGCGTCACCGCAGTAGTCCACACGTCCAGGGATGGAACGTCGTGCGTCGGTGTGCAAGCACCTAGTTGCTCGGCAGGGGCAACGAGAAGAGGAGGCTAGGGTTTCGAGTGAATCATTTCTAAACCGTGGGAAAGCACACCCTGCGCCCACCCTCCTCCCCTCCTTATATAGCCACGAGATGAAACCCTAAACCAAGGCCTATCAGCGTGCTAAACCCACGATGTCCATTAATTATGGATCCAATCCAAATTAATGCGTCCCAACCCATTAAGTGTGTGACCCTGCAGGTTCACGTACGTTTGGACATGGATTCGAAAAACTCCTTTTCAATCCAATAGTTGGTAGCGGCTCCTTGCAAAGTATGCCAACTCCCAAACATACTATGATCAAATCGGACAGAACCTATCAAAAGTACTCATGTAATAATCCCTTTGCCAAGTATATGAAGATTGAACTCAAGGCGAGAAGTATGTCATCCTTTGATGATTCAATCCATCTCTCGTATCCGTGATATATTAATAAGTTGTGATTGACACCTCAATCACGGCATGGCCATGCACTTCCTTAATCATATCACACGAGTGGCCTTATCATATATCTCCGTTTCATCGGAGTGGCAAATTCCATCTTGACTGCTCACTTCCCTATGCACGTTTCATAGTAAACATGAAAGCTACTGTCGACGATCGGGACCGTCGACCGTGAAGAAAGAGGGGGAAGGATCGTACGGAGGGCAAGCCCCGGAGCTTCGTTCGTCCGGGTGGCACCTTCGGCGGGCGCACTAAGCAGGGGAACCTGTGCAACCAAACAGGAGACGCAAGGTTTATACTGGTTCGGGCCGAAGCCCTACTCCAGTTCGTGTGGTGGTGTTGTATTGCCTTTTTGCGTAGATCGCTGTACAAAGTTTACAAGCGAGAGTGCTAATGACTTAGCGAGATGGGTTCGATTCCCCTCCTACGGGGGTTCCTGCCTCTTTTTATACGAAAGGAAGGGGCAGGTTACATCGAGAATTGGGAGAGGATGAGGTGACCTACACTAGGAGCTTCGGTCCTTCGTTCTGCTGACTGATCACCGCCCGTCTTGCCCATGCTGGGTAGGTAGTCTAGTTGGCCAGGGCGGTTAGGTATTTCCCCGGGAAACGGCGTACCTGCCCTCTGCGAACCTTACGAGTGTTGACGTTGCTGCGCATGACGTGGGTGTTGCCTCGGGAGAGAGCGTGTCTTCGTACTGTATGTGACCGGCTGATGGGACTGGGAGCATGACTTCGGCAGTCATTAAACCATCTTGGGAGATGGCCACCTGCTCTCGTATAGTCACTTCGACTGACCCCATCCGTGGGGCACGTGGCTGTTGGCAGGTGGAGGCTTTGACACGCGGCCCTTGGCGGGGGGTTGCCTTGGCTTGGCCGGAGTCGGGGGACCCCATCCTGCTGCGGAGGTCGGGAGCCCGGCTTGGTCGGGTCGGGGACCCGCCCCGCCATGGAGGTCGGGAGCCCGGCTTGGTCGGGTCGGGGACCCCATCCCATCATGGAGGTCGAGCCCGGCTCGGTCGGTCGGGGACCCGTCCGCTTCGGGTCGGGAGCCCGGCCCGCCAGGTCGGGGAAGAGCTCGGAGAGGTCCGCCAGGTCGGGGAAGAGCTCGGAGAGGTCCGCCAGGTCGGGGAAGAGCTCAGAGAGGTCCGCCAGGTCGGGGAAGAGCTTGGAGAGGTCCTCGGTGGCCTCTTGAGACCTTTGGTCGGATCCCGACTGGTAACAGTCTGCTCGGCGCCCCGGGCCGGTAGATCGGAGACGTCTCAGCCTGGGCTTAGGAACAGCCCCCTGGGCACAGAGGGGGAATGGACACGTGTCGGGGGGACGCGCGCCAGGCTGTCCGATCCCTGACAACCAGCCCCCGAGGCTCAAGAAGAGGTCTGAGACTCTAGGCGCTCTTGAGTCTGATGTCTTGTTTGAAGAGGGATTCCCCCATCGGGACACATACTTGGACTTCACCATTTTGTTTTCCCAGACGGGCCTAGGAAGCCCAGGGGCCTTGCGGACGGGGAAGTTGAAGGAATGGGGTCTGTAGGATGCGTGGAGGGACGCGCGTCAGTCGGGGTTTTGAAAGGCCCCGACGTTTGGCTTCGCCACCGCTACGAGCGCCTTTTGAGGTGATGGTGATGTCGGTAGATGAGGCCTCTTTTAAAACCAGGGGGGTCTCACCCTTTAGGATTTCACTTCCAGTTTCTCGTGCTCTTGCCCTCTTCCTCCTCGTCCCTCTGCGTCAACGCCTTCTAGCCCTTGGTTGCGACCCCGCTCTCTCCCCTCCCTCTTGACCTTGATTCTATGGCGAAGTTTGGGAGGAGCACACTCACCGCAGAACGGATGAGGGAGATGGAGTCTTTGGGGCTTCTGGACCCGTTCTCCTGGCGGCTTCCTTCCGGGGAGAAAGTGCCGCGACCTCGGGACGTCGAGATCGTGAGCACGGAGCAGTACATGCTCTTTGGGCTGCGGACCCCGGAAAGTGACTTCTTGGCTGCGGTCCTTGCGCAGTGCGAGATCGAGCTCGTGAACTTGGTGCCGAACTCCCTCCTTCTCCTTTCTGTTTTCGCACATCTTTGCGAGGGGTTCTTGGGCAGGCTCTCTACCCCCTCGCTTTTCTTCCGTTTTTACTCCTTGTCCCGCACCGCGAAAGACCCCGTCGTCGGGTGCCTCTATTTCCGACTGCAGGCAGGACTCCCTTGCACTTTTCTCCAAATCCCGACCCGGGACTCGCTCGGGCCGTGGGCGGAGAAGTGGTTTTATTTAAAGAAGGGTGTGGAGGCGGGCTTGCTTATAACGGTGTCGCGGTCGGGAGACCCCTGAGCCTGAGGACTCGGTGGACGACCAGGAAGCAGCCGCCTTCATCCACACATGCGCCATGCGGGCCTGAAGCGCGAGCGGTCGTTCGACTACTGCGCGAATCGGTGCTCCTCTACGGAGGAGGCACCACTTTCTTTGAAATCACCGGGAGGTGCGACGTCACCCGGGAAAGTCACGAGGGTAAGTATCGTCCGATCTCGGATCCTTTCGGACCTTGGTCGGAGTTCTCTTATCTCCTGACGCTTTATTCCTGGTCTCGCAGCACTGAGGTCGGCATGGGTCGCTTCGAGGATGCAGGAGATCTTCGGGAAGGCCGCCAACTCTTTCGACCTCAGCGGCAACATCCCCAAGAACATCTTGGGGCGTAGCAGCGAGGTAAAAGCCTTTCACCTCGGTCCTTACTTTGGGCGCTTGGATTCGGATGCTTATTGTGGCGAGCTCGTGTAGGCAACCAAAGAGCTCTGGGGTACGGCCAAGCAGTTGCTACCGTTTCCGGGCCTGATCAAAGGCAAGAGGGGGGGCAAGAAGCTGGCCTTCAACGCCCCAAAGCAAAACACCGAGAAGCCCCACGTCGAGTGGGGCGACCGTGTCGTGGTGAGTTTAGACCCCCCGAGCTTGGGGGTACCCGGGCTCGAGCTTGATGCCGCCGGGCCATTTTCTTTCTTTTTCTTCTTTTTGGCTCACCCGCTAACCCTCGCTTTTCCAGCAACAAGAGGCGGCTTCGGCCGCGAGAGTCCCGTGCACGCAATGAGCAATGAGTTCCGCAACAAGCTCCCGAGGGGAAGCCCTCCGCCACGCCGAGGAGCGGTCACGCCGATCGGCCTCCAGTACATTTTTTGTCATCCCACCCCATCGCGGCGTTCGGCGGCCCGAGGGGTACCGACCTTTCCCGTGGTCGAGGCGGGCCGGGAGGAGGATTATGAGGACGATTACCGCCTCGTGGCGTGACCCAGGACGCGGCAGATGCTGCTTGCCGTGTCCTCCGAGGAGGACGAAGCGGCCGAGGGAGGGTTGGTTGAAAGCGCCACGACTAAGGACTTCGTGATTGGGGGTGCTGCTGCCGGGAGCACCGTAGCCGAAGGGGCCGCAGTCGAGGGTGGCGTCGTCGTTGCGCCCCCGGTGGGGGCGTCCCCGGGGGTGGAGTCCTCGGGAAAGCGAAGAGCCGAATCGCCCCCGCAGGGGGGACCGGTAAAGAAGGCGAGGTTGCCGCGCGTCCGTTCGGCGCGGTAAGTTCCCCCCGGTTTCATAACTTCATGGTGGTGGGGCTGACTGAGCATCTTTTGATAATTTGCCGCGTGCAGCTCATAAGCCGGGGCGGTCGTGGCTCCGGTCCATCGTCCGACCCCGATGCCTCCGACCGGGGCGCTTTCGGTTGTTGAGCCCATGATCGAGGGCGGCGTTGTCGCCGTGCCCCGGGTGGGGCCGTCCACCTTTGGTGAGCCGAGGACCCTTCCCGCAATCGAGGGCGGCCAGGGGGTCGTCGAGCCACTTGCCGGCCCAGAAGGTCCGGCCGCCATTGCCGTGGCGGGCGGATCCCCGGTCGCCGAGGTGCGCCGTTGCCATAGCGGCGGCGAAGGCCGCCGGGGACACAACTGCGGGCGTACTGCCCCGAGATTCTGATGGTGTCGTCGCCTTATCTTTGCTGGAAGGCCGGCTAGTGGAGGTAAGATCGATCGTGGCGTCAGCTCCTTCTTCCCTCCCTTTTCTTAGTGGTCAAGGCGGGTTTTTTCTTTGCCTTCGCAGGGTCTGCGGTTGGTTTCCTGGGGGTACAACATTGCGCGCGAACATGTGCTCGCCTTCCGGCCCTTATGCGGTGCCCTCGAGGCCAATCAGAGGGACATCGCCGAGCTAAAAGCCGCCGTGTCGCGCGGTCAATAGGAAATCTCACGCCTGAGGGAGGCCCAGGCCCTCGAGCTCGCGCGGGCTGTCGAGACCGAGCGGGAGTGTGTGGCCCAGGAGATATACACCATAGCGCTCTCTGAAGCCATCAAGGGGGAGCGGAGGAGGGCGGAGGAGACCCTTGCACGGGTCCGTCAAGAGGCGCAGGACTTCTTTGGCGAGGACCGCGCGAGCGCGTCGACGGAGATCCAGCGCCTCAAGCTCGAGATCTCCGGCCTTCGCTTCAAGGCAGAAGTCGCACGGCGAGGGGGGCCCTCCTCCGAGCTCGAGGCCAAAGCGGCCGAGCTCGAGAAGACGGTCGCGGGTTGGAGACGAGGCCACCGAGCGTAAACCAAGGTGGCCGAGGCCGAGGCCAGGAATGCTAGTCTTGGAGAGAAGCTGACGTAGGTGGCTCGAGCTGGGAAAGACGCCTTGGCCCAGCTCCAAGGCGACCGCGACCGGATTGACAAAGCCGAATCCGAGGTCCTCGCACTGCGGCGGAGGGTTTCCGACCTTGAACGGGAAAGACTCGCCCGAGACATGTCTCTGTAAACTTTAGAGTTAGCAGATGGGTGCGGGGTGAAAGATTCCCTTGTAAAGATAAAACAACTTTATGCTGCTTTATAGAGTTGTGTTTTTGGAGAACTTAGCTTATTTGTTGGTGCGTGCGCCATGCGTGCTTTGTGCGGCTATTTCTTGGAAGGGTCGAACAAGATCGATACGTGGCGCCGTGGCGAGCACATTCTGCGGACCTTCGCAACGAGGCCTACCGCCTTTGACCGAATTACCCAGCTTTAGGTGTGACAGAGTGTCGATGCTCGATGTTGATTCAACCGAGGCCTCGCCCAAATCACTCGGGCCTGTGCACGACTCGGGTTGACATGTCTCGATAATTTGGCTGCGGGAATAAGTCGACTTGTTGGCAAGCGACTTATTGCGACCGAGATCATCCACGTGGTAATCTTAGGGTCGCGGCCTCGGGTCCGAAATGTCATCGGGCCCGGTGCTTCTTGAGGACGCCCACCGGTCGGTAACACGAGGAATAGCCGACTTACTCCGATAAGGATCGCTTTATGCGCCTCCGAGCCCGAACGCGTCGGGCTCGGGACACCGCATCCCCGAGACGAACCCGAGAACGTGGTCCCCACCGAGGCCTCGCCGGCGCACACGTTTGGGCACAACTCGGACCGGTCGGCCCGGATAGCTCAGCCGACCATATTTTTGGCCTTGGTGCGACTCGCGAGCTCGGGAATGCATCGAGCTTGGCAAGACCCCCTCAGGGGGTGGTTTAAAGATTCGAACCTGGCCACCCGGCCCCGGGGGAAAGGTCAGCTTAGAACGACAGAGTCATCCCCGGTGGTGAATCCCAAACTACGACCTCCGAGACCGGGAAAAGTCATCAGGCTCGGGCGCCTCCGAGAACGCTCAATGGTTGGCAAGACGGGGCATGGCGGCTTACCCGATAACGATCGCCTTATCGCGGCCCCGATCCTCGGGAATGCCGTGCCCGGTTGTTCATCCCCGAGGCGAACCTAGAGAACGTGATCCCAGGCGCTGCAAGAAAGAACACGCATGGACGCCCCGAGGCCGAGCCCGCCGCGTGGCCTTATGGTTGCCCTTATAGCCACGCCGCGGGGTCGGGCCGCCCGAGGCGTTCTAAGAAGAAATTACTTTGGTTAAAAAAAGGGACGGACGAGACGCCGCGTCCGAGGGCCTTTAAGATGGCGCGACCTTCGACTGAAGGAATCTGCAACTTAGGGTCGTGATGGAACACCAACCCTTCCACAAATCGAAAGAGATTAGCACGGAAATTGGAAGAAAACTTTACTATGGCCACGAACCTGGGCCGGACCAGGGGATGGCAACATGAGAGCCTCGAGCATGCCCCGAGGCGCCAGAATTCAGAATACAGGAACGAACACAGCAACAAAGAAAGAGGCACCTTAACTTAATGAAGGGTGAAAGAGGAGCGCTAGACGTAGAACTTCCGGAGCTGGCCTACGTTCCACGAGCTCGCGAGCTCCCTGCCATCGGGGACCGCTAGATGGTAAGCCCCCGCGCGGCTTGTTGAGACGACTCTGAAGGGGCCCTCCCACAGCGGGGACAGCTTGTTGGTGTGGGAGTGGTCTTGGATCCTCGTAGGACCAGGTCCCCGACGCGGAAGCCCCTGGGTCGGACGGCTTGGGCAGCATGTCTGCGGAGATCTTGCAGGTAGCGCGCCGAGTGCAGAAGCGCGCGGCACCTCACTTCTTCCGCCAAGGCAAGGTCGAGGGACCGCTCCTGCTCGAGGTCGACATGGTCGACCGAGCTCGTCCTAGTGGAATGGAGCGCGACCTCGGGCGGCAGGACAGCCTCGGCCCCGAAGACGAGCTGGAAAGGGCTTGCCCGCTGTCTACCGGTCGAGGCGCGACGCACCAAAGGATTGCGGGAGCTCATCCACCCATGCCCGGCCGCGGCGACCGAGCTCGTCGAAGACTCGCTTCTTGATCCCTTGGATGAGCTGCCCATTGGCGCGCTCGGCCGCCCCGTTGCTCTGGGGGTGGCTCACCGAGGCATAGCAGACCTTGGTCCCCATATCCGCTACCAACTCTTAGAACGGCTCACCGTGAACTGCATTCCGTTGTCGGTGATGGTCCTGCAAGGGACTCCGTACCTCGTGACCACGAAGGAACGGAAGAACTTTACCGCAGCCTTGGCGGTGATAGCGGAGACTGGTTCTGCTTCGATCCATTTTGAAAAGGTGTCGATCGCCACGAATAGGAACTTCTTCCCCCCGACCGACCTCGGGAAGGGACCGAGAATGTCGAGGCCCCACGTCGAGAATGGCCAGGCGAGGGGAATGGTCTGCAGGGCATAGGCCAGTTGCCTCACCTTTCGGGCGTGAAACTGACAGGACTGGCAAGAACGAACGATGCCCTGGGCATCTTCGAGCGCCGTTGGCCAGTAAAAACCCATCCTGAAGGCCTTCCCGACCATAGTCCTGAAAGAGGAGTGAGCGCCGCACAGGCCGGAGTGTATGTCGTTGAGCAGGTATTTACCTTCTTCTGGAGTGATGCATTTTGACAGAACGCCCAAAGCCCCCTGACGGTGGAGCTGCCCGCCAATGAGCCTGTACAAGCCCACACGTCGCCGGAGCCTGCTCCTTTCAGCAGGAGTGGCGGGGAGCTCCCCTTGGTCGAGGAACTTGATGAATGGATCCATCCACGTCGGGCGCTGAGGAAGGCCACCGGTCTTCACGGTCGGCGACGGACGGTGTGGCCAAGGTTTCAAGGATGACGTCTGGCGGGAGCTCATCGCCGGATGATCCGAGCCTGGACAGGAGATCGGCGATGGAATTGTCTTTCCTTGGTACGTCTTTGGATCCTCGGGTTTCGAACCATCTCTCCATCTTGCGCACCTCGGCAGGTATTTGGCCATCGAGGCTCCAATCTTGGTAGACTTTGTTGTACTTGATTGACGACGAGCCGAGTCTCCTTTCACGATTAGGCGGCGGATGCCCAGGGACTTGCGGGCTCGGAGGCCGCCAAGAGGGCCTCGTATTCCGCCGCGTTATTGGTGGCGGGAAGCCAAGCGGACCACATATCGCAAGTGGTCACCTTGAGGGGTGATGAGGAGAACGCCACCTCGAGCGCCAAAGGATCTTGATCCGTCGAAGAACATAGTCCATGGGTCCTCGGCCCGACCTCGGGCTCGGCGCAGCTCCGCCGTCCGCTCGCCACGGTCTGCCAGCGCTGTGATTTGATGGCGGTGCGGGCCGTGAAGCGAGGTCGAACTCGGCCACTCCATGGCCCATTTGGCGACGCTACCTCCGGCCGTGGTTTCGAGGATTTCCGGCGGGAGGCCGCCGACGACCACCGCATGTGCTTGGAAGTAGTGTCGAGCTTCCGCGAGGCCATGAAGAGTGAGTAGAGGAGTTTACGACTGGGATAGCGCCCTTCGCCCGTGGAGTACTTCGCTAACGTAGTAGATCGGTCTTTGCCGCCCTACCCGCTCGCTACCACGGGACCTTGACGGCCAGGTCACGCCGCGAGTAAAGTAGCAAGACCTCTCCCCGCCGTGGAGTTGTCGCAGGGAGGACGCGAGAGGTACGCCTTGAGCTCGCCGAAGGACCGCTGGCCGGGGTCCACTCAAAACCCTTATGATCGCGCAGGATCTTAAAGAAAGGCAGCCCGCGCTCGCCGAGCCGGGAAATGAAGCGGCCGAGGGCGACGATGCGACCGGTGAGGCTCTGCACTTGTTTTACTGAGGTCAGAGCGGTCATCTCCTCGATCGCCTCGATCTTCTCTGGGTTCGGGCCCACACCCAACCCCCCGATCATGTAGCCGAGTACTTTTCCGAGGCCGTGCCGAAGACGCATTTTTCGGGGTTGAGCTTGATGCCGAACCTGTTCAGGTTGGTGAAGGTCTCGGCCAGGTCGTTGACATGGTTAGCCTTAAAGGGGCTCTTGACGATGATGTCGTCAACGTACACCTCGAGGTTCCGGCCGATCTGCGGGTCGAAGGCTTTGGCCATTAACCGCTGGAACGTGGCACCCGCATTGCGGAGGCCGAACGACATGGTCGTGTAGCAGAATGTTCCAAACGGCGGGATGAAGGCGGTCTTGTCTTCGTCTTCCGCGGCTAGCTTGATCTGGTGGTACCCGGAGTAAGCGTCGAGAAAACTCAACATCTCGGTGTTGGCGGTGGAGTCCACAATCTGGTGTATGCGGGGGAGCGGGAAGTTATCTTTGGGGCATGCAGCGTTCAAGCCCGTGTGGTCGACACACATTCGCCACTTCCCGCCCTTCTTCTGTACGATCACAGGGTTGGCCAGCCATTCGGAGTAGTTGACCTCGCGAATGAAGCCGGCCTTAAGGAGCTTGTCGAGGTGCTCCCTAATTATCGCCGCCTTCTCAGAAGAGAAGCGCCGGAGCTTCTGGCGCACGGGTCTGCAGCCAGGCTTTGTTTGCAGTTTGTGCTCGATCACCTCCCGTGAGACCCCGGGCATGTCCGCCAGTTCCCTTGCGAAAATGGTTTTGTTATCTCGGAGTAAGGTGACGAGCTCGTCTTCCTATTTGGGATCGAGCTTGGCAGAAATACAGACGCATTTGCTCGTGCCCCCCTCCTCAAGCTGCACGGCCTTGGTCGGGCCGTTTGGCTGGATAGTCGTCTTCCGACGGGCGTCCTTCGGGGTGATCTCGGGGCCCGGCTGGGGCAGTATGCCGGCCAGCGTCAGGGCCTTTTCTTCGCAACCGTGTGCTGCCTTAAGGTCACCAAGGACCGTTATGACGCCCGGGCCTGGGAGCTTCATACACCGATGCCCGTAGTGATTCGCACCATGAATTTGACGGTCTGGGGGCGGAGGATGGCGTTGTAGGGGAGATCGCCGTCCACGACCTCAAAGGTGATTAGCTCGGTGCGGAAGTTTACGGAGTCGCCGAAGGTGACGGGAGGACCACTTGCCCTGTGGGGTGGTCGAGCTCCGACGGCGCCAAGAAGGGATCGCTATGTTCTTGATTTTCACCGAGTATTTGCATCCGGTCCAAGGCGCCGCTAGGAGTAAGTTGAGGAACGCCCCGCTGACCATGACCCGCCAACGAGCGTTGCTTATGGTCGGGGCGACGACCAGAGTAGTTTTGAAGTCTCGGGACATCCCCCGGGGGGCGTCGTCCCCGGAAAAGGTGATGGGGACGACGCCCCATCTGCAGGGTTGGTCGGCGGGCTTCCCGGCGATGGCTTGATAGACGGCGCGTGCGGCGTCCTTCAGCTCGCGCCGAGATTGGTATGCGGAGGAACCACCGAAGATCATGTCCACACGGCGGTCGCCCTGTTGGAATTCCAGGTTAGGGCCCGCTTGGGCCTGGCCAGCGTCGATTTCTCCTGGCCGTTCATCGCCTTTTTGTAGCGCAGGGCATTTCCCCAGTCCCCTTATAAATGGCGTCCAGCTTGAACAGCCATGTCCTGCAGCCCGCGGTCGCATGGCCGTGGATCTTAATGGAACAGGCAAAACTTGTTGGCATCGGCGGGTTGTTCCTCGTTGCCCCAAGCTCTGGATGTTCGCGTGGAGGGTGTCCCCCCGACCTTGCCCCGGTTGGGGCCGGCGCAGCGCCTGCTGCGGTCACGGATGGTTCTGCTGAGGCCGGGGGGCCCGGCGGTCGGGCTGGCGTGGTCCCGCCCCTTCGCGTTTGTCATCGACCGTGGCGACTAGGCGGAGCTGGCCGCCCTCGACGCCGCGGTCTTTTCCCCACCTTTTGTCGCGTGGGCCCGGGTCTCCTTCCTTAGCGTCGGATGGCCTCGTTCGCCGAAGGCGAGGCTGAGCTTGCCCCGGTCATAGTCATGCTTCCAGCAGACAGCATCGTCCGCGTCCGCGTACCGCTCAGTCATGCAGAATAGTTTGTCGACGGTGAGTCTTGTGGCAATCTCGAGGTCCTCCGTAAGGCGTCTATCTCGGACGCCAAACTTGAAGGCCTTGATGACGGTTTCGTCAGAAACATTGGGGATCGAGTTTCGCGCGCAGTGAACCGCGCACGGTCCCGCAGATGTTCCCCTTTCCTGGATAACACGGTCCAGTCCCTCCCGCCTGAGCCGCTCGTAGCAACTCGAAGTTGGAGTGGAGCGCTCACCGGGCGCCACGACCGGAAGGTGCCGGACGCCTGGTTGAAGAGCCAGGTGTGGGCGGCGCCGTCTAGAACGGTGGGGAGGTAGTTGGCCATTACGCCTCGTCCTCTCCGCCGCCGGGATGGCGGTGGAGTAGATGGAGAGGAATTCGCGGGATTCTTGGTCCCGTCGAACCGCTTCCATCATCGCCGGCCTAAACCGGCCGCCAACAGCATCCGACGGAGATCACACGAGTACGCCGGCAGCGGCGTGGGCGGAAGATCATCGCCGCTGCTAGCGTCGAGTCGCCACCACCGACAGGAGAACTCGAGCCGGGCGCGCCTCGTCGACCATGATGGTCGACGGGGCGCCGTTAATGGTGGCGCATGCGCGTTACGATCTTCGTCGCCCGAGTTGGACGTCCGGAGAGGGACTTCTGGAAGTACCGCTGTCCGGGCGAGCATCGTTATTACGCAGCTGACGACGGGCGATCCCACGCGCCGCCCCTTCCTGTCGGGGAGGCAGTGAAGATGGCGTTGGGGTGCGAGCCCGAGGGCGGGGATCCTGCCGGTGAAGCGGCCGGTGATCACGTGACAGGGGGCCGCTGGCCGTCACGGGGCGAGACTCGGAGCCCAGAGAGCTTGCTTGCCGACGGGGTGTGACGCCGTCGGTCGCCTTGTTAAGCTCTTCGGCCAGGGACCATCGGAAGAGGGCCGAGCTGGCCCGAGCGGGGTCAGCCATGACCCGGACGATGGCCCGCAGGCGCTCTTGGGCAGGTTCGTGCGGACGGGGAGGGCCGAACCGGCCGGACTTGGAGCGGGTTGTACCACGCCCCTCTCGCCGAATGGCGGCGATGGCTTGGTCGATGGCGACCTGGGCGAGCCGATGCGCCTCCCGAGGGGTTTCCGAGCCACCGTCGTCCGCCCCAGGGGTTGCCTCACGTCCGTCGGCCGCGAAGGCACGGCGTTCGCGGGCGGCAAGGATGGCGAGCATGGATGTGGAGCCTTGGCTCGGGGACAGCGCTCGAGCCCAAGCTCGCTGCTCGTGACATGCCGTAGTGGAGCCGAGGTGTTGAGCTGGCCAAGATGACGAACTTTTGACGAAAGAAACTTCGGGCCCCACGGTGGGCGCCAGCTATTGACGATCGGGACCGTCGACCGCGAAGAAAGGGGGGGAAGGATCGTACGGAGGGCAAGGCCCAGAGCTTCGTTCGTCCGGGTGGCACCTTCTAGGCGCACTAAGTAGGGAACCGTGCAACCAAGCAGAGGCGTAAGGTTTATCTCGGTTCGGGCGAACCCTACTCGATTCGTGTGGTGGTGTTGTATTGCCTTTTTGCATAGATCGTTGTACAAAGTTTACAAGCGAGAGTGCTAATGGCTTAGCGAGATGGGTTCGATTCCCCTCTCACGGGGTTCGGCCTCCTTTTACGAAAGGAAGGGGCAGTTATATCGAGAATTGGGAGAGGGCGAGGTGACCTACACTAGGAGCTTCGTCCTTCGCTTACGCTAACGATCACCGCCGCCTTGCCCATGCTTTGGGTCGGTAGTCTAGTTGGCGAGGCGCTTAGGTATTTCCGGAAACGGCGTGCACGCCTCTGCGAACCTTACGAGTGTTGACGTTGTCGCGCGCATGACGTGGGTGTTGCCTCGGGAGAGCGCGTGTCTTCGTACTGTATGTGACCGGCTGATGGGACTAGGAGCATGACTTCGGCAGTCATTAAACCATCTTGGGAGATGGCCACCTGCTCTCGTATAGTCACTTCGACTGACCCCATCCGTGGGGCACGTGGCTGTTGGCAGGTGGAGGCTTTGACACGCGGCCCTTGGCGGGGGTTTCCTTGGCTTGGCCGGAGTCGGGGGACCCCGTCCCGCTGCGGAGGTCGGGAGCCCGGCTTGGTCGGGGTCGGGGGACCCCGTCCCGCTGCGAAGGTCGGGAGCCCGGCGCGCCAGGTCGGGAAAGAGCTCGGAGAGGTCCACCAGGTCGGGGAGGAGCTCGGAGAGGTCCGCCAGGTCGGGGAAGAGCTCGGAGAGGTCTGCCAGGTCGGGGAAGAGCTCGGAGAGGTCCCCGGTGGCCTCTTGAGACCTTTGGTCGGATCCCGAACGATCACCGCTCGGCGCCCGGGCGATGGATCGGAGACGTCTCTGCCTGTGCTTAGGAACAGTCCCCTGGGCACAGAGGGGGAACGGACACGTGTCGGGGGGACGCGCGCCAGGCTGTCCGATCCCCGACAGCTACCTTTATAACTATCCGGTTAGGTAGTAGTGTTTGATAGCCCAAGGAAAACTATTACACATGTAGGGAATATGACAATCTCAGGTCTAAGGATCATACATCTACTAGGTATGAGATACACTGATGACACATAAAAATGAAACATTCTCGCAGTGTCCAATTGCGGGTCTATCTAATCCATGTTCTTCAACATGCGTCCACATTATATAAATGATATCTCTATATCCCATGATTTATGAAGCATGATCATCGATCACTACATGTGCTGATCTATTCATCGTTGTCCTATACGATGATATCCGATCAGAGATATTTATCGAATTATATCAATAAATAAAGAGCTTCGTAAGCAAGTCACATACTTGTTGATCAATACAATGATATACATTCATTGGACCAATAATCATATTATTATTCATATACATAGTCATGTTACAATCATCTAAATGATTGCCTCAAGGGCATAGCACTAACAATCTCCCACTTGCACTTGAGTCAATCAATTAAGTATCTAATACCAATAGACCTCGTGTGTGCCTCATGCTTAGGCTGTGGCTGTCGCTTTGTCAACGGATCGGCCACATTGGCTTCCGTATGTATTTTGCATATTCTCACGTCACCTGTATCCACAATCTCGCGAATAAGGTGAAAGCGCCGGAGTATGTGTTTAGACTTCTGATGTGATCTAGGCTCTTTTGCTTGTGCAATGGCATCACTATTATCACAATAGATGTCCATTGGACTCGAGGCACTAGCGACCACACCAAGCTCTGTGATAAACTTCTTAATCCACATAGCTTCTTTTGCGGCCTCCGAAGCCGCAATGTACTTCGCTTCTGTCGTAGAGTCGGCCACCGTGTTTTGCTTGGAACTCTTCCACCATCGCTCCTCCATTAAGTGTAAACACAAACCCGGATTGCGATCGAAAATCATCTTTGTCAGTTTGGAAGCTTGCATCGGTGTAACCCTTTGCAACCAAATCTTCCTCACCTCCAAAAACAAGGAACATACCCTTAGTTCTTCTCAAGTACTTCAGGATATTTTTTACGGCTATCCAATGACCATCACCAGGATCCACTTGGTATCTACTTGTGACACTTAGAGCATATGAGACATCTGGGAGTGTACAGATCATGGCATACATAATAGACCCAATAGCAGAAGCATATGGAATCTTGCTCATCCTGTCTCGCTCATCAGATGTCGAAGGACACTAATTCTTGCAGAGACTAATGCCATGTGACATTGGCATGAAACCTCTCTTGGATTCATGCATATTGAACCTTTTCAATATCTTGTCAATGTACGTTTCCTGACTAAATCCAATTAACCTTTTTGATCTATCTCTATAGATTTTTATGCCCAAGATATAGCATGCTTCTCCCAAGTCCTTCATTGAGAAACTCCTTTTCAATGAAGTCTTAACATCTTCAAGCATAGGAATATCATTCCGATCAATAATATGTCATCCACATACAAAATCGAAATACAAGTGCGCTCCCACTAGCCTTCTTGTAAACACAAGGCTCTTCTTCATTTTGATAAAGTCAAACCCTTTGACTACTTCATCAAAACGAATATTCCAACTCCGAGATGCTTGCTTTAACCCATAAATGGATCTTTGAAGCTTGCATACCCTTTTAGCATATTTAGGATCAACAAAACCTTCAGGTTGTATCATGTATACATCCTCAGAAAGATTCCCATTAAGGAAAGCTGTTTTGACATCCATCTGCCATATTTCATAATCAAAATATGCAGCAATAGCTAAAATGATTCGGATAGACTTGAGTATGGCTACCGGTGAGAAGGTTTCATCATAGTCAACTCCTTGAACTTGTTTGAAACCCTTTGGCACCAATCGTGCCTTATAGATCTGAACATTTTCATCTACGTCTATCTTCTTCTTGAAAATCCATTTGCATTCAATGGTTTTTACACCATCAGGAGAATCGACCAAGTTCCAAACTTGATTGTCATGCATGGATTGAATTTCGGATCTCATGGCTTCAAGTCATTTTTCAGAGTTTGGGTCCATCATTGCTTCTTCATAAGTCGTGGGCTCATCATTGTCCAACAATAATATGTCATTCCCATATCTTATAGGTACATGACATGGCCTCCCCGACCTACGTGGGGCTGAAGTCTCTTCCACAGGTTGTACAACACTTTGTACACCTTTTGAAGGTTCAGTGGTAGTTTGAACATATTCATGTGATTCTCGAACTTCATCAAGATACACATCACTCCTACTGAATTCTTTTGAAAGAAACTCTTTCTTCAAAAAGACACCATTTCGAGCAACAAAAACTTTGTTCTCGTTTCTTTTGTAAAAGTAATATCCTTTTGTTTCTTTAGGATACCCCACAAAAAGCATATTTCGATTTAGGTGCGAGTTTATCCGATTGTAAACGCGTTTTACATAAGCCTCACATCCCCATATCTTGAGAAATGACAACATGGGACTTCTCCTCCATATCTCATATGGCGTCTTCTCAACGGATTTTGATGGGACCATATTCAAAGTGAACGCAATTGCCTCTAGAGCGAAACCCCGAAGGATAATGGCGATCTGTTTGGCTCATCATTGACCGAACCATATCTAATAAAGTTCGTTTAAATCGTTCGGACACGCCATTCCATTGAGGCGTTCTGGCGGAGTAAGTGCGAACGATTCCACATTGCTTTAGGTGATCACCAAACTCTTGGCTCAAGTATTCGCCACCACGATCTGATCGTAAGTGTTTTATTGATTTGCCAAGTTGATTTTGTACTTCATTTTGAAACTCTTTGAACCATTCAAAAGTTTCAGATTTATGCCTCATTAAATAGATATATCCATATCTACTAAAGTCATCGATAAAAGTTACAAAGTACTGAAACCCACCCCTAGCAGTCGAGTTCATTGGTCCACATACATCTGTATGTACTAGGGCCAATAACTCACTCGTTCTCTCACTAAAACATGTGAAAGGGGCTTTTGTCATCTTGCCAAGTAAACAAGATTCACATGTTTCAAATGATTCAAAATCAAATGAGGTTAGAAGTCCATCACCATGGAGCTTCTTCATGCGCTTCTCATTTATATGACGTAAGCGACAATGCCATAAAAAGGTAGGGTTCAAATCATTAGGCTGATGCCTTTTTACATTAATGTTATAGACAGGTTTCTCTTCGAGTTCAAGGATGTACAACCCATCCACCATGGGGCAACGACCATAATACATATCATTCAAAAATATTGAACAAACAAAGTTCTTTATAATGAAATCATAACCTTCATGTTCCCAACAAGAAGATGAAATAATGTTTCTACTCAAAGATGGAACAAAATAACAATTATTGAGTTCTAAAACTAATCCTGAAGGCAAATGCAATGGGTATGTGCCAACGGCAAGACCAAAGAACTCTTGCTTTATTCCCCACGCCAAGATCCACTTCTCCTTTTGCCAAGTCTCTACTCTTTATCACCGTGATCGAATTGCAAATTTGAGCAACCGAACCCAGTATCATATACCCATGAGTGAGTGAAGAAGTAGCAAGATTAATTTCTATAATATTAATACGAAGTGGAAACCACATTTCCATTCTTCTTATCCGCCAGTACTTTTCGCAGCTTCGTTTCTAATGTCCTGATTTCTTGCAATAGAAGCATTGGGTATCGTGTTGAGGGCCAACTTTAAGCTTCAAGCTTATTTTTGAGGCTTGCGATCTCATCTTGAGCCTTGCCCTTGCCCTTGTCCTTGCTCTTTCCGTTCCCTAGCCTTAGCCTTCCTCTTTTGAATGCGCTTGTTTTCTCAACCATCATCACATGATTGGGTTTTTCTTAATGCTTTCTCGCAGCCTTGAGCATCCCATGTAGCTCGGTTAGGCTCTTCTCCATGCTATTCATATGAAAATTCATAATGAATGGCTCAAAGCTCGAGGCGTAGACTGGAGAATAACATGTGTGGCCAAACCAAGGCTAAGGGAAACTCAAGTTTTCCAATCTCCCAATGTAACCAATCATCTTGATCACATGAGGGTGACCGGATCGCCTTGACCACTTACAAGCAAATAAAAGCTTTGAGATACCATACCTCTCAGCTCTTGCTTGATTCCCAAACATGCCCTTCAAGCCCACAATCATATTGTAAGCATCCTGGTCCTCATATTGCTTTTGGAGCTCGAGTCCATGGTGACTAGCATGAGACAATGACCTCTGAAGCATTAACATGCTTTTCATATTCAACCTTCAAATTGCGAGGAGCATTTTCGTTGGTTCATCAGAATTGGATTCTCTGGAACGTAGTCCTTCTTTTCATGCTTGAGAACAATTCTCGAGTTGCGATACCAATCAACAAAATTAGTTCCATTAAGTTTTTCCTTTCCAGAACTGATCTCAAAGCAAAACCAGTGTAGCAGGAGTAGGAGAAGGTGCCATTGAACTACAACAAAAACATGCAAAGATTCTAAGCACTATGTT
Source organism: Otatea glauca (assembly GCA_036346275.1). Classification (NCBI taxonomy): domain Eukaryota; kingdom Viridiplantae; phylum Streptophyta; class Magnoliopsida; order Poales; family Poaceae; genus Otatea; species Otatea glauca. The sequence continues at coordinate 18,681,519 of CM070722.1, forward strand.
TATGTAAAAAAATTATTAAACATTTTAATAAAAGACACTCCTATTTTATGTCCCTTTTATAGACACATAGTGAGTATTCAAGATCCATATTCATCAAACACTAGTGAGCTTTGGCATCACTGTTAGAAATTTAATGACATAGGTAAGCAACACCTTTGCTAATTACATCTTATGTAACTCTTGTTTGTTGAGTCTGAAAACAAGTAATGAATGCCTCCATCAACTTGACTCATGGCCAGGTCAACCTGCCCCTAGGGCTCACATGAGGGAGGGAGCACTTCCCGTATTTGGGTGCCAATTAAGAAACCTGCCTCATGTGTGTTTTCCTAGACACCAATTGTCTTGTATAGGTTCCTTCATTACTGAAATCAAATCCCAACCACTTATGTCCTCAAGCCTAAAACCGTTTTGATAGCTTGATTAAATCTACCATTGTTATGCGTGATGTGTCCAACACATCCCTATCATCTATTAAGATAGCCATTGATATACTACTTTGGCAGTCATATCAATAAAGATCTAAATTCTTGATACGTGCAACAATTGGATGGACATTTTGATTTAAAATTTTAACTATAGGGATGAACAAAATCTACTAAGAACATGGCATCACATGCAATGAGCAAAAAGAAAATAGCAAGGATTAAACACACATCCACAGAAAATTAAAATAAGCTGTGAAATAGCATGGCCCTTAGCATTAAGATCTCCATCATCATGCTTGTTTGTTCACTTTGCCACCTTGCTTGATTTGTTCACCTAGCCACCTTGCTTGATACCATCGTCTTCATCATTATGGATGCAACACCTTACAACTTTTGATAATGAATTTTACATGAGGGTTTGAAGCATCACAAGTCGACACGCAGGTCGTTATACAATTTAAATAGCCTTATGGCTTGACATGGCACGCAGGCCATGTGAAAATTACATGCATCACATACACATAGGCCATACTATTTCACATAATTCCCTGCAAAAACGAGTTAAACAAAAGCAACACTACGACTCCGGGGTCCGAGGGGCAGCACCCCTGGCGGGGTCCAAGGGGCATGTCTTCTGTGAAAGGAAAACACCCTCAAAATTTCCATGGATCAACCAAATTGACCCAATCCGATCTAATCTGATTGGCTTGGTCCCATATGGATACGTTTCAGAAACCCTGATGGCGGTAACCCGACCGGTAAGGGTAACGTCGTACCATGAATGGACTCACCCAAATCAATATTGAATCGGTTTGTGCTTACCATGGATCAACTAGATTGACCCAATCCAACTCAATCTGATTGGCTTGGTCCCATATGGATACGTTTCAGAAACACTGATGGCGGTAACCCGACCGGTAAGGGTAACGTCGTACCATGAACGGACTCACCCAAATCAAGATTGAGTCGGTTTGCACTTTCCTCAAACCCTAAACCGATCGATCTCATCGATGGCTACCGTCACCAATTCATCACATGAACCAGCTGAACATGTAATAGATCCAATCTACTAACCTCACACATCATATGTGCAACATCCAGATCAATAATGAAGAGAAACACGATATGCTCACTAGCACAAAAAAAATCTACCGCGTAACCAGAAAGCTACTCGCAAGAAGGGGATCACAGATAAGATTACCACTAGACGCGCAGTTGCGGAATCCTTCATGCGTCGATGTAGTGGATCGTCCTCGCCGCAGTCGTTGCGTCGATGGAGCGGATTATCCTCGCCTCGCCGTGGATCATCCTCCCACGCCGCAGTCGCAGCAGCGTCACCGCAGTAGTCCACACGTCCAGGGATGGAACGCCGTGCGTCGGTGTGCATGTACCTGGTCGCTCGGCAGGGGCAACGAGGAGAGAAGGCTAGGGTTTCGAGTGAATCACTTCTAAACCGTGGAAAAGCACACCCTGCGCCCACCCTCCTCCCCTCCTTATATAGCCACGAGATGAAACCCTAAACCAAGGCCCATCAGCGTGCTAAACCCACGATGTCCATTAATTATGGATCCAATCCAAATTAATGCGTCCCAGCCCAATAAGTGTGTGACCTGCAGTTCACGTGCGTTTGGACATGGATTCAAAAACTCCTTTTCAATCCAATAGTTGGTAGCGCTCCTTGCAAAGTATGCCAACTCCCAAACATACTATGATCAAATCGAATGTAACCTATCAAAAGTACTCATGTAATAATCCCTTTGCCAAGTATATGAAGATTGAACTCAAGGCGAGAAGTATGTCATCCTTTGATGATTCAATCCATCTCTCGTATCCGTGATATATTAGTAAGTTGTGATTGACTCCTCAATCACGGCATGGCCATGCACTTCCTTAATCATATCACACGAATGGCTTTGTCATATATCTCCATTTCATTGGAGTGGCAAATTCCATCTTGACTGCTCACTTCCCTCTGCACGTTTCATAGTAAACATGAAAGCTACCTTTATAACTATCCGGTTAGGAAGTAGTGTTTGATAGCCCCAAGGAAAACTATTACACATGTAGGGAATATGACAATCTCAGGTCTAAGGATCATACATCTACTAGGTATGAGATACACTGATGACACATAAGAATGAAACATTCTCGCAGTGTCCAATTGCGGGTCTATCTAACCCATGTTCTTCAACATGCGTCCACAATGTATGGATGATATCTCTATATCCCATGATCTATGAAGCATTATCATCGATCACTACATGTGTTGATCTATTCATCGTTGTCCTATACGATGATATCCGATCAGAGATATTTATTGAATTATATCAATAAGTAAAGAGCTTCATAAGCAAGTCACATACTTGTTGATCAATACAATGATATACATTCATTGGACCAATAATCATATTATTATTCATAAACATAGTCATGTTACAATCATCTAAATGATTGCCTCAAGGGCATAGCACTAACAAATAACGCTTCTCAAATCTTATGTACGCCGGACCGACTTTTTCAGTCCGGTGCGTGTATATATTTCAAAATGTGACTCATACACCTTAAAATACATATAAAAGAGGCAGTATTTGACCTGTCTCATCCATCCTGCCAATCCTCAATGGGCAAATGGCAGGTACAACGGTTACTTCTATACAGGCTCTATATATACAGTGCTTGAGTTCACAAAAAACAAACAGAGCTTTGCACTTACACATCCTTGACATTCTGAACACCGTTGACATCTTTCAAATCAATTACAACTCTTTGATCTTTAGAAATCTCTAAGCTTTAATTCTATCAAAGAGTTCGAACTTCAACTCAGAAACCAAAACACTCATTCTGAACATTTAGTGTTCTTGCTCCAAGTTGAGTCTAGTTTACATCTAGCTACTAAACCAAGAGACAGGGCATGTGGATAGTCTATCACTTTTGGAACTAGTTGTTCCTAGACGGTTGGAGAAGTTGTTGGTGCGACCTATCAAAAAGGGATTGTGGAAGGCCAATATTGCTGTGAAAGGTTGAGACTGACCTCACCAGAGTGGTGGAAGAGTCAAGCTAAGGGAAAACCAAAAGCCATTGTGATTGGCTATTTGGTAGAGCAATACATCTGAAGAAGTGCTTTTGGTTAAGCTATACTTCTGAAGAAGTGCTCTAACTGGGACGTAGGAGTTTGAGCTTTGAACCTCAGTGAAAAATCTTTAAGTCTTCCTGTTATTGGTTTATCTTTGTTTGTTCCTCTTATTGTTAGTTCTCATTCAAGTTCTTCTCTATACAAATCTTACTGAAACAGAGTTGTGCTGAATCTTTATACTAATTGTCTCTGTTACTATTTTTATTGAGAGAAGTTTTCCTATAAGAACTAAAAAGTTTTAAAGTTGCCTATTCACCCTCCCCTCTAGGCCAACTTGATCCTTACAGCCGCATCATTGTCTTCATTCCCGACTACAGTAAGTATTCGTCGTAGCCATGCCATTGTTTCTCACGGTAGCTTACGACTGTCGGATCTGCAGATCAACCGCAGGATGTGCGACACATGTCCGCTCTGAAGTTTGTCGCATGTCTCTGTTGTCATGCGAATATTGGCCATTCGATTTGAACGTGCAGTCCAGATTATGCCTTGTGCCGAGCCAACTGAGTTCTGACGCATGGCGCACGTGATTCAAGGTGTCATGGACTAAGTCCACGGTGGACCAGAGGAGGTCCGTGGATCGGGTCCATATGCCCATGATGTGTGGCAGTATTTGGTTGGTCCGGGACAATGCTGACATCAATTAACGCAATAAACCTAGTTTTCCATTATAAAAATAATTCGGTTACATATGGATTTTCTGATTTTTTGTATTTTCTTTATTTTCAAATCTTTCGAGAGCCCGTTCTTCCTCATACGAGCTCCGATTAAGGCGATTCAAATTTCTAAAAGTTTTTAAAATTGAGATCTATTTAATGGTGAATTTTATTTGATCTTTAGAGTTTTTCTCTCTCTATTTTGGTATTTATTTTCCATTCTCTCTCGTTACGCGTAGACGTTGAACTGATCGGAGCGTCCGAGGAAGATCTGTTGACCCAAGACCAGGTTCCAGAACAAGAGCTTTTCCAAGGCAAGTTTTTCTTTGATCATGTTGAACCCAGTTTATAAAATTGCTTTGTTGTTTTACTTTATGCATGATATTTTATGTGTATAACTGTTTCAAATTTAATTGGGATCTAGCTAATCTGTCCAATTGAACTATACCCTACCTTATCATTTGTATGCCATGATCAATTGTCACCCTAGATTGGTTCACTATTAGTTGGTTAATATTAGTAATCAACATGGGTTGGTTAGACCGTGTTAGGATGCTTAGCCAAGCCACGTAGATCACATGTCTTTTGAGATACCAAAAGTTAATCTTGACTAATGGAATTTGGAACCTAATTATGAATTGGTGTGTCGGGTGTTGTCACACAATGATGTTAAGTTGTAGTAACAAGGGATGTCACACAACGATGTTGATTTGTTGATAGCACGTGGTGCATGATAATCAACTGGGGTGGTAATCATTTAGATTGGGGCAAGTGGCAAGGGGCAGTGTGCCAAGGAGAGCCGGAAGGGCAGAGGGTATGTAGAAGTCTTGCCCTAGTCATCTTAAGGACTTAACCTTGCAAGCTTTTGACCTGAGTCAAACATGCAACCACATGTCTAAAATGGGACAGACCTAACTGATAATTTGTGATGTCTTAGCTTTGGTACTACCAGTGGTGGTGTGAGGTTCACCTTTTTATGTACTCACATGGTGCAAGAGGGGGCCCTGAGTGTAGTAACCAGTCCCTTAAGTGTTGAAACCTTAGCGAGTAGTATTGGGTTAAGATAGCATTGTAAAGGCCTTGTCATGACCTCTTGGCCGATCGCCAAAGGAAGCGTGAAATTAGAAGCTAAAAGAGAAGATCATGTCATGTGGGTAAAGCACATAACATCTGCAGAGTGTAAAACCTATTCAGATAGCCGTGCTCTCGGTATTGAGCAATGCTCGAGAAGTACAGTCAAGGGTTAGATTTTATAAAATAAAAACTTGGTTGGGATGGCAGGTTGCCATTGGAGGGCTAGATGCCATGTTTACTTGAGAAATATTGGAACTTATTATTTACTGTTAATTGTTTTACTGTCTTTTCAATCTACTTATTGTACTCACTTATAAATGATGCTTTACTTCAAAATAACCATGTTAGCCATTCCTTTGGAATAAGCCTTACATATAGTTATGTTAGAATTGCATTCTGTGCACAACTTGTTGAGTGCTTTCAGTACTCACCCTTGCCAACAACATCAACAGTTGAAGAGTCTACACCTGTTCTAGATGAGGAGTACAAGGAGGATACGAGTGTTTAGGGTGAGAGCCTAGTCAGTTTCCTGTGGTAAACTGAAGGGTCATTTACGTTTCTATTTCGCTACAATGTCTTAGTTTCATATTTCTTAGTCTTGCCCTGCGTGGCTTAATCATGTAAGTTGACCATAAGGTCATTTAACCAGTTATATTTAATATATGGAGTCTTTATTTATGTTTCCACTGTGTATGATTGTCATATTTACCTATGTTGAGCCTATGAGCACTAGCGTGATCCTGGACTAGTGCGGTATTCACAGAGGGTTCATATTTGCACATTCGGGTCCCGACACACACCTGATCCAGTTGCATGTGCTCAAGCCCATTTCATGGTTTTGCAACACCTGGATATAGTGTCCCCGTATATCATTGAGCATAAGCACTGGCTAAGGCATGAGAATCCGGTGTGACAGGAGTCTTGGATCATGAGATAGCATAAACTTCAATTCAATAAATGGTTGAAGGAGCGACCCATCACTTGGAGCTCATCAGATGACACGCTGACAACTTATATAGTTGTGACATGGAATGGATATAACTTAAATAGGTACACAATTTACATGAGAGATCAGGATATGAAGAGCACAAACTAGAACAACGGTGTCCACAGATGTGTTTAATATCGCTGGGTCAATGCGGAGCTCCTACTATGGGTTCATAGAGGAGATTTGGGAGCTCGACTACGTACTTTTCAAGATCCCCCAGTTTAGGTACCGTTGTGTCCACGTCCAACAGGTGAAGGTTGAAAAGTACGGCGTCACTACTGTGGACTTTGAGCGTGTCGAATACCAAGATGAAACATTTGTACTCGCTAACTAAGTTGTTCAAGTCTTCTATGTAACCGACCCGTCCAACAAGGAGCGCCACATAGTTCTTCAGGGAAAAAGGAGGATTATCGGAGTTGAGAATTTAGTAGATGTGGAAGAATTCAATCAATTAGACGAGTTGCCTCCTATCAAAAATGGCATAATGATCGAGGAAGAACAACCTGAGGAAGCTAGCTACACATTCATCGATCATCGTGAAGGGCTAATTTTTACACAAAATAATAAGCAAGTGGAGTTATGATTTTAAGTTTACTCTGCAGTATAATAAAGTTGTTTTTAATGAAACACTTGAAAGTCGAAACATCTTTGTGTATGCATCTGATTTATTAGCTTAGAATATCGGGGTTACATACATATATTTGCTACACCGTAAGCAGTTCAGAATGATAACGATAACTGATACTTACTTGCATATGTAGATGGTATTGGATATAGTAATGGAAACATATAACATCATGGTGCAAAGTACCTTTAGAGATAACCACTTCTTGAATGAACTGGAAGTTAGTGCATTTGCAGTACTGACAATAGATAAATAAGTGATAGTCTTTAGTTAACATCACAGATGATTTTATACTAGAACCATCTGTGATGTTAGGATATCACAGACAGTTCTAGTATAGAACCTTCTGTGATGTTAGGCAATCACAGGTGGCTGATTAATGATATCACAGACAGTTCTAGTATAGAACCTTCTGTGATGTTAGGCAATCACAGGTGGCTGATTAATGATATCACAGATGGTTCCAGTATATAACCGTCTATGATATTATTGCCTAACATCATAGACAGTTCTATACTAGAACCGTCTGTGATATCCTAACATCATAGACAATTCTAGTATAGAACTGTTTGTGATGCCCTAGTTATATAATGCCAACCGGTCGAATGCTCCCCCAAACCATACCCCTCCCCGTGGCTACCCCAAACCCAACGCTACCTTGCTAGATCCTCCTCGGCGGCTCCCCCTTGCCTTCTCCCCCTCGGTGGCTCCCCCTCGACCGTGCTCACCTGATCCCCCTTGGCAGCTCCCCCAAACCCTACCCTGCCCCCCCTCGGCGAGGCTCCGTCTTGGTGGCTCCCCCTCGACCGTGCTCGCCCTCACCGGCTCCCCCCCAGCCATGCTCCTCCTCAGCTGTTCTCCCCCTCGATTGGTTTGTACTCTTTTTTATCCCATTCTACTAATAGAAAATGATGATTGCTTGCATAATAGTAAATGATTGCTTGCATAATGAAAATGGTTACATAGTTTTGTTGATGTTTTATGGTTGTTTGTCATTATAATGATGCACTAATCTTAATTTACCAGAATATAAGTCTTGAATAAATAGCTTAATGTTTTGCTTGTGCAATACCATAGTTGAGTATTAATTAGAGTTTGATAATTTAATGAGTGTGCCATTGTTTTTTTAGTACAGGCCGAGCCTGCCTTAGATCATGGTTGTGATTGAGAAAGTATGAGGTTCATCTCTAATGAGCTATCACATGTCATTCTATAATGTTTGTTTTTGGATGTTGTACTGATGCCACGTGAGCATAATACGTTAAGTAGGTATTTATTCTAAAGTTCAGTTCAACTTCTAGCTAAATTTGTCAATAATGTGCTAACACATGTCAATCAGTAATAATTTGGCTTTTCAACATGGACTAGTGATACATGAGCATAATGCGTTAAAGTGTGTACTATGATATGATCAGATTTGTTACTTGCCTACTCCCTATTATCACTCGTCCTGGAACTAATTTTTAATCATTCATTCAAAATGACTAAATTGAATGTTCTCTTTTGGCTGTTTGACTTGGACCTACAATAATATCTTGAGTCACATTTGATGGTGGTGATAGTACATGTACTCACATGTTCATGTGGAAAAACCATATTCTTCAGAGCTATATAGTTGAGTAAATTTATGATTGATTGTCGTATATTTCTACGTTCTTCATATGGAATTTAGTTTCTCTTTCTTGTTTCATTAAGTTATTAGAAAATTATGCTGAACTTCTTGGACAACTGTAATTTTTAAACATTCCAGAATGACAGGCGATTTGGTAAATTGTAACAAAAATAGGTAAATAGATAAACATTCAAAAATGATTTTTTTAAGTTGGTAAACTTGTGTAGATAGATAATTTAATCAAGCTCCTTAAATACCTAGTGATATATCACATCACACACTATTAAATACTTGAACCTTATGTTGGTGTTGATTTGCATCTAAAATGTTGATGATCTGCTCTGTTGTGCTCTGATTGATTAAGTTTCCATCATCTTCCATTCCTGCCCTAGTGGATTAAAATAAAGAGTGCTTGTGTTATGTGGATTCCTATGTTAAAGAGCCAGGCAATGGAATTAGCTGTAGTCTTGCAACGATTGCAAAAGTCAAATGCTAGCGTCCCCTCATTCCTAACATAGTAATTGGAGGTTGAGGAGTTTGTTACCTTTCGAATACTCAATGATGTAATTACGGTCACTACAAGTTGAATTAGACAATTTTAGTAGTAATCTTGGCCTTGAACTCGTTGGTATTGATTTGATGCTTCATTGACTATGAGATTGATGTTCATATGATTATCACTACTTATCTTGACTAGCTAGTAGTTGTAGTTCTGATATGTGGTCTATGTTCATGTTCGGCTTGGTCTGTTATATTGATATTCTTGTATTGTGTCTTAGTCGAATAGTACTGTTTTGAACTTGTTTCATGTGAATAAGCCAAATTTGGTACTTCATGCTTTATGGTGCATAATTTAGGAAGGTAAGAGTTCAAGGCCTTATTGCTTAGATAATTGTCTATTCAATTAATGATTAATTGACCATGGTGCAGTGAAGGTAGGAGATTAATCTCTAGCAGCCCTACACCTTGTGGCGAGGAGGCTGAAGGTCTAACCTTTAACAGCCCGACACCTGAGAGCACTATGTTATTCCAAGTACATGCTTAAATACTCTATACTTTATTGTTTTTAGGACCTTGCATATGGGTGGCATTGTTCGATGAAGATTGGGCATTAGTGAGACAATTTGTGACAAAATTTTAATTTTTAGTTATCATATACTTGATTAGATCAATTGTATACTTTAGTTGAATACTTATATATTCTAGATCAAATTGCTTATTGTTTATATTTGGTCTTTGGGTGCTATCCTTGATGTATATATGGTTCTCAATTGATTAGGTTTCATTAACTGTCAAGTATTGAAAATTGTCATTTCAAATAAGTATTAAGGTTGTCACAAATTTGTCTATGACCTTGTCCTTAGTGGCGAGGAGGCCTTTCAACTAAGATAGCCCGACATCTAAGAACAATCAATTAAATGAACTTGAGTTTTTGTTAACTGCTTGTCATGTTAGATATCTGATTATGAGCCTTTATGCTTTCATGTATGTGTATACATATGTGTGTGTAAATAGCTGGGTACTGCAAATAGATATAGGGCTTAAGGTTAGGAAATAACCACTCCCATAGAGGTCAAGACCACTCCCATAGAGGTAAAGACCACTCCTATATAGGTCATGACCATTTTTATTGAGCATGAATTAAATAATCAATATTATAATTAATAAATCACAAACTTTGCGCATGATTGTAGTAATCAATTAACTTGATCATCTAGCCTAATCTTTGAATACCTAACACAGTCTAGCTAAAAAGAAGATGGCATACCCTCATTCCTCTTCTTCGGATGGATGTGATGAGCTGATGAAAGGAAAACCGACTCGCAGTCCAAGAGGAGCAAATAAAAGGCCCACAGACCGATATACAATCACGGTGGTCAATCTGCAAAATGGGGCCCCTACCGAACCGAGGAAGGCATCGATAGAAATCCCAACATTGTGCGCGATAGTTGGACAGGAATAGGTCTCCATCACCCGTCCAGCCTGGAAGTCGCTGACCGACGAGGAGTGCAACAACCTGCTGATAGAAATTTTTGCTTCATTCGAGATCCCTGAAGACTCCATGCGCCTAGTATGACGATATGCTTTGCTAGTGATGGAAAGACATGGAAGAACTTCAAGAGCACGCTTGTCACAGAAAACGTCAAGAAGGATAGGACTCCCTTCACTAAATATGGGTTCATTGATGAGAGCGTATGGCAAACATTTGTTGAGATGAAGACGACAAGAGAATTCGTGTATCAAACTGAAGCGCACAAGGCCCTCCGGAAAAGGAACACCCACCCTCACAAACTCGGCACCGCTGGGTACGCGGATAAGAGTGCGCAATGGAGGAGGGAAGACAAGGAGGCCTCACCACCATTTGCGTCGATCGTTGATGAGCGCGCCCGAAACTGGCTAAGAGCGAGGTCACGTGCCACGTATTTTGGCACCGTGTCCTTTACAAACCCCGCAGACGAGGAAGTGTGTGAATGCCTAGTAAGGTATCGAACTACCAACTTTGTAATTAGTCCATAACTTCATAAGTGAAATAACATGTCGGTATTTTGCAGGTAGCGTTGAGTACACAATCTTTTGATGGCTCTTTTGTGCCAAACAGGGAGAAAGATGTACTGTCCACAGCTTTGGCAAGCAAGGAACACCCTTGTAAAATCCCATAATTTGGTCTATTTTGAATTTAATAAGTTATTTTGAATTTCTGAGAATTTTTGGAGTTTATTTGGATTTAATTGGAATTTCTGGAATCTTACCCTTCTTTGGAATTAATTAATTGGTGAATAGGTTTTTGCAAAATATAAATTAAATTATATTTTATTTGAGTCCAAAATGTTCTAAAATAGTTTTTGGAATTTTTCTGCTATTTTTAGAGCCTCAAATGATTTAATTGAATTTCTAGAATTATTTTTATTCAAAAATCAGGGAAAAATAGTATGAAACGATGTTAGATTGAGCAGATTCATTCGCTTGCATGCTGGCCCACAAGCGAAACCCTAATTGCCGCTTGCGGGTGACCGTTCGATCAGGATCGGATGGACCAGATGAAGCCGCGTTGTGCGAATTCCCGGTTCGTCGATCCGTTGCCACAAGGATGGCTGGTGTTGCACCACGTCGCTTCGCCGTACGTTTCCAAAAACACCGTCGCCGCGCGTTACGGCCGGAGATTTCGCGCACGATTATCGCCGGCATGTTTATTCTTCCTCTTCATTAGCTAGTGCACCGTGTAGAGCACTTCCTTCCGCACAGTTTGCCCCATCTCTCCCTCACCGAGACTCACTGTAGCAATCGCACGAGCTCGCCGTAGTTCTGAGACTTTTCGCCGCCCTTTTGCACCACCGCCGTTCGTGCTCCGCCGTCATCAAGGTCACCGGGGTGTTCCTCGCGACAAGCCGCACCCGTTGCTTCAAACCGTGTCGTCGAAGCCACCAAGGAACGCTGTCGCTGTGTCGTCTTCTTCCTCTCCGGCGAGATCTGTGCCTCCGCGACATCACCGCCAGCCGAGCTTCGTCCATCGTCCGATCCCCGCCAAACGCTCCAGATTCGTCCACATCGCCATTTAACAGTAAACTTCATCTTCACTCTTCAGCCGTTGGATCTAATCAACGATTTAGATCGCTTTGCCTAGATTCATGCTAGTTTAATCTCAGTCGTTAGATCTAGATCGTAGAGTGTTTATCTTGCCACGTCGCGTAAGTGCTGTAGCCGTCGGATGTGCGTCGGTCGTCTTGGATCGTGCCGCGTGTCGCGCCGCAGTAAGCCAGAGTCGAATAGCCTTGGCTCATCTCAGTCGTTCATTTTGAACCGAGCGGACGAGATCGCACCGCGCATTGGGCCAGTCCCGTGTTGACGCGTGTCGCGCAAAAATCGAGGAGTCAGCGCCGCCGTTTCTGTCGACGTCGCCCGATTAATCATAGCCGTCCGATCAGGATCCAATGGCAATGGTGAAGCCACATTTTGGTTCTGGGTAGATCTGAGTCAAAACGTTGCATCAATCTCGGCCGTTCGTTTTAAATCTCATGGACGAGATTGAATCGAATTTCGGTTAATAGTTTATCACCGCGTGTCGATCGGTGATTGGCTGGACCGTACCGGGTGACGGCAGAGCATGCATCAGCCGGCGCATGTGCATAGTATCACCAGTCCACCGTAGACCCGCACGGTCTCGTAGACCGGGAGTATGCGCCGCTGCCACGTGTCATGCCAACGTCATCGCTGACGTCATAAATATTTTTTTATATAAAAATATTTTGGCCGAAATTCATTTCGGTGCTGATGTCATCATTAGGTCATGCTGACGTCATAAATCCCAATTTTCCGTATAAAAATAATTAAAAAATCGGATTTTCTGATTTTCTTAGGATTTTCTAGTTATTAAAACTTTGAAAGGTTATAACTTTTGCGTTTTAACTCCGATTGAGGTGATTCCAATTTCTAAAAATTTTTAAAATCAAGATCTATTTATTGGTGAATTTTTTTGAATTTTTAGAGTTGATATTTCTCTCTTTAAATTATATTTATTATGTATTTATTTATTTCGCGTAGACGCAAATTTGCCGGAAAGTTTCGATGAAGAATTCATCGCTCATGACCAAGCTTCGGATCAAGACTAGCAACTCTTTGAAGGCAAGTGATGCTTTGATCATTTTGATCCCATATTTTAAAAATGTAATTTATGCTTTGAAATTATGCATGCTAATTTATTTAAAATGAATTTAAATTAAATTGGGTAATATAGCTAATCAACCCATATTGTTATTGTCACCATGAAATTATTATCTGAATGCCCTGAAATCTTTGACACCCTAGGATTGATTATTTTTGTTGGATAATAGTATGATGCCAACACGGGAGGCTAGACCGTGAATAGATGCTTAGCCTTGCACCGATTCATAATGATCTTTCGGAAATACTACAATATTGACTAATGAAATACTGAATTTATTTTGAAAGTGGTGTGATGATGCCACGTGATGAGATTGAAGTACAGAGACCTGTGTGGTTCTGTACCGATGTTGAGTTATTGCTGGCATGTGTTGCACAATAATCAACGGGGTGGGAAATGATTTAGACTGGGGCAAGTGCCAAGAGGCTTTGTGCCAGGTGGGCCTGTGTGGCAATGGGTTGATGAGTGACGTGAGCATGTGTGCCACATTGGGCTGTGTGCCACTATTGAGTGATGGAAGTCTTGCCTTGGTCAGCTAAGGACTTCACCTTGCAAGTCTTTGAACTGAGTCAACCGTACAACCACATGTCTGATATGGGACAGACCTAGTTGATTAGGGTTCTAATATCTTTCCTCTGATACCTCGGGGTGACAGTACACGGGGGTGTATCTGTGTGGGGGAGCGTACCTGTGCTACGACTTGGTGCCCATCCAACGGTGTTGACCTGTCCTATACTTCGGCTCTGTGTGAGGGGAGTGATAGTGAAGGCAATACTAGAGAGGTTCATTGGTTAAGGTAGAGGTTCCCGAAAAGCTTTGTTATGGACAATCACCTGTGTGGTGAGCGGCTGTATGTTGTGGGTAAAGTGTATAACCTCTGCAGAGTGTAAAATCTATTCGAATAGCCGTGCTCGCGGTATTGAGCGTTGCTCGGGGATTACAGTCAAGGGCTAGATTTTCAAAAATAAAATGTGGAGATGGTGGCTGTGTGCTAGTGCTAAGAGTGACCTTTTTAAGGCTGTGTGCCGAGAATCATTGAAGAAAAACTGTTTGAAGAACTTAGCATTATATATAACTGTTTCACTGCTTTTAATCTAAATAAGATGCTAGTTTAAAAATGTTGTTTGATGCAAAAGAACCAAGTAAGCCAATTCTTTGGAATAAGCCTTGCATGTAGTAATAGCACCGCATTCTGTGCATTACTTGCTGAGTGCCTTGAGTACTCACCCCTCCTTCCCTATTAACCCCAACATCAGTGGAGGAGTCTACGCCAGCCTAGGAGGAGGATTACATTGAAGACCCGGACAATTAGGGAGCAAGCCTAGTCGGTTGCCTGTGGCAAGATGAAGGCTTCAACGAAGTTTATTTGCTTTCCGCTGTTATCTTTTAATTACTCTGATAATGTAAACCCTGCGTGGCTGATCTTATGTAAGGAGACCATAAGGTCGTACAATTCAGTTTATATAAATGTTTGCACTATTTATTATTATATCGCTGTGAATGTCCGTGATGCTCAACCTCAGAAGATGTGTGTGCTAGCGTCATCTTTGGACTAGCACAGAATACACAGAGGGTCCAGATTCTCATAATCGGGTACCGACAGAGGTGGTATCAGAGCAGGCTGACTGTAGGACTTGACCCTAATTAGGTTAGTTGTGCCCAGGAGGATAAAACTATTTTCTAAAATTTAATCAACTTGAGCAAGAATATCAATGAAATCAAGACTTATCTTTTCTCTCTTGTTCATGCCTAAGCTGCATTTTCTGTTGTTATCTTGGGTTTTAAAATGAGGCCTGTTTTGGCAGATGAGGATGATCCACACCTATGGAGAGCGCACTGGAGGGTACGCCGCTGAGCTATGGCGTATGATGCAACTTCTCGGAGGCTTCGATAGGCCAATCTATCAGGGACCACTATAGTGCGGGTAGGACTTGATATCGCCTGGGATGTCAAGATCACTGTTTATGCTCGAGAGAGGATGAGGGCGAGCCGTCCTATCTACATCACCGTCAGAAGGACTTCATTTGAGGCCGGGATCCAGGAGACGGCACGTCTTGCGATGCGGCAGATCGCCCGCACCTACTTCGCAGAGTTGGAGGGCACTGTCTTTCGTCACCACCCGCGCCGAGATAATCGCCACGACAGGATGGAGTTCTTGGAGGAAGACGCCACAATCACTCACCTGGCGAGGTATGTTGTCGCCCAGGAGGAGGCCATGGATGAGACAGTCCAGGTGCTGCAGAGAGCCCGCGATGAGGTCACGGAGGTGAGAACTCAACTGCGGGAGAACCTATGATGAAACCTTTTCACCGGTAGCCATGCTCAAGTCTGTCCGGATCATTTTAGCTATTGCTGCATATCTCGATTATGAAATATGGCAGATGGATGTCAAAACAGCCTTCCTTAATGGGAATCTATGTGAGGATATATACATGATACAACCTGAAGATTTTGTTGATCCTAAATATGCTAAAAGGGTATGCAAGCTTCAAAGATCCATTTATGGGTTAAAGCAAGCATCTCGGAGTTGGAATATTCGTTTTGATGAAGTGGTCAAGGGTTTTGACTTTATCAAAAACGAAGAAGAGCCTTGTGTTTACAAGAAGGCTGGTGGGAGCGCACTTGTGTTTCTGATTTTGTATGTGGATGACATATTATTGATCGGGAATGATATTCCTATGCTTGAAGATGTTAAAACTTCATTGAAAAGGAGTTTCTCAATGAAGGACTTGGGAGAAGCATGCTATATCTTGGGCAAAAATCTATAGAGATAGATCAAAAAGGTTAATTGGATTAAGTGAGGAAACATACATTGACAAGATATTGAAAAGGTTCAATATGCATGAATCCAAGAGAGGTTTAATGCCAATGTCACATGGCATCAGTCTCTGCAAGAATCAGTGTCCTTCGACATCTGATGAGCGAGACAGGATGAGCAAGATTCTATATACTTCATCTATTGGGTCTATTATGTATGCCATGATATGTACACGCCCAGATGTCTCATATACTCTAAGTGTCACAAGCAGATAACAAGCGGATCCTGGTGATGGTCATTGGATAGCCGTAAAAAATATCCTGAAGTACTTGAGAAGAACTAAGGGTATGTTCCTTATTTTTGGAGGTGAGGAAGATCTGGTTGCAAAGGGTTACACCAATGCAAGCTTCCAAACTGACAAAGATGATTTTCGATCGCAATCCGGGTTTGTGTTTACACAAAATGGAGGAGTAGTAAGCTGGAAGAGTTCCAAGAAAAACACGGTGGCCGACTCTACGACAGAAGCAGAGTACATTACGGCTTCGGAGGCCGCAAAAGAAGCTGTGTAGATTAAGAAGTTTATCACAAAGCTTTGTGTGATCGCTAGTGCCTCTAGTCCAATGGACATCTATTTTGATAATAGTGGTGCCATTGCACAAGCAAAAGAGCTTAGATCACATCAGAAATCTAAACACATACTCCGGCGCTTTCACCTTATTCGCGAGATTGTGGATAGAGGTGACGTGAGAATATGCAAAGTACATACGGAAGCCAATGTGGTCGATCCGTTGACAAAGCCACTGCCACAGCCTAAGCATGAGGCGCACACGAGGTATATTGGTATTAGATACTTAATTGATTGACTCAAGTGCAAGTGGGAGATTGTTAGTGTTATGTCCTTGAGGCAATCATTTAGATGATTGTAACATGACTATGTTTATGAATAATAATATGATTATTGGTCCAATGAATGTATATCATTGTATTGATCAACAAGTATGTGACTTGCTTATGAAGCTCTTTAATTATTGATATAATTCGATAAATATCTCTGATCGGATATCATCGTATAGGACAACGATGAATAGATCAGCACATGTAGTGATCGATGATCATGCTTCATAGATCATGGGATATGGAGATATCATTTATACATTGTGGACGCATGTTAAAGAAACATGGGTTAGATAGACCCACCATGGGACACTGCGAGAATGTTTCATTCTTATGTGTCATCAGTGTATCTCATACATAGTAGATGTATGATCCTTAGACCTGAGATTGTCATATTCCCTACATGTGTAATAGTTTTCCTTGGGGCTATCAAACACTACTTCCTAACCGGATAGTTATAAAGGTAGCTTTCATGTTTACTATGAAACGTGCAATGGGAAGTGAGTAGTCAAGATGGAATTTGCCACTCCAATGAAACGGAGATATATGATAAGGCCACTCATGTGATATGATTAAGGAAGTGCATGGCCATGCCGTGATTGAGGAGTCAATCACAACTTATTAATATATCACGTATACGAGAGATGGATTGAATCATCAAAGGATGACATGCTTCTTGCCTTGAGTTCAATCTTCATATACATGGCAAAGGGATTATTACATGAGTACTTTTGATAGGTTCTGTCCGATTTGATCATAGTATGTTTGGGAGTTGGCATACTTTGCAAGGAGCCGCTACCAACTATTGGATTGAAAAGGAGTTTTCCGAATCCATGTCCAAACATATGTGAACCTACAGGGTCACACACTTAATGGGCTGGGATGCATTAATTTGGATTGGATCCGTAATTAATGGACCTCGTAGGCTTAGCACACTGATGGGCCCTGGTTTAGGGTTTCATCTCGTTGCTATATAAGGAGGGGAGGAGGGTGGGCATAGGGTGTGCTTTCCACAGTTTGGAAGTGATTCACCCGAAACCCTAGCCTCCTCCTCTCGTTGCCCCTGCCGAGCGACCAGGTGCTTGCACACCGACGCACGGCGTTCCATCCCTGGACGTGTGGATTACTGCGGTGACGCTGCTGCGACTACGGTGTGGGAGGACGATCCACGACGAGGCGAGGACGAACCACTCCATCGACGCAATGACTGCGGCGAGGACGATCCACCACATCGACGCTCGAAGGATTCCGCAACTGCGCGTCTAGTGGTAATCTAATCTGTGATCCCCTTCTTGCGAGTAGCTTTCTGGTCATGCGGTAGATTTTTTTTGTGCTAGTGTAGCATACCGCGTTCCTCTTCATCAACTAGAGGGAACCGCCGCGGAATGGTGGGAAAATTTCTGTGCTGCACATGAGAATCCCCAAGAAATCACTTGGGAGGAATTAACTGGTGTTTTTCGTCAGTACCATGTACCAAAAGGTATCATGGAATTAAAGAAAGAAGAATTCATGAACCTGAAGCAAGGGGGCCAGTCAGTGGCCGATTATCTGAATAAATTTACCCAGTTGACACGCTACGCGCAAGAGGATGTAGCAACTGACAGGGCAAGGCAGTCCCGATTCATTAAGGGGCTCAATACTGGATTACAGGTGGGACTGATCACCCACACGTTCCCGAACTTCCAGGAGCTGGTTAACAAGGCTCTTATTTTGGAAGACAAGCGTCAGGAGTTGGATGACAACCGGATGCGCAGAATGGCGCAACAAGGAGGTCGTCAAGGCCAGCAAAGGCAGAGGACGGCACCTCAACAGTTCGTCCGATTCCAACCCCGAAGCAGCGATAGGGCACCACTACCGACAAACCGTCCAGTGGGCCAGAATACTCAAACTCCGGCCAGAACAGTGGTACAGAATTGAGGAAACTCTCAGGCAGCGGGAAGACGTTGTTATCACTGTTTTATTTGATTCTGGAGCTTCACATTCATTTATTTCCCGAGATTTCACTGTTTAAAATGATATGGATATAATGAATCTTAAATGTGTGCTTATAGTCCAATCCCCTGGATCAGAACTCCAGTCAAAAGTAGGATGTTCTGGGGTAAGACTAATAATTAATGAAGTAGAGTTCCTAGCGAACTTAATCGTACTGAATACCCAAACCTTGGATGTTATCCTGGGAATGGATTGGCTAACTAAGCACAAGGCAGTGTTGGACTGCGGATGAAGAGTTATATCAGTCGAGAGCCCGGAAGGGAGAAGGATTGAGTTTGAAGCAACAGCAGTGCGAGATGGACAGTTGATGGTCAACAGCATGAAGGCTGTCAGTTTGGAGGAAGTTTCCGTAGTCAATGAATATTCATATGTTTTTCAAGAGGATTTACCTGGCATGCCGCCGGATAGAGATATCGAGTTCGTTATAGAACTTGTTCCAGGGACAACTCCAATATCCAAGAGACCCTACCGAATGTCCACGGACGAATTAGTGGAAATGAAGAAATAGATTGAAGAGCTATTGGAAAAAGGGTTCATAAGACCTAGTTCATCGCCATGGGGAGCACCTGTCCTATTCATTAAGAAGAAGGACGGGAGTTTTAGAATGTGTATAGACTATCGTGCACTCAATGATGTGACGATAAAGAATAAATATCCGCTACCAAGGATCGATGATCTATTCGACCAGTTGAGAGGAGGAGTCTTTTCCAAGATTGATCTTCGATCGGGATACCATCAATTGAAGATCTGATCAGAAGATATTTCGAAGACTGCGTTTTCGTCAAGATATGGACATTACGAGTCCACAGTTATGTCCTTTGGTTTGACAAATGCACCGGCATATTTCATGAACCTAATGAATAAGGTTTTTATGGAATACTTGGATAAGTTCGTTGTCGTGTTCATAGATGATATCCTTGTCTATTCCATGACAAGAGAAGAGCACGCCGAACATTTAAGGCTAGTCCTTGAGAAGTTGAAAGAACAACAGTTGTTTGCTAAATTTAGCAAATGTGATTTCTGGAAGAATAAGGTTGAATTTCTTGGACACATGATGACTGCGGAAGGAGTTGCGGTAGATCCAAAGAAAGTGGAGGCAGTATTACATTGGGAGCAACCAAAGACGGTAACCCAAATCCGTAGTTTCCTTGGATGGCAGGATATTACCGTCGTTTTATTGAAGGATTCTCTACAATTGTGAGACCCCTTACGCAATTGTTGAAAAAGGAAAAGAAATTCTTATGGACACCAGAGTGTGAAAAGAGTTTCCAGGAGTTGAAGAAACGAATGACATCAACATCGGTATTAGTATTACCTAACGTTCATCAAAGCTTCGACATCTATTGTGATGCATCGCGTCAGGGATTGGGATGCGTGTTGATGCAAAACCAAAAGGTAATAGCATATGCATCGAGGCAATTGAGGCCACATGAGGAAAATTATCCGACTCATGACCTGGAATTGGCTACCGTAGTGCATGCACTGAAAATATGGCGTCACCATCTCATTGGAAACAGGTGTGAAGTGTATACTGATCATAAGAGTCTTAAGTATATCTTCACGCAAGCTGACCTAAATATGAGGCAAAGAAGATGGCTAGAGTTAATCAAAGATTATAATGTTGGAATTCATTACCATCCTGGCAAAGCCAACGTGGTGGCGGACGCCTTGAGCAGAAAGAACCACAGTGTAAATATGCTGTTGGAAACAAGTTAGGCAGAATTGTGTAAGGATTTCCAGAAATTAGAATTGGAAATGGTACCAGAAGGATTCTTAGCAACCTTGGAAGTGAAACCGACCCTGGAAGATCATATCAGGGAAGGCCAAAAAGATGATGATAAGATCAAGAGGATTAAGTCCAAAATGGATGAGGGCAAGGCAAAGGATTTCAAGCTGGAAGAGCAAGGCACTATGTGGTTTAAAGGGCGCATCTGTGTGCCAAACAAAAAGGAACTGAAGTAGTTAATCTTGGAGGAAGCTCATGACTCCAAGTATTCAATCCATCCGGGAAGTGCAAAAATGTATCAAGATTTAAAAGGAAGATTTTGGTGGCCAAGCATGAAGCGAGAAATTGCTGAGTATGTCGCATTGTGTGATATATGTCAAAGAGTTAAAGCTATGCACCAGAGACCAGCAGGATTATTGCAACCCTTAAAGATACCTGAGTGGAAATGGGAAGAGATCGGTATGGATTTCATAACCGGTTTACCCAGAACTCAAAGTGGATATGATTCCACATAGGTCATAGTAGATCGTTTAACTAAAGTAGCACATTTCATACCGGTAAAGACCACTTATTCCGGAGACCGGTTAGCAGAGCTATACATGGCAAGGATTGTTTGTTTGCATGGAGTACCAAAGAAAATAGTGTCGGACAAAGGAACTCAGTTTACTTCAAGATTCTAGGGTAAGCTACCTGAGGCAATGGGAACTCGGTTAAACTTTAGTATAGCATACCATCCGTAAACAGATGGTCAAACCGAGAGGGTTAACCAAATATTGGAAGATATGCTTACAGCTTGTGCGCTAGCATATTCCGCTTCGTGGGACAAGTGCTTGCCTTATCTGAGTTCAGCTACAATAACAGTTATCAAGCAAGTTTACAGATGTCTCCATTTGAAGCTCTGTATGGTCGATACTGTCGAACACCATTGAATTGGAATGAGACGGGCGAACAACATGTTTTTGGCCCAGATATACTGCAGAAAGCGGAAGAGAAGATCACCATGATCAGAGAGAGACTGAAGATTGCTCAGTCAAGGCAGAAAAGCTATGCCGACAATCGTCGCAGGGAATTGAGCTTTGAACCTGAAGATTATGTGTATCTCAGAGTTACACCCCTCAAAGGAGTTAGAAGATTCCATGCCAAGGGGAAGCTCGCACCCAGATATGTTGGACCATTCAAGATCCTGAGGTGAAGTTGCATATCAATTGGAGTTGCCATAGTCATTGGCAGGAGTTCATGATGTATTTCATGTATCTCAGTTGAAGAAATGTCTCCGAGTACGAGAGGAGCAAATGCCTTTAGAAGCAATCGAGCTGCAAGAAGATCTGACTTATAAAGAGCATCCGGTGAAGATCCTAGATACAATGGACAGAGAAACGAGGACCAAGTCAACACGCTTTTGCAGAGTTCAGTGGAGCAACCACTTGGAAAGTGAAGCAACGTGGGAACGAGAAGAAGATCTGAGGAAGGAGTTTCCTAACCTATTCTGTAGTCAGCCCTGAATCTCAGGGACGAGATTCCGTTAAGGGGGGAGGCTTGTAACTTCCCACAATTTGGTCTATTTTGAATTTTTGAGAATTTTTGGAGTTTATTTGGATTTAATTGGAATTTCTGGAATCTAACCCTTCCATGGAATTAATTAATTGGTGAATAAGTTTTCGCAAAATATAAATTAAATTATATTTTATTTGAGTCCAAAATGTTCTAAAATATTTTCTGGAATTTTTCTAGAATTGTTCTGCTATTTTTAAAGCCTCAAATGATTTAATTGAATTTCTAGAATTATTTTTATTCAAAAATCAGGGGAAAACAGTGTGAACAGTATTGGGCCGAGCCCATTCATCATGCACTTGCTGGCCCAAATTTCGACGAAACCCTAATGGCCGCTTGCAGGTGACCGTCCGATTAGGATCGGATGGACCAGATGAAGCCGCGTTGCGCGAATTCCCGGTTCGTCGATCCGTTGCCGCATGGATGGCTGGGATTGTGCCACATCGCTTCACCGTGCGTTTCCGGAAACACCGCCGCCGCGCGTTACGGCTGGAGATTTCGCGCACAATTATCGCCGGCGTGTTTATTCTTCCTCTTCATTAGCTAGTGCACCGTGTAGAGCACTTCCTCCCGCACAGTTTGCCCCATCTCTCCCTCACCGAGACTCACTGTAGTAGTCGCACGAGCTCGCCGTAGTTTTGACACTTTCCGCTGCACTTTTGCACCACTGCCGTTCGAGCTCCGCTCTCGTCACGGTCATCGGGGTGTTCCTCGCGACAAGCTGCACCCGTTGCTTCAAACCGTGTCGTCGGAGCCACCAAGGAACGCTGTCGCCGTGTCGTCTTCTTCCTCTCCGGCGAGATCTGTGCCGCCGCGAGCCGAGCTTCGTCCACCGTCCGATCCCCACCAAACGCTCCAGATTCGTCCACGTCGCCATTTAACAATAAACTTCATCTTCACTCTTCAGCCGTTGGATCTAAGCAACGGTTAGATCGCTTTGCCTAGATTCATGCTAGTTTAATCTCAGCCGTTAGATCTAGATAGTAGAGTGTTTATCTTGCCACGCCGCGTAAGTGCCGTAGCCGTCGGATGCACACCGGTCGTCTTGGATCGTGCCGCGTGTCGCGCCGCAGTAAGCCAGAGTCGAAAAGCCTTGGCTCATCTCGGTCGTTCATTTTGAACCGAACGGACGAGATCGCATCGCGCATTGGGCCAGTCCCGTGTTGACGCGTGTCGCGCGGAAATCGAGGAGTCAGCGTCGCCGTTTCTATCGACGTCGCCCGATTATTCATAGCCGTCCGATCGGGATCCAATGGCCATGGTGAAGCCATGTTTTGGTTCTGGGTAGATCTGAGTCGAAACGTCTCATCAATCTCGGCCGTTTGTTTTAAATCGGATGGACGAGATTGAATCGAGTTTCGGTTAATAGTTTAGCGTCGCGTGTCGATCGGTGATTGGCTGGAACGTACCGGGTGACACCAGTGCATGCATCAGCCGGTGCATGTGCACAGTATCGCCAGTCCACCGTAGACCCGCACGGTCTCGTAGACCAGGTGTATGCGCCGCTGCCACGTGTCGGGCCGAGAGGCTGCCACGTGTCATGCTGACGTCATCGCAGACGTCATAAATATTTTTTTATATAAAAATATTTTGGCCGAAATTCATTTCGGTGCTGACGTCATCATTAGGTCATGGTGACATCATAAATCCCAATTTTCTGTATAAAAATAATTAAAACAAATCGGATTTTCTGATTTTCTTAGGATTTTCTAGTTATTAAAACTTTGAAAGGTTATAACTTTTGCGTTTTAACTCCGATTGAGGTGATTGCAATTTATAAAAATTTGTAAAATCAAGATCTATTTATTGGTTAATTTTTTTTAATTTTAGAGTTGATCTTGCTTTCTGTAAATTATATTTATTATGTATTTATTTATTTCGCGTAGACGCAAATTTGCCGGAAAGTTTCGAAGAAGTATTCATCGCTCAAGAACAAGCTTCGGATCAAGACCAGCAACTCTTTGAAGGCAAGTGATATTTGATCATTTTGATCCCATATTTTAAAAATGTAATTTATGCTTTGAAATTATCCATGCTAATTTATTTAAAATGAATTTAAATTAAATTGGGTAATATAGCTAATCAACCCATATTGTTATTGTCACCATGAAATTATTATCTGAATGCCCTGAAACCTTTGTCACCCTAGGATTGATTATTTTTGTTGGATAATAGTATGATGCCAACACGGGAGGCTAGACTGTGAATAGATGCTTAGCATTGCACCGATTCATGAATGATCTTTCAAAATACTACAATATTGACTAATGAAATACTGAATTTATTTTGAAAGTTGTGTGATGATGCCACATGATGAGATTGAAGTACAGAGACCTGTGTGGTTCTGTACCGATGTTGAGTTATTGCTGGCATGTGTTGCACAATAATCAACGGGGTGGGAAATGATTTAGACTAGGGCAAGTGGCAAGAGGCTTTGTGCTAGGTGGGTCTGTGTGGCAATGGGTTGATGAGTGACGTGAGTATGTGTGCCACATTGGGTTGTGTGCCACTATTGAGTGATGGAAGTCTTGCCTTGGTTAGCTAAGGACTTCACCTTGCAAGTCTTTGAACTGAGTCAACCGTACAACCACATGTCTGATATGGGACAGACCTAGTTGATTAGGGTTCTAATATCTTTCCTCTGATACCTCGGGGTGATAGTACACGGGGGTGTATCTGTGTGGGGGAGCGTACCTGTGCTACGACTTGGTGCCCATCCAACGGTGTTGACCTGTCCTATACTTCGGCTCTGTGTGAGGGGAGTGATAGTGAAGGCAATACCGGAGAGGTTCATTGGTTAAGGTAGAGGTTCCCAAAAAGCTTTGTTATGGCCAATCACCTGTGTGGTGAGCGGCTGTATCTTTTGGGTAAAGCGCAGAGTGTAAAATCTATTCGAATAGCCGTGCTCGCGGTATTGAGCATTGCTCGAGGATTACAGTCAAGGGCTAGATTTTCAAAAATAAATTGTGGAGAGGGTGGTTGTGTGCCAGTGCTATATAATTGTTTCACTGCTTTTAATCTAAATAAGATTCTAGTTTAAAAATGTTGTTTGATGCAAAAGAACCAAGTAAGCCAATTCTTTGGAATAAGCCTTGCATGTAGTAATTGCACCGCATTCTGTGCATTACTTGCTGAGTGCCTTGAGTATTCACCCCTCCTTGCCTATTAACCCCAACATCAATGGAGGAGTCTACGCTAACCTGGGAGGAGTACATTGAAGACCTGGATAATTAGGGAGCAAGCCTAGTCGGTTGCCGGTGGCAAGATGAAGGCTTCAACGAAGTTTATTTGCTTTCCGCTGTTATCTATTAATTACTCTGATAATGTAAGCCCTGCATGGCTGATCTTATGTAAGGAGACCATAAGGTCATAAAATTCAGTTTATATAAATGTTTGCACTATTTATTATTATATCGCTGTGAATGTCTGTGATGTTGAACCCTGTAAAGACTGTGTGTGCTAGCGTGATCCTGGACTAGCACAGAATACACAGAGGGTCCAGATTCTCATAATCGGGTCCTGACACCTGGTTGCATGTGAGGCAAAGGGGTTTTAGTTCCCTGGAAAATTGGATTACCAAACGACTCTGACAAATACCGGAGTAGGAAGAGAGCCAAAGCCGAGCGTGATTAATGACTTATAGAGAAGATTAAGGAAAGGTTGAGAGATGAATTCAGTAATTTGATAAAAAGCCTCGAGGAAAGGATCAATAATTATGAGAGACGGCCCACGCAAACCCCGGACGTATGTATACAGTTCAGCCCCACTACCCATAAGAGCAGTTGTGCATCCGCCGCTCACACAGATAAAGACGACGGCAAATTTCCTGTCTGTGACATCAAGGTATTAATATATATCTTTTGAATGCTCCATAGATATAGCTGTTGGACATATTAGCTAATTGTGTACCGTTATATAGGAGGCCACACGGTGCAATCCCCAAGTGAGTCTTGCCAATGGATCCGTTCCCCTTCAGCCTCTTTGGGGGCTCGCATATCCATCCAGTCAAGGGGCGTTGGTGCACGGTACCCAAGTAGCGTTGGGTTTCACGAAGGTCAGTGTGGACGGTGTACATGATATTTTCAAGGCCATCACTCTACAGATGCCCACAAACGACGAGATCGTGATACTAGGGGATGCCATTGGCACATACATCCAGTGGCCCAACAGCGATATCTTCCTTAACGCTCAACCTCCAGCACTGGAATTACCCGCTCTGCACTACCGGAGTCGCCTGCTGCACCGCAATAGGCCACCAAATCGGCTAACTAGCCCCATGCATCACAGGCCTTTACATGGGATTGTGCCCACTGGTCTCCCATGAAGACTCCCTTTAGTAGAAAGCAAGACAAGGGCAAATCGATGCAGATAACGAAGGCCCTTGACTATCCGATTGCCTAGTTGGCCCGGCTATACAAGCTAGGAGAGCCTTTAGTAATGGGAGAGCTCCTAAAAAACCTTACAATGGCTAGCCTTAGATTGCATGATTGGTATATGGAATAAGCCAACAAGTCAATGCCGCAACGTATATCGAGTATCTCGATCAGCTTCAAGCAGAACCATCTATTCGACCAGTCAGCGGGGGGCTTCTTCACAGTCGACTTCAAGGACTTGTTCGATCTCTTCAACCTCAACACCCTGAATGCCGCGATCATAAGATGCTTGACATTGTTAGTGTATGCAATCACAATCTACATTCATGTAATACCAATATATATTATAAGGCCCCCATTTTTGGCAATAAATACCAACAATGGGTTACATATGCATACAGTACTAGTCCCATGATCAGTGACTAGCACGCACATTTTTCAACAATTGGAATCACATCCATACATAATATTACTTCTGATAATGGTAACTTAAACCATAAGGTTTTACAAGCAAAGTATATTGCAGCGAAAAGAAGCAAAACTCTTGTAGTGTACCCATCCAACCCTTAGGCAACTGACAAGGTATAAACCCTAGAAAATCGCATCTTCGAGATTCTCGTATCCTACAGCGAAGCATATAGCTTCAGGGGTCTTTTCTTCAACTAAACCAACAAATAAGCAAGGTTGAGTTCTTTCTTACTTAGCAAGACTTAAGGTGTATCGGAAAAGTGCAGTAAATGCAGGTTATGTCAAAAGAGGCTTCTACGGTTACTTTGTGTAAAGCGAAATTGAACTTGTACATCAAGTAGTAATTTGAAAACAGAATTTGTAAAAACAAGTTGACAGGTATATAAAATAACAAGAATAGCATAATTATAACAACTCGCAGTCCTCCATGATGTGAGCATCAAATTGTCCATTGCCAACACATGGCATAGTATTGAATCACCTGAGAGGTAATCTTTCCAACACAAGTTTCCAAATCATCCATGTTTGAAAATACCAAAACATCTAACTATGTGCTGACTTTACCAAGTGCCCTTGACCGCGGGCACGGCTTTTCGAAAAGATTTACACTCTGTAGAAGTGTACTGCTTTAACCACAAGACAAGACCGACTCTTTGTGCAACATCATTAGCACACTTCCTTTGGTGTGCTGCAAAGAGTCATGACATAACTGTTACATTACCTAGACCTAACTTTGCACCAGCCCCGTGATGACAAATCTAACAATGGCGGCAAAAGATATTTATACAATTACTGTACGACCAATGGTTATACACCTCATTGTCCCACTTCTCCCCACAGCTTGGCATACACCGTTGTATCGGTAAATGTTTGTTCCATAATCACCTCGGTGTGGACGTCCCTTCGAGCAATCAGTCACAGAAAGCCCGTACTACTACAGCCATCTAATATGCAAAGCCAGTTCTAAGTAACTTATTAGGTTAAGGCTGTCCCATACCAGCACTTGTGGTTATACGGATTACTTGGCCTAAAAATAACACAATAGTTCGATCCTTAATTCGACTCGAGCAATAACTCTCCCTCGATCTATGTGCAAGTCCCATGTAATCCGGTGTCGGGCCCCGAATCAGAACCAACCCTCTGTGTATTCTCATGCGATCCGGAGATCACGCTAGCACACACAGTCATACAGGGTTGCACATCACAGACATCACAAGGATATAAGAATAAATAGTGCAAACATGTATAACCTTATGGTCTCCTTACAGATAAGTCAGCCACACAGGGCTTACATTATTCAAAGTAAAGAAATAGCAGCGGAACATAAATAAAGGTCGTGGAAGCCTTCATCTTGCCACAGGCAACCGACTGGGCTTGCCCCCTAGTTGTTTGTATCCTCGATGTACTCCTCCTCCCAAGCTGGTGTAGTCTCCTCCACTGATGTTGGGGTTGATAAGCAAGGTGGGGTGAGTACACAAGGCACTCAACAAGTAATGCACAGAATGCAGCGCTATTACTATATGCAGAGCTTATTCCAAAGGATTGGCTTAAATGGTTCTTTTGCATCAAGCAGCAGTTTATTTTTTTAACCAATATCTTAATTAGATTAAAGCAGTGGGACGGTTATAAGTAATAATAGTTTCAAAGGGTTTTTCCTTGAGGATTCTCGGCACACAGCCTTAACAGTTCATTTTTAACACTTGGCACACAGCCCCCTTCCATGTTTTGTTTATGAAAATCTATCCCTCATTGTAATCCCGAGCAATGCTCAATACCGTGAGCACGGCTATTCAATAGTTTTGACACTCTGCGGAGGTTGTACACTTTACGCACAAGATCGGCCGCCACCACACGGTGATTGTCCGCAACAAAGCTTTTGAAACTTCTACCTTAACCAAAGAACCTCTCGGTGTTGCCTTCACTATCACTTCCCTCACACAGAGCGAAGTATAGGACCGCCAATCACCGTTGGATGGGCACCAAGCCGTAGCAGTGCGCTCCCCATACAGATACACCCACGTATCTTGTCACCCGAGGTATCGGAGGAAAGATATCGAACCCTAGTCAACTAGGTCTGTCCCATACCGACATGTGGTTGTACGGGTGACTCGGATCAAAGGCTTGCAAGGTGAAGTCCTTAACTCCACCAAGGCAAGACTTCCAACACTCAACAGTGGCACACTGCCCAATGTGGCACAGACTCACATCACTCATCAACCCACCGCCACACAGCCCACGAGCACACCTGACCTCTTGCCACTTGCCCAGTCTAAATCATTTCCCACCCATTGATTATTGTGCAACACATGCCAAGAATAACTCAACATCGATCTGCGAACCACACAGTCATTGTACCTCAATCTCATCATGTGGCATCATCACACCACTTTTCAAAATACATTCAAAGTCTTTAATCGATTGTAGCATTTTTCCGAAAGATCACTCATGATTCGTTGTAAGGCTAAGCATCTACTCACGGTCTAGCCTCCCGTGTTGGCACAATATTAACATCCAACTAATATAATCAACTTAGGGTGACAATGATTTAGGGCATAAAATTAATAATTCAAGGTGGCATAAAAATGGGTTGATTAACTACATTATCCCGAATCAATTTAAATTCATATTAAATAAATAAGCATGCATAGTTTCAAAGCATAAACTACATTTTAAAAACCTGGGATCAAAATGATCAAAGCATCACTTGCCTTCAAAGAGTTGCTGGTCGTGTTCCGAAGCTTGGTCTTGAGCGACGAATTCTTCCTCGAAACTTTCCGGCAAATTTGCGTCTACGCATACAAACAAAATATGCAATAAATAGCTAATACAGAAGACTAAATGACCTCAAGAATTCAAATAAAATTCACCATTAAATAGCTCACAATTTTATGAATTTTTAGAAATTTGAATCACCAAAATCCGAGTTAAAATGCAAAAGTTATAGTCATTTGAAGTTTGAATAAAATCTGAAAATACAGAAATTAAGAAAATCCGATTTTTCTGAATTATTTTTATACTGGAAATTCGCATTTATGACGTCAGCACCGCGTCATGATGACGTCAGCACAGAAAAGAAATTCGGTCGAAATATTTTTATATATAAAAATATATATATATGACGTCATCGCTGACGTTAGCTGGACACGTGGCACGCCCAGAGGCTGCCACGTCGCTCTGGTCTATGGACTGGGTTCACGGCTCGGCTCTGGTCTACCGTGGACTCGGTTCACTGTAATATCAACAGCGGCAACATCCGAGCCGTTCGTTGAATCAACGGCGGATCTCCTCACGCGCACCGCAGCGCCGAGATGCGTGCGACACGCGTCGCGATCCAATGGTCGACCACGCATCCAACGCGGCGCCGCGGCTCCACGCCTCACGCGTCGCACATCCAGCGGCGCGCTCGAGATCAACGGCCAAGACCGCGCCCGTCATTGCGACGTCTCGGATCATGCGACGACACGCGGCGCAATCGCGACGGTGCACCCGAAATCGACGGCTGGATCTGGTCTCCGCCCTGGTCAAAACGCTCATGCGTCAACACGCGATTTGGCGAGGGTACGGTGCCATCTCCGTCGCGCGTTCAAATCGAACGGCGCGGATCCTTAAACAAAACCAGATCCAATCTCTACCGTTTAGATCTAATCTAACGCCCACGGTACCGGCGGTTTCTCGTTCATGGCGCGACGTGGCTCAATCCTCGCGTCCAAAAGATCCAAGGATTCGCATTAAATCTAGCCGCAGAATCTAGATCTAATCCCTACCGTACACATCAAGATCCAACGGTCACGATTCAATCTAAACATCTACAGAGATGGAGGCTACGTGGACTCACCAGAACCGAACGATGCAAATCGGACGGTCGGCGCGGTTCGACGAGGTTGACGGCGGCGAAGAAGCGAAGGTTGCCGGAGCTGGGGAAGACGACCTCGGTGGCGGCGATGCGGGCTTCTCGGCGAGAAGAAGTGGCTCGTTCGACGCGGCTTGGCGGAAGGGTTACTCCAGATGACCTTGGCGGCGGCGAGAGAAACCGGCGAAGCAAACGGCGAAAAACAGCGACGGCACAAAGAAGCAACTACGGCGAGCTCGAACGGGCGCTAGAGGGGGTCTCGGCGTGCGTGCGAGGAGTCAAAAGACGCGGCGAGAAGGTCTCTGCACGACGCCCTCAACGGGGACTTAAGGGCTGCCTCGACGTGCGCGAAACTACCGGCGGAATGCACGGCCATCAAAGCCCACGTCTCTCCGGCGATTTCGCGGGGATGAAGTGACGTGGTGCAATCCCGCGTCCGTCGCGGCAACGATCCGGGCTCACGCGTCGCGACGACGTGGCACACTCACAGCGCTCGATCCGAATCGGACGGCTTGGGTTGGCGGCGCTAGGGTTTCTTGTGAATCGGGGCTAAGCTACATACTGGCTCGGCCCATTCTTTATCAACTGATTTTAAAATATTTCACATTTAAAATAATTCTAGAAATTCAATTAAATCATTTGGAGCTTTTAAAATAGCAGAAAAATTTCAGAAAAATTCCAGAAATTACTTTGAGATATTTGGAACTCAATTAAAATATTTGCAATAAAACTTTGCAAAAACTTTTCCATTATTCAATTGTTTTCAAGAAAAACCCTATTTGAATAAATCCAAATAAATTTAAATAAATTCCCAAAAATTCACAAAAACCAAAAATACTCCAAAATTTAAATTAGAGCAAAAAAAATTAGGGTGTTACATCCGGCTATTGTCAATAATTGCCCTCATCATAATCATAGTTTTATTTTTATTTTTATCAAAATATCAACAACCTTTAATGTCATATCCAACCTTTTTAATCATAAAGAGCAACATGGTCCTTTAAAGCATGGCTAAGCATGATCATTTTGTAATCGCATATACCCATGTTGACATTATGTATTGTCTAATCATATTCTAAGGTTGTCAAGGTTCATAATTCAATATTTGTTAGGGAAGTTCCACGAGATAGAGTTAAAGCTACCAATACCCCAATATAGCAAATTTACAGTAAATATGCACATACATAAATAAATTTGACAAATCAAAACAAAATTAAAACACTATGATCAATATGATCAAACGGGGTGCTTGCCTTGCTTAGTTGACTTAGGAATTGACTCGAAGTCATGGTTTACCATCATAGCTTCGGATATGTCGGTGTCTACACGTAATTACATATAGCAATAACGATAAGAGACAAAAAGAAATCAAATAATACCAAATTATAGATAAATCAAAATAGAAGTTTCTAGTGATAAGAACGACTTTAATCCTAATTTCTTATTATGCAGGGTTATTTGTTTGAGTTATTAATTTTATGGTCTATAGCACAAAGGGTTAGGCTTTTAATAGGATTCAGATGCAAAGCATGTTTAATAAGAATAATTTTTACAGAATTGGATGGTCTTGCCTTAGGGGGCATTTCTAAGCTGGTCTTTGTAACAACCGAGTACAAATCATGCCCTGAATGTTACTATAACCAACTCAAACTCTAACAAATACTCCAATTAAACATAAATTTCAGCTAGCAACCTAAATAAAAAATTATCTCTTAATAGGCCATGAGCTACAAACATGAACATAAATAAATAAGCAACAATGGAACAACAATTCTCATACGTTTCAACATCTAAATAAGCAGTCTAGTAAATAATTTCAGCATCATCGATACACTCTCAAGTTGAACACCAACATCAAAAACTACTCCACACGCCAATTACAACGAGTATTATAGTAAAGCCAAAGACGACGATAATGTTTAAACGACATAACCAAATAATTCACATCAAAATGGTTTCTCTAATAATAATCCAAGTCTAAACTATCTAATTTATCCATCCAGGTAAACATGCTCCAAAGCTAAATATCATGAAAGGGGCATGAAAATGAGTGACGTGGTGAAGCTAAGTCCCATCCCGGCATGACGTCCTCAAAAAATCTAAAACATTAAACAAACAAGCGCGAGTCCAAAAACTTAACAAAGTATTTCATACAAGGATAATGAAACATGTAATTACTCAATAGTAAGATACATCATACATCAATATCCATACAAGTAGTGATCCTCAACATTTAGACTTTTTAATCAAATATGCAGTGCACAATACGTTCATGCTCAAAATGCACCATTCATAGCCTATACCGGTATAGCTTGAGTGCGTACCCATCGGTGTCGCACCCTATCATTCCCTACTATCCCAGTGGAGGGGCCTACAACTAGGTCTCACTCCCATCCATCCCTGTGGATGGGACTACTTGGTAGGTCTTACAAAAGAGCAATCCGGATTAGTCATATGACCTCATATGACTTTTTCACCGACCTGGTTAGAACTTCTTTTCATGTCATGAATGCAAGTGATGCAACATAATTATTCTAATTATTCATTTGCCATGTAACCATATTAACATATGACCATATACAGCCTACATCCAACCATCATATAAACATCTTGATCATAATATAACAGCGACAACATATTTCATAAATAAATTCAGCAAGATAACAACTTAATCATTTAACCCAAAATTCGTCTCAACCATCGTCGTTCGTACGATATACTTGCCTCTTTACCACGCAAAGAGGAGGGGGCGTGAGCTTGAGGCCACACCCGGAATCACACCACCTACAGCATACAAATCTCCTCAAAAATATGCCATAACAATACATACGACAAATAAAACCATAGTGCAACTACGCACCAAATGCCGAGTTAAACTATCCTTCTCGATAACCAACTAACCCCTTGCTGTCCTATCAGTCAGAATACCATAATTTTTAGCTCAAAAGCCTAAAAATACGAACTCATATACTTTATAGAAACTACACACAAGAATACCTACAATTTTCTAGTTATCTATCCTTTTTAATTACAACATCTAGTCCCTCGAATTCAGCCAGAAAAACGATGTTTCATCACCCAGGACAGCAGACTTCACAATTTCATAACTATTTTTATACAACTCCAAATTAATAAAAAGTTGACATTTTTAAAATCTAAAGGAAATTTCCTAGGTTTCTCTAGTTATTTAAATAATTTAATTTGGCCTCAAAATAGCCCTAAAATGCAAATTACTGCAACTGCTGCCAATAGAGACAGATTCTAGATAGCAGGGCTTCAATTGGCCATAATTTTTAAACCGCTTAACCGGAATTCGTGTTCTTGATCTTTGATGAAACTTAGCAAGATAATATACAATTTTCATAATATTCAACCCCTTTGAAACGAATAAAAATGCCTCGAAACACTGCCCTAAACACGTAATCAGCACTGTTCAAGATCAGAAATCCCCCAACACATGGATTCCCCCAACCAAACCTAAACACAGCACTAAATTGGGGGCATTACTAACATGTAAACTCCTAAGATTACAGAACCAAATCCACCATCAACTAAAATTACGAACATCATACCTTCTCCCGACCTCGGATCGTGCAACCTGCACCCCTGCCCTTGCAAAGCAGCACCAACCGGGCAGCAAGGGCTGGGGAAGATCAGGGGGTTCCTTAACAGGAGAGAACCAGCAGGGGTGCACCAGGGAGGAGTCAAGAGGGGGTGCACCAGGGAGGGGAGGGGGTGCATCAGGGAGGGGAGGGGGCACCCAAGGAGGAAGACCAAGGGAGGGCTATGCGGCTTGGGGCAAATGGGGAGGGTCTGTGCGGCTGGGGGCAAAGGGGGTGGGAGGGGCTAGGGTTAGGGCAATCCTCCCCCCCACATGGGCCAACAACCAACCCCTAGAGGCCCACCAATAGCCCACAACAACAAAAAACATCCCCTAGTGACCCACAAATAGCCCAAAAACAAGTAGCCAAACCTAGCCCCGACAAGAGGAACCCTAAATACTTCTTGCTAACCTCACTGAGATATCACATTCTCTCCCCCTTAACAGAATTAGATGTCGAATTCAAGACTCGCCTCTACACAACAAGATAAAAAACAAGGTAACTAAATCGTATCACCTACCTGATGAGAACAACTTGTGATATTTCTCACGCATGTGAGACTTCAATTCCCGCTTCCCTCTCTGATTGATGCAACCAAAACACTTTAACAAATTTGAGAGTTCTATTTTTCAATACCCGCTCAGATTCCCTTAAAATTTGCACTGGCCAGGACTCAAAAGTGAGATTCTGCTCAATCACTAACGGCTCAAGTGGCACAACTAGTTCCAGGTCATGCAAGTACATTCTTAACATGGACACATGAAACACATTATGCACTCGTTGCATCAAACTGGGAAGCTCCAAACGATATGCCAATTTTCCAATTCTAGCAACAATAGGGAATGGTCCAATGTACCTCAGGCTAAGCTTTCCTTTAGTACCAAACCGAACCACACCTTTGGTGGGAGACACCCTCAAAAGCACACTATCACCCACCTCAAACTCCAGCTCTCGCCTCCTCACATCCGCATAGCTTTTCTGCCTACTATGAGCTGCAAGGAGGTTCTGCCTAACCTCTGACACTCGCTCAACAAT
Organism: Otatea glauca; assembly: GCA_036346275.1. NCBI lineage: Eukaryota > Viridiplantae > Streptophyta > Magnoliopsida > Poales > Poaceae > Otatea > Otatea glauca. Next base: position 18,716,938 of record CM070722.1, read on the forward strand.
CTGCTGAACCTAGTCAAGACCAAGAACGGCTCTTTCCCCTACTCATCCCAGCATATAGGGGTGACCTGCACTTTCGCCCATAAAGTACTTCATATGGCATAGCCCAAATGCTTGCCTGTTAGCTATTATTATATGCAAATTCAGCAAGGACCAAGTGATCCTCCCAGCTACCTTTCCATGCCAACACACAAGCTCTAAGTATATCCTCCAAGGTTTGAATGGTACGCTCAGACTGACCATCGGTTTGAGGATGAAAGGTTGTGCTAAGACGAAGCTGGTGCCCAAAGCACTTTGCAAACTCTACCAAAATTTGAAGACAAACTTAGCATCTCGATTAGAAACAATCAACTTAGGCACACCATGCAGTCTCACAATTTCTCACACATAGATAGGAGCCAACTCGCTCGCTGAATTTGTCGTGCAAATAGGAATAAAGTGAGTGGACTTGCTGAGACGGTCCACCACTACCCATATAGCATCCTTTCCTCGCTGAGTATGAGGTAGGCCAACCACGAAATCCATGGATATTTCATCCCATGGCCAAACAGGAACCTCCAGCGTTTGTGCCACCACCGCAGAGTGTTGGGGCTCCCGCCGCCCTGGCACCACTAGGAGTCTACGCCTTATCGTCTTCTGAGACAGCTGGGCATCTGGATGTGGTGACAGGTACTTTATTGGTAGATTCTCATGATGCATTTGTTCTTTTTTATTCAGGGGCATCCTATTCCTTTATATCGATTGAGTTTGTTAGAAGGATCAATTTGGGAATGCAGTTTATTGCTAAGTCTATGCTAGTCAGCTCGCCAGGTGGTCCCATTGCTAGCTCTATTAATGATGAGGAGTTTATTGCTAATCTCATGTGATTTAGTTGGCTCCTTTTGATGTTATTTTGGGAATGGATTGGTTACATTAGTACCATGCAAAAATTTGTTGCTTTTGGAAGACAGTTAACTTGCAAGCTTTGTCAAGAGTGGAGTTGCTTTTTCAGGGTAATTCTTTCTTTATGCTGGCCAATTTGTATCAAAGCAGGCTTTAGGTCCGTGGTGCATGAATTTAGTAAATTATTTTAGAGTGAACTAAAATTTTGCTTGGTGAAATTAGAAACATGGCTTAGATATACATTCTTTAAAATCTTGCCCTAGGACAATAACTTTTAAATCTCACATAGGTTGGTTAAATAACTTAAAACTTGACACACTTTGATGCACAGTAGAAAGGGAAGGGTAAATCATTGCATTGCGCTTTTGCTTTATTTTAGTTATGATGTTGAGAGTTGTTTATGTTGGTGTATGATGTTATTTCGATGCATGATTTGACTGTGTGATTGTGCTTATGTGTGTTGTAGCTATGCCAAGGGGTAGAGGTTGTGGTTGCCGTGGCCATGGAGGCCGTGGCTGGGGTGGTAGCCAACCATCTCAGGAGGTAGTTGAGTCAGTCGCTGAGGGAAGCGGCTCGCTCAACACCCATGCGTCAGCCTAGGACGGTGCTGCTGCTAGGTAGTCTGAGACGGGGCCAGTGGTCGTGTCGGCAGCCTTGTTGCAGGCACTCTAGAGAGAGGTTCAGGAGCTGCATCAGCAGGTTCAACAGCTCCTGCAGCTATGCCTCGACCTACGGCTGTCCCTGCGGCTGCCCCAGCTATGCCAGAGACTAGGATGTACTTGAGTCAGTCACTGAGGGAAGCGGCTCGCTCAACACCCATGCGTCAGCCTAGGACGGTGCTGCTGCTAGGCAGTCTGAGACAGGGGCAGTGGTCGTGTCGGTAGCCTTGTTGTAGGCACTTTAGAGAGAGGTTCAGGAGCTGCATCAGCAGGTTCAATCAGCTCCTGCAGCTATGCCTCGACCTACGGCTGTCCCTGCGGCTGCCCCAGCTATGCCAGAGACTAGGATGTGTCTCCGAGAATGGATGTCTCTTCTTCTTGACAATTTTGACGGTGCAAGCACGCCAGTCCAGGTAGTGGACTGGCTATGTTATATGGAGAGGCAGTTCGAGGCTGTAGAGATGACTTCTCAGCATAGGGCTCGCTTTGTGGCCTACCAGCTGAAGAGCTAGGTAGACATCTGGTGGGAGGGGGTGCTTGCTACTAGGACCCCCCGCCCACAGTGCAGTCACTTGGGAGGACTCCACCGAGCAGTTCCGGATGAAGTTCTATCCAGAGTCCTTCCTTGAGAGGATGGAGCACACTTTGTCTACTCTCTCCCAAGGGAGGAAGTCTATGTCTGAGTATGAGGCGGAGTTCAACAACGTTGTCCACTTTGTACCAGCCGTAGCGGGTGATGACTGCAAGAAGGCTCGGAGGTTCCATAGGGGCCTCAATCAGGAGTTCAGAGTTGTCATGGGGGCAACTGTCCCACATGATTTTAACTTTATGGTCGAGTAGGCACGGGGCATGGAGGTGGAGTTGGAGCTCACTAGGGAGAAGCAAAACCCTGGTGAAAGTTCAAGCTCCATTAATTTGTTTTTGGTGTTAATGACAAATCTAATATTGAAAGTAACTCTTTTGATAATCATAATATTGATTAGTCTCAGTTGTTAATTAATGATAAATCCTTTTATGAGACTAACACTTTTATTGAGCTTAACTTTTATTAGTCTCTTTTGGATGAAATGATAAAATTATCAAAGGTATGCATTCAATAACACATAGTATATATATTGTTGCATTCTTTGATGTCAAATATGTTATGATTTTATTGATAAATCTAAATGTGAGACTAACGTGTTTATTGAGTATATTTTTGAATAGTCTCATGAAAAAGAAAAATGGAAATCCAAAAGGTATATATCTAATGCAACTTTATTATTTCTAGATACATTCGTTAGATTCAAGATAAAGGGTGAACTCCACCATTGTTTTAACCTTAAGATGTGCATTTTGTTTCCGACTCCATATAACATGAATGCACACATTTAGGGGGAGTTCATGCTTAATCTTGAAGTTTCAATAGTATTGATCTAATTCATCTTTCTATATTAAGGATCATTACTTTGAAACAACCCTTTGATTATATTTAACTTGTGTAGTTGTAGTATGCTTATGGCAATATAGATAAACTCCAAAGCAATCAAAAATTGAATATATGCATATTGATTCAAGTTCAATTATTTGTATGGACACATTTAACGGAATTTATTCTGTAATTAATGGTCTTAAGAGTTTTGATCCCTTTCCATCGCTCCATATAAATTGGATCATTACTTTTAGATTCCATCGAATTGAGTATATGAAACTTGTGTAGTTAATATATACTCGTGACAATTTAAATTCAATTTAAATTGTGTTCGGTTGCCATTCAATCAACAAAGAAATAATCATGTGTTGATGGTTCACGCTGTTCATCCTAGGGAAATTGAAAGTTCTTGAGTATATGAAGCATTAGTTGCATTAGTATACTCAAGACACAATTAATTTTTCAATCAATTGTCTTTGGGTTGTGGTCAATCATCAAAGGAAAAGATCAAAGGATCTTGGGAGCATCCATTATGTGTTAATGGAGTGCATTGATGATTGAGACAACCATGTGTTTTGGACTAACACTTTCAATGAGTTTGAAATAGGTTAAGTCCAATGTTGAGATGGATAAACGGGACAAGGACATCATCATGTGCTTATGAGCATCAAGAGAGGATCCTGAAGCTAAGATAAGGGGAGTTCATCATGTGTTGATGAATAAGATGAAGATCCCGAATTAGAGAGAAGTTGATCGGTCCTCATGAAAGCTCCAAGTGGTTGTGAAAGGCAAAGGTATAACTAGCTAAGGCTAAGGATGTGTTCCTAGTCTTTTACTGATCTCGATGTTTGGATGGGAGACCGAGTTGCTAGTATAGGTTGTCGTACTATTAAGAGGGGTCAAGTCTTATAGCTTGAGTCTCATCATGTGTTGATAGCTCAATCTCGATTGCTCTAGCTCACACTCATTTGATTTGGTTTTTACATGGAGCAAATATCTGCGAATGTATTTTGCAAATAGTTGTAGCACATGCTTGCAATTATATTGATGTGTTCTTTGTATAGAGATTTGATTTGTAAATGTGTTTTGCAAATAGGAGAAGCTCATGTTTGATGTTGTTTTGCAAATGTGTTTTGCAAACAAGTTGATATTTGTGCAATTCTTTAGAGCATGTGACTAGAGTTTGCAAATGTGTTTTGCAAATTAGTTTGATCATGTGTTGATCATTAAATGGCTCAAAGATATGATCTTGATTGCTCTTGTTTGCAAGATTTATATTTGCAAATGTGTTTTCTAAAATATTAGTGTTCATGCATTTGATTTTGGAGCATGAGATTAGAATTTGCAAATGTGTTTTGCAAAATTATTTTGATCATGAATTGATCATCACATGGCTAAAGATTTGATCTTATTGACTCTTGCTAGCTTGTAGTCACGCTCTTGATCAAGTCTATGTGAGGGATTTCGAGAAAATCAGATTTTAGACTTGAGTGACTACATTAGAGTTTTTGTTTTTGTGATATTTAAAAATATCTATAGCTGCTTAAATCTTAAAAAAGAGTGGAAATTGTAGCCCTCTTGATGAGCTTCGCATAGAGTCAAAGATCACCTAAATCGGAGTTCTATTACTCTTGATGTTTGCCGACACCTAGACGGCGTGTAGGTGTCGTGGTCCGGTGATCTTCTTAAGAAGGTTGTGAGAAGGCCCGACGAGTGTGAAGGTTGGAGCTCACCTACCCAGAAGGGGAAAGAGCTACCACTAGTGGAATCGAGGCGGCTACTCAATTCGTGGAGCCGGTCTAAAGTTGTTTGGGCTTCCTCAACGTGGATTAGGGGAGACCGGCAAGTCTCCGAAAACCATGGTAAAATATCGATGTGTCTCTTATGATTTGCATTCTATTCTTTATTTATACTCAAGCAATTTATATTCATAGAATTGATGGTTTGATTGCTTGTATTTAGGATTGCAAATTATTGTTAGAGACATAAATAGTTACTGCACTTAGTGAGCCTAGTTGACTTAGGCTTTAATTGTCAAAACCTTAATTTATCGCTTCCGCATCTATTATCATTTAGGTTTTGACATAAGGGTATTTAGGCGGGAATTTAATTAATCATAGAAGAAAATTTTTATAGCGGTCTATTCACCCCCCTCTATTCGGCATCCTCGATCTTACACCTGGTGGATATGGGCTCTTGCAGCTTCTGGCGGTGGCCAGAAGAGGGTCTTTGGTGAGGAAAGTGGGTCTTTTCAGCGACCCACTTCTAAGAAGTTCAAGGGAGGGCAGCGTTACTCATTCTCGGCCAAGCCGAAGCAGTCTCGCCAGTTCTCTTCATTAGCACCACATTCTACTTCGACACCTTAAGCTATTAGTCCTATCCCTAGGCAGGGCATTTTGTGCTTCAAGTTTGGTGGTGGACACCACGTAGTGGAGTGTTCTTGGACTGGGGAGTGCCTCCACTGTGGCTGCTCTGGTCATATGGGGCAAGTGTGCCTGGAGAATCCCAACAGCATCATCAAGTGGGAGCCTATGCCCACCTACCTCGACACCAGCTGCTTCTTCCATGGGGTCAATTTAGATGATAATGTGATATCTCAGTGAGGTCAGTGAGAAGTATTTAGGGTTCGTTCTGTCGGGGCTAGGTTTGGCTAGTTGTTTTTGGGCTGTTTGTGGGCCGCTACAGGCTAGTTTCTTGTTGTGGGCTGTTGGTGGGCCTCTAGGGGATGGTTTTTGGCCCATGTATGGGAGGATTACCCTAACCCTAGCCCCTCCCACCCCCTTTGCCCCCAACTGCACAACCCCTCCCCATTGTCCCCAACAGCACAACCCCCTCACCATTTGCATTTTAGGGCTATTTAGAGGCCAAATTAAATTATTTCAATAACTAGAGAAAGCTAGAAAATTTCCTGTAGATTTAAAAAATGTTATCATTTTCTTAATTTAGAGTTGTATAAAAATAGTTACGAAATTGTGAAAACTGCTTTCCTGGGTGACGATAGAGCGGTTTTCTGGGCTGAATTCGAGGGATTAGATGTAGTAATTAAAAAGGATAGATAACTAGAAAATTGTAGGTATTATTGTGCAGTTTTTATAAAGTATATGTGTTCCAATTTTTAATCTTTTGAGCTAAAAATTATGGTATTCCAATTGATAGGACAGTAAGGGGTTAGTTGGTTGTTGAGAAGGATAGTTTAACTTGGGGTTTGGTGAGTAGTTGCGCTGTGGTTTTTTTTGTCGTTTGTACTGTTATGGCATGTTTTTGAGGAGGTTTGTATGTTGTAGGTGGTGTGACTCGGATGTGAACTCAAGCTCACGCCCCTCATCTTCACGTGGTAAAGAGGCAAGTATATCGTACGAACGACGATGGTTTGAGATGAACTTTGGGTTAAATGATTAAGTTGTTATCTTACTGAATTTATTTATGAAATATGTTGTCGCTGTTATATTATGATCGAGATGTTTATATGATGATTGGATGCAGGATTGTGTATTGTAACGTCCCAAAATTTACTTTTAATATTTTTATGGCATTCTGAAATTATTAGAATTTTTCGGGAATGTATTTGGAATTTTTTGAAGTTAATTTGAACTTAAGCCTTATTGAGTTAATCATATAAAATAAAGATCGTGTGTGTCACGTGCGCATAAAATTTAAAAATTTAGTTTAAAATAACGACATTGAAAAACAAGAATGTTCCTATCGAATATTTTCAAAAACTTGATCTATAAATTAGGTTGTTGATTTTATAAACATCTGCACAAGTGTCTGTTTCACTAAAGGAATTTTCGCGGAAAATCTATATATCGAAAAATCACGAAACCAACCGCTAGGTTTCAAATATCCCTAGTATTTTAGAGGTTTTTTCCAAGATTTTAGAGCCCTTCGCTATTTTATCTCAAGCGTGTTTGACCCAAAGACTTTATTCAAATTCGGAATTTAACCGACAGCGACGTAATGAATCATTCAATCTGTAAGCATGAATTGCTCCTCCCAGCCGTTTCTTCTGCCTTTTCCTTTCCTTTCAGTTACTACTCCCTGATCACCCCTTAATCCCTCCTTTACTGCTGCTTTTTTCCTCCCCAACGCTTTGGTTGTGTTCCTCTTCACATCTCCACGTCTCCTGTCATTTCTCTTGGCTTGGGCCGTCGGCAGAACTCGCTTGGTTGTCTCCTTTCACGCTCATCGATCTGCTTTGTTGCACGATTGTCTCGTCTCGCCTCTTCCTACACCGACGATCTGCAGCTGCTTTGCTGCGTGTCGGTACTCTCTTCTCCCTTGCGCGTGCTTTAACTTTGCCGACGGATGATTCCGCTGTGTGTATTTGTGCATGTATGTGTGTGTATGCTTGCGGATAAGTCAGTTTGGATTTATATGTTAGGCTTGTATATGTATATATTTTAGGCGAATCATGAGCGCTTATACATGTTCTAGTACATAGTCTTGTATACATGGATATAATAGGAATGTACGCATGTATATATGTAAGTATATGTTAGGATGTGTACTGTGTGTTTACATATATATGTTAGTAGGGATGCATATCTACGTATATGTTAGGCCGCATGCAAGTATATATATATACTAGAGGTTAGAATGTATGTGTACATATATATTTTGGGTTGTATACATGTACGCATATATGTATTTTGGTGATGCTATCTTGATCGATTGGTCCCGTATGCGTGCGCTGTTGCCTGACCGTTGCCACCGACCGATCCGGCCAACTGCGTTCGCCGCCCTTTGATGATCGCACTGGCCGATTTTCTTCTCTGTCTCTCTCGCGTAGCCAAGACAGCCAGCCGAAGAAGCGCATGAAGAATACACATATATAGGATGAATAGTACCATGCATGCGTTCAGCCGAGTTGTTAGTTGTACATGTATGCGTCCACAATCGCGAAATTTGTTATTTTCATTACAAATTCGTTATAAGTCCAATCTGCGTGCGATAAATTTTTTAAATGAGTAAAAATGAACACCTAGCTATGTTAATTTTACTGAAAATTTTATAAATGAATTTGTACTGTTAAAATATTCTCGGAAAGCCCAAACTTACGAATTTTGTAGCTCTTAAACTATATGTCCAAAAATGTCAAAATAAATTTTATAAATCTTAGAAAGTGCTAAATTAATTATCTGGAAGTTTTCATAACGTTATGAATTAGTTTGTTTTGCAGTAGTTTCTGAAGGTGTATTTGTACGTTGTTTTGCATGTTCATTTGGTTCTTATCATTGCACGCGTGAGACGTCGAGCTGTGTGAGGACGTGGATTTCGAGGATCAAGCTCCAGACCAAGGCCTAGACCAAGACTCGCTGCTTTACGAAGGCAAGTTATGCTTTGACCATCTTGCTCCTAATGTTTTTTTTAAAATATTATGTTGATTTAAATTATGCATGCTAATTAAATTTTAAAAAGCTTTAAAATAATTTGGGTTTAGTTAAATCACCACTTGTTATCGATTCCCTTGTTCCTAGTATTTGTAAGCCATAAATACATTGTCACCCTAAGATGGAAACTATTAAATTGGTCAATACTAGTCACCAATGGGAAATGGTTAGAACGAAGTAGGTATGCTTAGCCAAGCGGTACGCTTCATTGACACTGTTTCATGGGAACGATGAAATATTGACTAATGAGCTATGAAAGACATTTTGAGAATGTGACACGTGTGTTGATGTTATTGAAGGCACACGGTGCACGGTAACCAACCAGGGTGGTAAAATAATTTAGACTGTGGCAAGTGGCAAGTGATTAATGGAGGGCCACATGTGGCACATGGGAATGATGTTGTTGAATTTGGTTTTGTGAACTTTGGGTAGTCTTGCCACGGTCAACCTAAGGACTTAACCTTGCAAGCCTTTGAACTGGGCCTAACATGCAACCACATGTCTGGTATGGGACAGACCTAGTTGAGTATGATTCCGAAGTCTTAGCATGTGAGACCTCGGTGGTTTTGTAGCTGTGGATGTGGAAAGAAGGGTGTAGTGTTTACGGATCGGTCTTACATCTCTTCAACGGTATCGTTAGCCACTGTACTTCGCTCCGCAAAAGGGAAGGGACAGTGGGGACTATAATGGAGGTACGCATGCGAGGATAGAAGTTTCAGAAAGACTTTGTTATGGTTACTCGCCTGTGTGGTGTTTAACTATATCGTGTGGGTAAAGTGTATAACCTCTGCAGAGTGTACAAACTATTCGAATAGCCGTGTCCACGGTATTGGACATTGCTCGGGAATTACAATCAAGGGTTAGACTTTATTAAAAATGTGGTTGGGATAAAAGATGAAGTTGATGGAAGTATGAATTAGGATGTGGAAATGCTTTTAAGTAACTTCTGGAAAAGTTATTGTTAATTCTACTTGTTTTATTTTTTACTGCTTTTGAATCTACCTATGTTACTTGTTAAATGCTGTTTATTGCAAATTAACCTTTAAGCCATTCCATTGGAATAAGCCTGGCATGTAGCATATTAGGATGCATTCTGTGCATAGCTTGTTGAGTACCAATGTACTCACCCCTCCATAATCACAATATCAGAAGATGAAGAACTGCAAGCATATGAGGAGAAGAACGATGACCCGGCTAACTAAGGAGAAGGCCTAGTCAGTTGCCTGTGGCAAACTGAGGCGCCACGAATAATTTTATAATTCCGCTGCTATTATTTATTTACTCTGAACTCAGCCCTGCGTGGCTTAATATTGTAAGACTGACCTTAAGGTCTTAACAGTTTAATTTGAATTAAATACATTATCATTATTTTTCCGCTGTGTATGTGTGGTGGTATTCATCTCTGTTGTATCTGTGAGCACCAGCGTGATCCTGGACTAGTGTATCACACAAGGTGTTCGAATTCAAATTCCGGGCTCGACATGTATGGTCATATGTTAATATGGTTACATGGCAAGTGAATAATTTGAATAATTATGTTGCATCACTTGCATTCATGACATGAAAAGAAATTCGAGCTAGGTCGGTGAGAAAGTCATATGAGGTCATATGACTAATCCAGATTGCTCTTTTGTAAGACCTACCAAGTAGTCCCATCCACGGGGATGGATGGGAGTGAGACCTACTTGTAGGCTCCTCCATAGTGATGGTAGCGAATGATAGGGTGCGATACCGATGGATGTGCACTCAAGCTATACCAGTATAGACTATGAATGGTGTATTTTGAGTATGAACGCATGGTTCACTGCATATTTGATTAAAAAGAGTCTAAATGTTGAGGATCACTACTTGTATCAATATTGATGTATGATGTATCTTACTGTTGTGTAATTACATGTTTCATTATCCTTGTATGATATACTTTGCTGTGTTTTTGGACTCACGCTTATTCGTTTAATGTTTTAGGTTCTTTGAGGACGTCATGCCGGAATGGGACTTAGCTTCACCAGGTCACTCATTTTCATGCCCCTTTCATGATATTTAGCTTTGGAGCATGTTCACCTGGATGAATAAATTAGATGGTTCAGACTTGGATTATTATTAAAGAAACCATTCTGATGTGAATTATTTGGTTATGTTGTTTAAACATTATTGTGGTATTTGTCTTTACTATAATACTCGTTGTGCACGGCGTGTGGATTAGTTTTTGATGTTGGTGTTCAACTTGAGAGCGTTTCGATGATGCTGAAATTATTTACTAGAATGCTTATTTAGATGTTGAAACGTATGAGAATTATTGTTCTGTTGTTGCTTATTTATTTATGCTCATGGTTGTAGCTCATGGCATGTTAAGAGATAATTTTTTTATTTAGGTTGCTTGTTGAAATTGATGTTTAATTGGAATATTTGTTAGAGTTTGAGTTGGTTGTAGTAACATTCAGGGCACGATTTGTGTTAGGTTGTTACAGTCTTATTGGCATTAATATTTACTTGTGACATTGTATTTATTTCCTAGTCTTAATTATTTTTGAATTATATGCTATAAGAGGTTAGATTTTGTTTTGGATTTGCGACCGCAACTCACATAGATATACAACTATTTTTGTAGCATTAGTAGGTATTGATCTCAGAAGTGTCTTGAATCTAGTTTTGCATATTTTAGCCTTTATTTGTGATAGTTATTGATGTTTCAGTTTTCATACACCTAGATAATGAAATCTATTATGAACTTATTCCAAACTAAATCAAACATTAGGTCTTTTTGCAGATTATTATGGTCTTGATCTTAGGAACATTTTGATATTAGTTCGATAATATTTATATTTTTTATATCTTTAATCCTTTCTATATATATATTATTTATCACAGGAAAGCATGTATTGATTAAAGGGCGAAGTGCGCACTATGACTAATTATAATGATCTTTATTGTATTAGGTGGTTTTGACCTATAGAGCTTAAACCAACTAGTTTTACACCTATTATTATTTATTTGTGACAGATATGGACATGTCGATCTTTGCACGCGAGAGGCAAAGCTATGTAGGAGCTAGGTTCAATCTAAGCTAAATATTAAATATCTTTGTAGGATTAGCTGGTTTAGAATTATAAGGTGTTTGCATCTAGTTTCTATTACATTAGCATATATTTGTGCTATATTGCTATATACTAATTACATGTGTCTAGCACCTAGAGCCTTTTATAAACTTTAGCACAAACTAAAATCAAATATGAAATATTCCTGCATAATCAAGAATATTATGGTCCTAATGAGGTCTAGAAACTGGTTTTCACAATTATAGGAGATGAATGGCTATAGTTACTACTATATGAATTTATATGACTAGAAGCCAACTCATAAATAGAAACTAATGCAGACTGGGATCAAAACCAATTATTTTTTCATCATTAAATATTACTATCCTATGGATCATATAAAAATAGGTTTTACATGTTTTATCATTTATTTGCGGGTTTCATGCATAATCTATTTATGTGTACTATAAGTAAGATTATATAGAAACTTAGTTCAAACATAACTAAATATAAAATATTTTTACATATCTAAGGATGTTATGGTCTTATCTGGTCCTAGGAATTAGTTTTATCAAAATTTGATTATGTATGTACTAATTATTATTATTCGAATTTTCTATGCATTGAATAATAACCTGTTTACAAATTAGTTCAAACTAGGTTCAAACCTAAATATTTTTACAGAATTGAGTTTGTTATATTCTCAGGAACATATTAAAATTTATTCCATTATTTCAGGAGTTATATTTTTCATATTTTATATAATGTCCATAATAGGCTTTATAAAAATTTAATTTCAAATAATTCAAAATGAGATCCAAAATGAAATATTTTTGCATATTCTCAAACTTCATGATTTTAGATGAATTTATAAATTTACTTCACTCAATTTGGACCTAAAATTCACAAGTTATCAACGTTTAAATAGTGACCAGTTTGATAAATCACTGAAAATTGACAAAATACGTTTTCCTACTACGAAAGCGTATTTTGAGGTTTCAAAGGCTCCTGTGCCTTCACGTCGGTTCACAAGGTGGCCCCACCCATCAGTGGCTGAAAGCAGGGGAGAAGCTAGGGCAGCTCGCCGGCGGCGAACCACGGCCGATCGCACAGGGAGCTCCAAGGGGCTACGGCGCACCTAGTGGTGGGCTTAGGAGATGTCGGCAATGACCGAAGGTATGGTTCAAGTGTGGCCAAGCGGCAGCGCTATAGCCAATCGATGGCTAGGGTGTCTGGGGTTTGATCATCCACGGGTAAAGGCTTGGTGAGCATCAACAAGTACAAAAGACTCCATTTTACCTATTGGTTGGGTTAGAGGATAGCCGGGTTGAGCTACCACCATGCGCCAGCTTTGGGGAAGAAGAACAGGATGGCGGTGGCATTATGGGGAATGAAGGTAGCAATTGTTTGAGGGGTTTAGTTCGTGTGATGGTTACGAAGCTATCTTCAACTTGAATCGAGTTGCAATGCACCGAGATGGTTCAATTGTTGTTGTCCCCTTTGATGGAGCTTATTGGCAATGGCGACGGTGAGATGGGATTGGAGCTAGGCTCGAGAAGGGGAGGTTAGGGGAGGATGCAGGAAGGTATGTGGGTGCTACGGCGAGCCCTCAGCTATTTTTATAGCTGAAGAAGACGGTGTAGCAAAACTCGGTGGTCGTGGGAACTCAGAGACTAACTGTAGTGGGTTTCTGATGCTAGAATAGTGTGAGGCATGGGCTTGGTAGCACAAATTGCAGGGAGGACGAGCCGTGGCAGGCAAGGGTTGGTCTGTGCCGTAACTTGACTGCCATGGTAGTGTTTCTGCTGGTGTCTGGTTGCCGTGGCAGAGAAACAGAGGGGGATCGGCTGTGCTTGCTGAGGAAGAAGGCAAGGTCAGGGAAACTGCATGGTGGGGTCATGCTACAGAGAAGGCCCCACATGCAAGAGAAACAAGGAGAGGCAAATGAAGTTCAACCCCCTTGACAGTTCATAGTTCCATGCATTGACTGGCTACCATATCAAGTTGAAAATTTTTTAGAATTATTTTTCTTAATTCTAAGGAATTTTTTATCATTTTGTAAAATTTTAAGCTCAAAATATTTTGTGTACAATTTTTAAAAATTCTGACAAGCCTGCTGCACAAGTTTTCATTTTTCTCTTTTTGATTTTCTTGAGAACACAATTTTGATAAAAAAAATGAAACTTTTTTTGCCAGTTCAAATGACTTATAGATACTTCTATAAAATTTTGAGATTTTATATACTTACATTTATTTTATAAAAATTCTGACATTGCATTTTGGGAATTTCTAAAATTTCTTTTTAGAATATTTAATAGCATTAAATTGGATTTATTATTTTTGATAATTTTTATGTAGATCAATGTAGTCATATAGATTATTTTATAAAATTTTCAAATTAAGATAAGGTCCATACATTTTTAATAAACTCTGACAATGTTACTATTGCTAGTACAAATTTACTGTTTTTAAACCCTTATCCACATTAATTGCATTCATACCATCTTGGGGTTTTGCAAGGGTTTTTAATGATGGAATTATATTTAGATATAATTTTTGTAGATTTTTTTATTATATAATTTCTTTTTCCATAGTTTATTTTTCAAGAATCAAATACTAAAAATAATTTTCTTTAAGACCAATAATTTTGAGAAAAACAAGAAAAATATAGAAATCCAGAATAAAAAATGCCTACTAAAGTTTATATTTTATCTTTTTGTAACTTGGTTCTACTTTATTCATTCTATTTGAATTGACTTTTATAAATTAATATTAGTAATGGTTTTCTTTAAGGTTAAATTTTCAAGAAAAGCATAGAAAAATAGAAATTCAGATTAAAATGATAATTAAATTTTAATTTTATATTTTATTAAATTTTGAATTTTTCTAGGATGTTACATAAACATATATATGTACACATACATACATATATGATTCATTGCTTTTGTATATATAGATACATGATCCATGAAGCGAAAAAGAACAAACAACCGGTGGGTTTCCTCAACCCACACATAGTCTCGAAGCAAACAATGGACAAAAATTTAAAATTCATCGATGAATACATGGACAAGACATTGGTGGCTCAAAAAGATAGAGTTCATACTTTTACCTCACAACCCGGGGTAAGTGTTGTACTACTTGCTATACTTTTATTTGTACTATACACGCAACTCAAAGTTAGGTTGAATGACCATGGCGATATACGTGTGTAGGTTTCACTAGGTTCTAATTATAATTCAACCAAGGAAGAATCGGGTTATGTACCTTGATTCCTTATAGAGTAACAACCACGACTTGAAGCCTATCGCAAAATTACTCGAAAGGTAATCATGTTTTCTCCATAGATAACTCTCCTGTAGGTTGTTTAAGGTGTATGTTGCTCTTGGAATGGCCGAAGCTAACTTTTTGGAATCTCGTAGGTCGTTCAAAGTGTACAAAGCTCGTGGAGGGCCTTCTAGCAAGGACAGGGTGAAGCTGAAGCACGATTTTAAGTTTCCGGTACTCGCTAGTACACAATAATCCTATATCAAACTCCATAATAATACATCTAGAACTAACTAATTCCATATTTACAGTGCCACCAGCAGGGAAAAGGAAATACATATGTGGATTTTACGTCTGCCATAACATGCAACTCCCCATCAGTACAAAAAAAACCGATCAGGTTACAACTGCGTTGGAACAGACCGATCTCATTGGAATTTGAGGACAACTCTATTATTTCTTGCTGAGTCAGGTCATAAATCCAAAAAGCAAGTTCCACCCTGCCTAACTTAAGGGTTTGTGTTATTTCTGAATTACCATTTCAGCTACTTTGTGAAACTTGTGCTGTGAATTTCTAAATTGTACTTGTGCATTCAATTGTTAATATATCTGAGTTGTTTTCTGAAATTAAAGGATGTGATGTACGTGGTGTAATATGTAACCTCAGTTGATTTCTAAAATGGATGCGTTGTAGGTGGTGTAATAATATGTAATCTGAGTGGATGTCTGAAATAGATGTGATAATATGGATGTCTAAAATGGATGTAATCTGTAATCTGCTTGTTTCAAAGGGCATGGCTAGCATTTCCTGAGACTAGCCAGTAAACAGAAAAAAATATTTTAATGTAAAATAACATCACTGATGGTTCTTTACGAAAAACCGTCTATGATATATATCATATCACATACGGTTATAATGGTGAATTGTCTATGATAAGTGGTTATCACATATGGTTCACACTCAGAACCGTCTGTGATATCTACTTATCACAGACGGTTCACAATAAGAACCATCTATGGTATGTTTTTCATAGACGGTTCATAAACCGTCTATGATGAGTCATCATTATCACTGACACATGATTACAGATGGTCCACAAAATCGTCTGTGAAGAGTTTTTTGAACCGTTTGTGATAAGGTTTTCTATACTAGTGTATTAATTGGGTCACTTAGTAGCATAAGCTAGCCGCTTGTGTTTGCTTGCACTTATTGCCCAGATTGTGTTCTACTGCATTAACATAGATTTTGTTAAGCAAGGGAGAAGTAGGTCAGCAGGTGAAGAGGAGGATGTGCTTGTCCCTCTCCTTGGGGTATAAGATGTTGCTGCTGCTATCGGTGCTATTAATTAGTAATTAATTAGTCAGAAGCAGTAGTGACAGTAGTAGTAGGAGCAGAAGAAGAAATGTAGTATGTGCAAGGAAGGAACCTACAACTCATAGAAAAACGTCATGGTGCTCATGGCAGTGGCAATCGGCGTCCCTTTCTATTTCGATTCATAGCCACCCTTGATCGCTCTCTGCTCGATTCGCTTGCTTTTATTTATATTTTGCCACCACCACCATGAGGACACCGCCTCCTCTCCCCTAGGGCTTGTCCCCTAGGATACCTTGGGCCACCGTTGCCGCCTCTCATATAGGGCTTGGCCGTTGCCAATGCCTTGGAGGGTACTGCCTCACCCTTGGGAAGGTGGGGAAGGAGGGGCGCTAGGGAGGCAGGGGCCACCACTAGTAAACCGGTCGATCTCACAGTGAAGGCATGTTGTATGATGACATAGGTCACATGGCTACCTAGGGGTGCCGACGGTGGGGCAGAATTTAGGAGGAGAGAGCAGTGGCGAGGACGGTGAGGGACGAAGCGGGGAGGACGTGAGAACGACGTGGTGGTGGTGGCGTGGGAGAGGGAGGAAGAGAGCAGGAGAGGAGCGAGTCAATGGTGGCAGCGGTGACGAGGGTGGTAAGGGTGCATCAGGCCAGGGACCCGCAAGTGGATGGCCAGATCATGCACCGCAAGATCAGAAGGCCACACATGTAAAGAATTCAGCGCAACTTTGAGAAACAATGAGGGGTTTTATAAGAACGAGGCGAATGAAACCCCTCAACCCATCGGTTCGGCTAGGACCTCGCTGGAAATTTGAAAATCATGGGATCTTTTCACAAAACTGAGAACGTTGATGGCCTGAGGGGCCGCGGATTCCTTCCGCTATTAGGTAGTAATATAAGCCCACATGCCTTGGCTCTTATTCTAGCACATGGTACTGTCAGAACAATTCATCGTCCTCCTTTGGTCCTTCCTCCTCTTGACATTCAACACAAAATCACCAACTTTTAAGCCAAACAACTTTCAATTCATGGGTTCAAACTTCCTATTCGAGAAAATCTACATGGATTCAACTTTCACCCCACAAAATTTTATTTTTAAATCCCAAATTCAGAAACTTTCAAAATCTAACTACTTTCAACCCATGGATTTAGACTTTCAACTCGAATAATTGAGCTTTCAACTCACGGATTCAAACGTTTCACCCCACACATTTGAACTTTCAACTCCCAAATTAAAAAGCTTTCAACTCATATAATCAAACTATCAACTCTTGATTTTTCACAATTTTTAATAGGAGATGTGAAAGCTTTCGCCTAGGGGTTGTGGTAGCACATGGCCCCTCGGTATTGGCACAGAGTTGATAGCATGTCAGTCAGGGTTTGGGTGAGGGAGAGAAGACGCAAGACATCGTGTTGGGGAAGGAAGAGGAGGTGTCGAGAGTGGGAACAAACCTACAGGGTGAAGTGTTGTTGTTTTAGGATGGGCTCGCGTGCTTTGCCAATGCATGGTCATTTAATTAGACATTTCGATGATTCGAAATCTCCATGGTTTTTAAGTTTTGGACGAAACTAGTGCCCTTATGTCCGATGGTATTTATTCTATCGAATGCTTGCAATAAATTTGTAGTCAGAAACAACATTGATCCCATGCAAATGCAAAACAAAAAAATTGCACAGATGCAACAACCCATCACAATATAAACACTACAACAATCTAACAAATCAATTGCAACAAAAAACTCATGTGCAACAAATCCACAAACCCCACTGCAATAGAATTTCTCTTGCTACACCATTTGACAAGATACATTGCAATAAAATGAAAAATCCCATACAATAACTTAGAAAGGATGCTACAACAAATCAAGAAACTACTTGCAACAAGCCTACCTAGAGGAGGCCCGTGGATGGTGACGAGCAGTAGAGCTCGTTGGTGGAGGCCCACCTAGTTCCTTGTCATAGGTAAGCCTAGGCCTGGATTTGACGAGGGGCAAGGTCATCGAGCATGTTGCTCATCCTCCATCGAGGGCAGCGGCTACGGGACTGTAGCTCCTTCGCTCATCTCCATTGTCCCTTTCTCCCTCCACATGTTTCCAGCTACCTTGGCTCCTCCAGCGTTCCTCTCATTGCCAATCCTGAGATAAATAGAGATTGGGGATGGAAAGTGTAAGCATCTAGGCCCCTTGATGAGTACATCACTACTACAGATACGACTACACCTGGTTGGACCAACTCCAACACGTCATCCATGGGCCAACAAGACAGAGATATAAAATACATCATGTTCTGGAATTCAATTCGGCCTCAGGATACCAGCCTGAAGTAAAATGAGCAAAATTTTTGCATACAGCGTCTGATTGGAGAGTTCTTGCACTTGATTAAAAGATTACTTCGAGATCTTTCCAATGGATTTAACCCCACCTAAAAATTCCTTCGGAAAACTCTGCAATCACCAAAACAAGTTGGGTCAACTTTGTAGTCTGAGTCAAACTTGGGCCTTGGGCCTAGTAAGAGTCCTATTCGGCCACTCCTTTCTGCTGGCCGAATCTCTCTTCTCTTTTTCCTATATATAGCTAGGGAGTCCCCTAAAATTACTTGGGTTTTGTTTAGTTGTAGTTTCCTTGGTGAAACTATTTAGTATTCTCTTGTTCGGCTAGATCAACAGCAATACCGTGCTTCGGAACCCCACATCAATACTTCAATTATATTTGCAATTTCAGATTGCTTTTGCTTTGTTCTTGCTTGTTCTTCAATTACTTGCAGGAATTGATCCTCGTGATCAGGTCAATCGGGTTTTGGTACGGTTGATAACAATTTAGAGTTTGGTTCAGCAATTACTTGGCGTCGGTCTTGTTTCGATCGTAGCATGGATCGTGAGGGTCATCTCCACTAATCGATAGTGATCCATCTCACCGAAAGATCGATCCTCCGTTAAGCCTCATCACCCCTAATTCATTGACTATCATGTTTTGGTGATTAATGACTCCTAAATTGTCGAGACTAATATATGTTTTAAGTGGCGAAGGAAGTTTGGTCTTGGTGATGGCTTGACTTGGCTCTTGGGCATAGTTGTAGCCCGTAAGTGTTCAAATGATAGCATTACATGAAGTTTTCATGAAGATTAAGGACCTTGCGGCTTGACATGATCCAAAGAGTTGAGTATGGATCATTACAGTGCTAGATCTATATTTTTGTTTTGGTCGTCGTATTAAAGGTGTTTTAAGGCTAGTATTTTGAGCTTAATTAGGTCGGGAAACTAGTTCTGGTGAACACTATGTCTTTCTAAAATTATCACTATTCTAGCTCCTGACAAACTTTTTTGTAAATCTAGCCCCCCTCCTTCTGAATGCAATTGAAAAATTAGCCCCATCCCCGACCGCGGAAGTGTCTGTAGGTAACACATGTCGCACTCCCCCAGCTCGGAAGGAGCTATTGAGCTAGGGGAGCTTGGCAAGCCACCGAAGCTTCCAAGCAAGGTAGCTCCTTCCGAGCCGTGGGAGCGCGGCAGGTGATACGTGTCGCCTATAGAAGCTTCCACGGTTGGGGCTGGGGCGATTTTGCAATTACATTCTGTTTGCACCAGAATTTGGCAAGTCTAGTAAAAATCGGCAAGAAAGTCAAACATGCAGAAACTAATAGATGATTTGGAAAGATTTGAAGATATTTGGTAACAACAAAATCTTTGAGGAAAAACTGTCCGAGATAAGGCCGATACGGATCAAGTCTTGAAACGTGTTGTAAAAGGATACGATCGACCGACGGGTATAAAAGAAGGGCTGAAGCAAGCTGCAAAGAACAACACAATCAAACACACCAATCTACGTTATTTTTTCCTGTCGACTAGGAGTAGTTCTTTTAATTTAATCTTTGTAATTCAATTTTGATCAATAAAGTTGCGCATCGGCGATCATTGATCTTCTTCAAATTACGCCCCAGGTTTGATTTATTCTGATTTTGTTGCGCATCGCCTTCTTCAGAATCGATCTACCTTTATCCTCTGATTAGCCTTAATCGGCTAGTTAGATTTATCCTGTTACCTTGATCTCAATCGGCTTCAAGCTGATTGAGTTTAAGCCGATTGATCGTTACGATCGGCTTTGAGTGAATTTCATATTTTTACCTTGTCGATTCTGAGTCAAATCGTGCACGCTCTGAACCGGTGTTAAATGCGGTGTCTTTGTTATCGAAACCCTACTTCAAGTTTTTGACGCCAACACACACTTGGCACACCCGGTGGGACCAATGTCTTCATCAGGGAAGTCGATTCCGCCATCCGATCTCAACACAGAAGCAATAATCGTCTCGACAATGGATGATTTGACTCCAGAACAACGTCAAGAAATCGAAGATCGGAAAACTGTGCTAGAAGAGATGATGTTAAGCTGTTATCAGAAAACTAGACGTGGCATCACTCAAAAATCCGCTCTGCCGACGGTCAGCATACAGGAGATGCGGTGTCCGCGAGCCGATGGCCGATATCTACACCTCAAGCGAATTATCGGCTATGATTAATCAATATGTGCACCACGCTTTAATAAATCAATCATCGGCTCTCGTCACCACGCTTAAGCCGATGATAGCGAATAGTGTTAAAACTATCGCCTAGGAATTGGCCTCGTCTGGTAGTTTGCTT
Source organism: Otatea glauca (assembly GCA_036346275.1). Lineage (NCBI taxonomy): Eukaryota > Viridiplantae > Streptophyta > Magnoliopsida > Poales > Poaceae > Otatea > Otatea glauca. Next base: position 18,737,532 of record CM070722.1, read on the forward strand.
GACCCATTACAAACTCTACCAAATTACCCTGTTTTTTTCGTAGCTCAAAACATGCAAAGCACAATAGCCGATCCTAAAACATCGGCTATAACCTCACCCCCTACCATGATGCCTACTCAGCCCACCATCATATTGCCTAGAGATCCTCGGCCAAGTGGGGTGAACCATCACCACGCCTACACCGACGCCGCCAAATTAGATGGATCAACAAATTTGCCACCGTCGGCCCCGTTCTATACATTTTCACAATCGGTTTCAGAGCCGATTGGGTCTGAGAGATACCCGCAGGATTCTACCCTGCCTAGAAATCCAGGTCCACATAGGATAGTAACTTATTCAGAACCTTTTGTCCCTGTACCAGAACCCCAAGTCAGACATAATAGGTACGATCAATACACTCGTCTGCCATCGACTCAACCTAATTGGCAACCCGAGTTCGCACTCGGGGGGCAGAATGCCAACTATGACCAACATTATCAAGGGCCTACCATGCAAGTGGCCGATAATGCGAACTGGGTTGATCAAATTTCTTCCGTCTTGAGGGATCAGTTCGACATACAGCCAAAAGGAAAGGTAATCGGCTACAAAAAGTCGTATCCTGATTACAAAGATCGCATGCCTTACTCCCACAATTTCAAAGTCCCAGATTTTGCGAAATTCTCTGGTGACGACTCAATTACTACCTTGGAGCACATCGGACGCTTTATCGTAAAATGCGGCGAAGCAGCTCAGTCCGATGGACTGAAAATAAGACTGTTCCCGATATCATTGTCCGGAGCAGCTTTCACTTGGTTCACTTGTCTGCCTCCAAATTCGGTCCATTTATGGAACGATTTGGAAAGCCAATTTCACGAATAGTTTTTTCTCAAGCAGTTTAGAGCTCGGGATCTCCGATATAAGCTCTGTTCGCCAGAAATTTGGAGAATCGATGACTGATTATATTAAAAGATTAAGAGAAATCAGAAACCGATGTTTCAGCGTCACATTGCCCGATAACCAGCTCGCTGATTTGGCCTTCCAAGGATTAATTCCACCACTTAGAGAGAAGTTTGGAGGGCAAGAATTCACTGATCTAGGTCATCTGCTTCATCGCGTGTCGGCTCAAGAAAGCCAATTCCCAGATAGATTTAAAAATAGCAGCAATAAAGAAAAGGATAAAGCTAAAGTTAACATGGTCGACTATTGTCCGAGTGATTCTTCAGAAGACGATGAAGCAGAGATAAACGTAGCCGAATGGATAAAATGGTCCAAAAAATCCTTAGTCTGTTCTTGGCTCAAGCCGGCTAGGAATAAGTCTGAAGTCAAATACACCTTTGACGTCTCCAAATGTGATCGCATATTTTATTTATTATTGCAAGAAAAAATAATACGGTTGCCCGAAGGACACGTCATACCATCGGCTGACGAGATCAAGAAACGCAGGTATTGCAAGTGGCACCATTCTTTTTCCCATAATACTAATGATTGCAATATTTTTCGTCAACAGATCCAGTCGGCTATCGAGGATGGTCGGTTAAAATTCGCTGATGAACCGACTATGCAAGTTGATGCTGATCCATTCCCTATCAACATGGTTCAATGTTCGGCCAAAGGGAAAAAGCCGATGCATGATGTCGGGACCCGGATTTGCAAATCCGAAACCCTCTGTGTATACTGCACTAGTCCAGGATCACGCTAGTGCACACAGTGGAAACATAGATGAAATACCATTCCATACAACGAATTAACTAGGAAGAAGCAATTTATTATTGAATAAAGCAAACGACCTTATGGTCAATGTTTACACCATTATGCCTTAAGGGCTTAAGAAACAAATACTGTTGCAGCTGAAAAGATAACTTGAACTATTCGACATGCCACAGGCAATCGTCTGGGGAACGCCTTCCTAATCCACGTAGTCTTCATAGAATTCCTCCTCATGAGATTCATTATCTCCTTCAGCAACTGATCAACAAGGGCATAAAGCCGTGAGTACAAAGGTACCCAGTTCAATGGCGCACAAGATTAAGTCCTTAAGTTGTCTCAGGCAGGACATCCACATCCCAATGTGCTAGAAAGCACCCCCTTTACTTCGCGATCACTTGCCCGAAGGAAAACAATTCGTTCAACCAAGACCAATGGCAAACCCCGCCATGGTACAACAAATTTTACAACGATGGCTAACGGCCCGCGATTCAATATCTCAATAAGTCAATATTAACATTATTCACATGTGACATGAATCCCAACGTATATGTAAGCATGTCTAAGCATAGCTACGATAACCCAATGTTGGTATAATGATTATGTCCAACTAGTAATGTCCCAACATAGGTTTAACAATGGATACATGGCATACAACCAATCAAGGTGGCATAATATCAACTAGGTATACATCTACTCCCATTAAATAAACATTGATACGTAAATAGCATGCAAGTGTATAAAATAAATTACTTTGCAAACATGGGATCAATATGATCAAAGGTTACGACTTGCCTTGCTGATCTAGTGCTGAATCTTGGTCTTCGAAGTCTTCGTTCGCTCCCTCGGAATTAGCGTCTACCGGAAAAGAAGCAACGAAACCAAATAAATACAAAACAGAGACTCAAACCAGCTCAAAACTGAAAATAAATGGCTCTGGAAGATAGATCTTGATTTTAGAAAAATTTAGAAACTTGAATCGCCTCAATCGGAGTTCGTATGAGGGAGAACGGGCTTCTAGAAAATTAAATCAGAAAAAAAGGCTGAAAATCACAAATTGAATTTACGGATTTATTTTTGTCTTGGAGCGATTTATTGCGCAGCGTTGGCGTCATCGAGTTCACGATGGATGGGTCCACGGCATTGCGCCGATTCACCGTGCACCGGCGCACCGTTGACGCGTCATCGTACGCGCGACTCGGTACGCGATGGTCGATAGCAGCGCCGCCACGCCGGCCGACGCAGACGGCCACGCATCGCGCATCTGGCGACTCAACCAGATCGGGCGGCCAAGCGGCGCTGCTGCGGGAGGAGGTGACGCGGCGCAATCCGGAACATCCGTAGAAGATCGGACGGCAGGGGCTTCTCGATGCAACGCGACGGCGGGGCGGCGGCGCAACCCACCGGAGACGAAGAAGACGCAACGGCCGACGGCGGATACGCGATGGATCGGGCGCGAGACCAAACGCACCAGGGAGAGGATGACGCGGGGGACGCGGGGAGACCAACAACGGCGGCGGAGACGCACCGGCGGCGAAGAAAAAGGCGGCGAAAGGCTTCGGATGAGGGCGGCTGACTCCGGCGAGCTCGCGTGAAGAACCCGCGACGTCTCGGGCAGCGAGAAGTGGGGCAAAAGGGGCGGCGTGGAGAGGCGATCCTCGGGAGGCGCACGGCGCTTTAAATAGCAGCCTCGGAGGCCGTGTCCGACCCGGACTCCAAGGGCGACGGCGAACGCGGTTCCAACGCGGCGGCGGCTAGGGTTAGGCACGCCGCGCAGGTCAGCCAAGCTGGGCCGGGCGGGCGGCGGGCCGAAAATTTGCGGTGTGGTGGTGGCGAGAGCGAACGGCGAGCGGGCGGTAGAGGCGAGGCGAGCGGGCGAGGCGGCGCGGAAAAGAAGTGGGCCGTGCAACGGGCTGGAAAGGATTTGGCCCGACAGCATTTTGAAAATTAAAAACATTTTCCAATTTTAAATAATTCCAGAAATCCGAATAAAACCAAATAAATTCAAATAAATGTCAAATAAATTCAGAAAAATCTCCAAAAATACAGAAAAATTCCTTGGAGCACAAGGAGCCCAACTAAAACTGAAGTTCTTTAGTTTGATGAATAGTTTAGTCAAATTAAATCCTTTCATTTAAGGAAAATTCAAATTAAGCTGGGATTAATTCAAGAAAATGCAAATGGTTTATTTTTGAAATCAACATTCCAAATCTCAAATTTTGGGATGTTACAAACCTCCCCCCCTTAAATGGAATCTCGACCACGAGATTGAGTGGTTAGGAATAGGTGGGGAAACTCGGACTTCAGCTCCTCTTCTCGCTCCCAAGTTGCTTCCTCTTCTGAATGGTTGCTCCACTGGACCTTGCAAAAACGGATGATCTTGCTTCTCGTGATACGCTCTGCTTTATCCAAAATTTTCACTGGTTGCTCCTTGTAGGTAAGATCCTCTTGCAAATCAATGGCTTCCAATGGCATCTGTTCCTCTGGCACACGCAGGCATTTCTTCAACTACGATACATGGAACACATCATGGATTCCGGCAAAAGACTGAGGCAATTCTAACTTGTAGGCAACCTCTCCTCTCTGTTCCAAGATTTTGAACGGTCCCACATATCTAGGGGCAAGCTTTCCTTTTACGTGAAATCTCTTAACTCCTTTGAGAGGGGTGACTCTGAGATAAACATAATCATTGGGCTCGAGATTCAAATCTCTTCGACGATTATCTACATAACTCTTTTGTCTGCTTTGAGCTATCTTCAACCGGTCTCGAATTAGTTGAACTTGTTCTTGACTTCTTGCGATATGGCGAGACCAAACAATTGTCTTTCTCCTGAGTCCTTCCAGTTGAGAGGGGTTCTGCACTTTCTTCCATATAAGGCTTCAAAAGGCGACATTTGCAAACTGGCTTGATAACTATTGTTGTACAAAAACTCTGCATAGGGCAAACACTTGTCCCACATGGCACCATAAGTTAAGGCACAAGCCCTTAACATATCCTCAAGAATCTGATTCACACGCTCAGTCTGTCCATCGGTTTGAGGGTGATAGGCAGTATTGAATCTAAGATGAGTTCCCATGGCTTCATGCAGACTCTGCCAAAAACGAGAGGTAAATTGGCTTCCTCTATCAGACACTATCTTCTTAGGCACTCCGTGAAGACTGACGATCCCTGACATATATAACTCTGCTAATCTATCTCCTGCATAGGTAGTCTTAACTGGAATAAAGTGAGCTACCTTAGTCAATCGATCCACTATTACCCGGATCGAGTCATAACTGCTTGGGTCTTAGGAAATCCGTAATGAAATCCATACCAATTTCTTCCACTTCCATTCTGGAATCTTCAATGGTCTGCAGCAATCCTGTGACCTTTGATGCTCTGCCTTGACCTTCCGCGGACATCACAAAGTGCAACATACTCTGCAATCTCACGCTTCATACTAGGCCACCAATACCTTTCCTTGAGGTCTTGATACATCTTGGTACTTCGGGATGAATGGAGTATAAAGTCTCATGCGCTTCCTTGAGAATCAACTCTTTAAGCTCTTTACGATCTGATACGCAAATCGCTTCTCATACCAAATAGTACCTTGTTCATCTTGATGAAACACAGGGCTTTTCCTTTCTTCATATTGCTCTTAATCTCCTTGATATCGGCATCATCTACCGTGCTTCTCGAATCTTATCTTCCAACGTGGGCGTACTTCCAAAGTAGCTAAATACCCTTCTGAACCAATTCCAAACTAAGCTTCAAATTCCTTATAAAGGGTTTGTGACTTTCCTTAATCCTCGTAGTATTGCGGTAGCTCTTTCTACTCAAAGCATCGGCTCGACATTGGCCTTGCACGGATGATAATGAATCCCAATGTCATAGTCCTTAATCAATTCCAACCATCTTCTTTGTCTCATATTGAGGTCACTTGGGTAAAGATATACTTCAAACTCTTGTGATCGATGTAAACTTCACAACGATTACCAATGAGATAGTGACGCCAAATCTTTAAAGCATGCACTACACCGCTAATTCCAAATCATGGGTAGGATAGTTAACTTCATGTGGCCTTAGTTGTCGCAAGCATACGCTACAACCTTCTTATCTTGCATTAGCACACAACCGAGTCCTTGTCGGGATGCGTCACGAGAATATCTCAAAATCCTTCCTATTATCCGCGGGATAAGCCTTTGAGGCGATTGTCAAACACTTCTTTAATTCTTGAAAACTTTGCTCACACTCAGATGTCCAAACAAATTTCTTCTCCTTCTTTAAGAGTTGAGTGGCGGTCTAGCTTTTCTAGAAAACCCTTCTATGAAACGGCGATAATATCCTGCCATTCCAAGAAAACTCGGTTTGGGGTACCGTCTTGGGTGACTCCCAACTTAGCACATCTCGTACCTTTCCGTGGTCAACGACTCCTTCTCCCGATATGACATGACCTAGGAAAGCAACTTCTTTCATCCGAACTCACATTTATTGAACTTTGCATAAAGTCGATTCTCTCTTAACCGTTAAAATTTGGCGCAAGTGATCCTCATGTTCTTCCTCACTTTTGGAGTAGATCGAAATGTCATCAATGAAAACAACAACAAACTTATCCAAATATTCCATGAATACCTTATTCATCAAGGTCATGAAGTAGGCGGGGCATTGGTCAATCAAAGACATCACGGTATACTCATCTTGTCCATACCGAGTAACAAAAGCTGTTTTGGGTATATCCTCTTGACGAATCTTCAAGCTGGTGGTAACTCGATCTCGAGATCAATCTTGAGAACACTCGGCTCCTTGAAGTTGGTCAAATAAATCATCGATTCTTGGCAGAGGGTACTTATTCTTGATGGTGACCTCATTAAGTGAGCGATAATCTACACACATTCTCTGAGTTCCATCTTTCTTTTCAACTAGAAGAACTGGCGCTCCCCATGGTGAAGAACTTGGTCGAACAAAACCTTGATCCTGCAGCTCTTTAATCTGTCTCTTTACTTCGGCTAACTCATTAGCAGGCATCCTATAAGGTCTCTTGGAAATGGGTGGCGTTCTAGGAACTAGTTCTATCAAGAACTCTATATCTCGGTCCGGTGGCATTCCAGGCAACTCATCTGGAAACACAACAGGAAATTCGCTGGCGACTGGCACATCTTCCAAACTTATTCCTTTGGCACTTCAAACCTTAAGCCCTTCGGACTGATCTGAATCGGCTTGAACTTTTAACTTGGCTCCATCTGGACTGGTTAAGGTGATCTCTCTATTCCCACAATCCAAAACTGCTTGGTTCTTGGAAAGCCAATCCATTCCTAGGATCACATCTAAGGACTTGGTGTCTAGGACAATAAGGTTGGCCAGAAATTCTACCCCTCCAATTAATATCTTAACCCGGGGCAGCCTTGGTTCGTACTCAAATCGAACCGAGATTGCACTAATAAAACGGTCTTAAGAGGCATTGTCTTTAATTGATGATTTGCGGCAAAACTCAGAAACAAGCGAATCGTAGCTCGAGAATCAAACAAAACCATGGCAGATGCTGAGTTGACTAGGAGCTTACCTAGTATGACGTCTGGTGCAGACTGGGCATCCTCGGTGGTGACGTGATTCACACGACCTCTAGTGTTGATTCACATGGCAAACATGGGATCAATATGATCAAAGGTTACAACTTGCCTTGCTGATCTAGTGCTGAATCTTGGTCTTCGAAGTCTTCGTTCGCTCCCTCGGAATTAGCGTCTACCGGAAAAGAAGCAACGAAACCAAATAAATACAAAACAGAGACTCAAACCAGCTCAAAACTGAAAATAAATGGCTCTGGAAGATAGATCTTGATTTTAGAAAAATTTAGAAACTTGAATCGCTTCAATCGGAGTTCGTATGAGGGAGAACGGGCTTCTAGAAAATTAAATCAGAAAAAAAGGCTGAAAATCACAAATTCAGAATTTCTGGATTTATTTTTGTACTGGAAAAGCGATTTATTGCGCAACGTTGACGTCATCAAGTTCACGGTGGACTGGGTCCATGGCATTGCGCTGGTTCACCATGCACCCGCGCACCGGCGTCGTCGTCACGACGCGGGCGGCTCGGTGACGTGGCGGTGACGCAAGCGGCCACGCCAGCCTTGACGTGGCGCCACGCCGTCGCGTCCGCGACTCAACCAGATCGGGCGGCCAAGCGGCTAACTGGGAGGAGGTGACGGCGCAATCCGGAACATCCGTAGAAGATCGGACGGTGGGGCTTCTCGATGCAACTTCGGCGGCGGGCGGCGGTGCAACCACCGGAGATGAAGAAGATGCGCCGCCGGCGGCGGATACGAGACAGATCGGGCACGAGACCAGACGCACCAGGGAGAGGATGACGCGGGGGACGCGGGGAGACCAACAACGGCGGCGTAGACGCACCGGCGGCGAAGAAAAAGGCGGCGGAAGGCTTCGGATGAGGGCGGCGGACTCCGGCGAGCTCGCGCGAAGAACCCGTGACGTCTCGGGCGGCGAGAAGTGGGGCAAAAGGGGCGGCGCGGAGAGGCGATCCTCGGGAGGCGCACGACGCTTTAAATAGCGACCTCGAGTCGTGTCAGGCCGGACTCAAAGCGGCGCGCGACGCGGTTCGACGCTGGCGGCGGCTAGGGTTAGAAACGCGCGTCTTGGGCTGAGCCAAAGCGGCGGAGCGGCCGGGCCGAGCGCCGAGCGGTGCCGGGTGGTAGGCGGCTGAAAGCGGCCGAAGCAGTGAAAGCCGGGCGAGGCGACTGGGCCGAGGCGGCGCGAAAAAGAAGTGGGCCGTGCAACGGGCTGGATAGGATTCGGCCCGACAGCGTTTTGAAAATTAAAAACATTTTCTAATTTTAAATAATTCCAGGAATCCGAATAAAACCAAATAAATTGAAATAAATGTCAAATAAATTCAAAAAATCCCCAAAAATACAAAAAAAAATCCTTGGAGCACAAGGAACCCAACTAAAACTGAAATTCTTTAGTTTGATGAATAGTTTAGTCAAATTAAATCCTTTCATTTAAGGAAAATTCAAATTAAGCTGGGATTAATTCAAGAAAATGCAAATGGTTTATTTTTGAAATCAACATTCCAAATCTCAAATTTTGGGATGTTACACATGATGAGCCAAAAAAGGATCGGCAAGTTGACATTCAGTCAACTTCAAATGGCAGCCAGACATTGAAGATTACGATCGGCTCATTACAAATAGAAGCCGATCATGAGGGGAAGAATTCAAGAACCATTAAACCCAAAGGAAATCCTCATGTGGGTAAATGGTATAAAGCCAAAAAATCACCATCAAGGCAGCCACCAAGAAGGCCGGGACCGACGTTTTCTCGGTTGATGGAGAAATATGAAAGAATTAATAATCGACCACGATATCCTAATCGTCGGTCGGATAATTTACATCACACAGAAAATGTGGAGAGAGCACATAGAAGGTGTCCTTTTTGGTAGTTTTGTTGGGAAAGGGGAGTAGTATTGCCATCTGCGTATACATGCCAGATGGAGCATTATCCCCAAGGCGATTGGCCTAGACAATTGGCTAGAGATAGGCTATCTGGGCCGATTCAAGATCATGATACAAGTTACAGAAGGCCTGTTCACGAAAGAATATCTGAACCAAATCAGGCACCAGACCAGGTCGAAACACAAAGGCCTAGTTCCGATCGGGAAAATTTGGCTGGCCAGATACGAAAGCCAGTAGAGCCCAAACCTAGGTGGTGCCCATCTGGCCTTAGCCGATTACAACGCAGACGGCTTCAAAGACTAAGGACTCAAGAGATTCGAGAAGCCGACGCAGAAAAACAGAGGGATGAGACTTTTAATGAGCTTCGTCCGATCAAGGTTATTAAGAAAGAGTTGAGGAAAAAGGAACAGGTCGAGGAAGATTTTGAGTCGGTGGATGATCTGGATTCTCCTATGATTAGGGACGATACACCCCCGATGGATATCAATATGGTGTTCACATTACTAGCCGAATTCAAAATCAAAACCGAGTTGGCTAAAGAGACTTTTGCTCAATCATGTTCAGGCATCCAAAATGCAATCTTCGAGAAACCAAGGGATGATTATCGACATCTAAAACCATTGTATCTGAAAGGGTACATAAATGGCAAGCCGATATCAAGAATGCTGGTAGACGGTGGAGCTACAGTAAACCTAATGCCCTATACGACTTGCAAGAAATTGGGTAAGTCCGATGAACACTTGATTAAAACTAATATGGTTTTAAACGACTTCACAGGCGACCCCACAGAGGCCAAAGGCGTCATGGTTACAGAACTGACTATCGGCAGTAAAACTTTGCCGACAGCATTCTTTGTCATTGACGCCAAAGGAAATTACAGTGTTCTGCTTGGGAGAGATTGGATTCACGCCTGCGCATCCGTCGACTATTCATCAGCGCTTGTCCAATGGAATGGAGGAAGTTGAAGTTGTCACACCCGACACATCGACTCATATCGCCATGGCCGTTTGATGCATTGGCAATCTGAAGAAGGTGGGTGTATATCGGAAAAGCTTATTTGGATATTTGCGACTTCATCTGCATAAGTAAGTCAGGACTTATGCCGATTAGTGTCAAGCCGGGCACGTTTGATCGGACAAATAAAGTATTGCGCCAATGGGGACAGGAAAAACAATGAAGGCATTACAAGGTAAGCTGCAAAGCTAACGGTAAATAACAGATAGCTATGAGGCTATAGAAGATTTCCAAGAGATTGAAAAGTTGGGTCAAGGCTTCACATCCACTGATCTGCTTGAAGAAGTCGATATAGGTAGCGGTGATAGGAAAAGACTAACTTTTATTAGCGCAAAATTAGATGTAAAATACAAAGAAAGGCTGATCAAAATTCTTAGAGATTAACAAGATTGTTTTGCTTGGGAGTATCACGAGATGCCTGGTTTAAGCCGACAGCTAGTAGAACATCGGCTACCTATTAAACCAGGATATCGGCCGTTTAAACAGTACCCTAGGCGTTTTAATCCGGCCCTATATAATATTATAAAAGAGGAAATAGAACGATTGTTGGAGGAAGAATTTATTAGGCCTTGCCGATACGCGGAATGGGTTTCCAACATTGTTCCAGTCATGAAGAAAAACGGAAAACTTCGAGTATGTGTCGACTTTATAGATTTGAATAAGGCGACACCAAAAGATGAATACCCGATGCCGATAGCCGATATGCTTATCGATGCTGCATCAGGGAATAAAATCATAAGTTTTCTGGACGAAAATGCTGGATATAATCAGATATTCATGGCAGAAGCCGATATACCAAAAATAGCTTTTAGATGTCCTGGTGCCATAGGTTTATTCGAGTGGACGATTATGACTTTCGTTTTAAAGAACGCTGGGGCAACATACCAGCGAGCCATGGATCTGATTTTTCATAACTTAATCGGTCATATTGTCGAAATACATATCGATGATGTCGTAGTGAAGTCTGCAGATGATTTGCAACATTTGGTCAATTTGGAAAAGGTTTTTCAGAACATAAGATCGCATGGCTTGAAGATGAATCCTTTCAAATGTGCATTTGGCGTGTCGGCTGGGCAGTTTTTGGGCTTCATGGTACATGAAAGAGGTATTGAAGTCAATCAAGCAATGGTGAAAGCCATAGTTGAAACAATGCCGCCAACATGCAAAAACGAGTTACAAAAGTTGATCGGCAAGATTAACTATCTCTGAAGGTTTATCTCAAACCTTTCCAGTCGGATTCGTGCCTTTACCCCACTGTTGAAATTGGAGGATAATCAAGAATTTGTGTGGGGAATCGATCAGCAAAAGGCTTTTGGCGACGTCAAAGGATATCTAGCTAATCCTCCGGTTTTAGCCGCGCCACAAAAAGGGATTCCATTCAGGTTATATATATCGGCGGAAGAGGAAACTATCGGATCTGTTTTGGCACAAGAAGTCGATGGTAAGGAAAGGGTTATCTTCTATTTAAGCCGAAGCCTTCTTGATGCTGAAGTCAGGTACCCTTTCATTAAGAAATTGTGCTTGTCTTTATATTTCTCATGTACAAAACTAAGACATTATATTTTAGCATCGACTTGTAAGGTGGTCTGTAAAACCGATGTTATAAAATATATGTTGTCAGCTCAGATTTTACGAGGTCGACTTGGCAAGTGGGCTTATGCCTTAATAGAGTTCGACCTGATTTACGAACTGGCTAAAGCAGTTAAGGGACAAGTTCTGGCCGATTTTATAACAGGACATGATATTGTTGCCGATTTGGTATCCGTAGCCCTTGGCAATTGTTTTTTTACGAGGGTGTGCAGAGAAGGTGATGGGATCGGTATTGTGCTCATATCACCCAAAGGGCATAATTTTGAATTTGCATTTCGATTAAACAGTCGATGCTCAAACAACCAGGCAAAGTATGAAGCAATGCTCAAGGGCTTGCAGTTGTTAGAAAACATCGGAGTAAATGCTGTTGAGGCATACAGGGATTCAATGTTGATTGTACAGCAAATAAAAGGGGAATACCAATGCCGAGATGAAATACTGCTGAAATATTTGGAACGATGTTTGGAGATTAGATTATCGGCTCGTTTACATCATTTTCAATCGGTCATGTCCCTCGAGAATTGAACGATAGAGCTAACGCCTTAGCACAACAAGCATCAGGATACAAAGACCTTGACCGATATCCGGTAACCGAATTTGTAGATAAAGTCGTCATGTGCATATATACTATGGATTGGAGAACGCAAATAAAGAATTACCTGATCGACCCATTGAAGGACCATGTGGAGGTGCATCCATGTTTATGATGAGTATTTGACTTTGTGTGATCTAGGATAGCTTAGATTTGAGTTTGGATTTAAAATAGATTTCAAGTTGGAAGAGGGAAACAGAGAGTTTCCCATTTGCGCCAGACTGATTTTTCACGTGTATGACGGACCAAATGTCGTGTGAGTTTCATGTGTATGACGGACCAAATGTCGCGTGAGTTTCATGTGTATGACGGACCAAATCTCAGTGAGCTTCACGTGTATGACGGACCAAATATCGCGTGAGTTTCATGTGTATGACGAACCAAATGTCGCGTGAGTTTCATGTGTATGACGGACCAAATCGCGGTGGTTTTCACGTGTATGACGGACCAATTTTAACAGTGTGCAGTAATATGCCTTTTTGAAGGTCTTCCCGTGCTCAAGAAATTATGTATTCTACATGAAAGTTGTAGAGAATTTTGAAACACAACTTTTTCATGTTGACAAGTTTTTCATTTGAGCAACAGAAAAAATCATAAAAAATCGGGAAGCTTAGTAGTGAGTTTCACATGTATGACGGACCAAATTTGACAGCATGCAGAAATATGCTTTTTGAAGGTCTTCCCGTGCTCGAAAAATTATGTGTTCTACATGAAAGTTGTAGAAAATTTCGAAACACAACTTTTTGATGTTGACAATTTTTTCAACTAAGCAATATAAAAAATCAGAAAATATTGAGAAGATTACTGCTGTATTAAAAACAGGATGTTTGCACTTGGTTGAAGTGTTTTGGTCCGTTTTGGTTTGTTCTAACCCAAATCATGATAGAATTGATGCTTTGGGTTCATGGTGAAACCAAGAAGGGTTTTCTTGTCTTTGGGGATGTAGAACTTTATTTGGTGGGCATGGTGAGGCGAAGGGAGGCTGGAACTAGGCATGGGATGGCCGGAGGTTCAAGTTGGCCGGATGTTCGACGGAAGATGGCCGGAGATGAAGTCGGTGCAGTACCAAGAGACAAGAGACTAGCGGAGAAGCTAGCTTGAATCAAGGAGAGCTGCTGGGTTGCAGTTCTGGAAGATAGTAGTGGATAAGTGTAGCTTGCTTTGAAAATCGTGCAAGAAAACACATGTGTGTGGTGGGTTTTGGGATAGCCCTTGCATGGCTGGTTGAGTGGGTTAATCCTAGCCCTTGATGGATGCTCTAGGGTTTAGAGGCTCATCCAAGGGTGGTAGGTGGCCCAAGAGTTGTATAAATAGGGGTGGTGGGGCAACCTCCCCCCTAAGAAGGTTTTTGAGGTTTTTGATGCTCCTTTGAGCTTTGCCCACATGAATGTGAGGCTTTGTAACCTCTCCTTCCAGAAATGAAATGTTCTTCATTTATGTTCATGTTTCATTTCCTTTACGCATTTACTTTACGCATTTAATTTACGCAAGTTAAATTCCGCATTTACTTTCTTGCAATTTACATATACGCAATTTGGATTTGCCTCCTCTCCTTCTACATGCTTACGAATCATTGTTGAGGTTGATGTTTGATGAATGATTCTACTTCTGAATTCTTGTTCTCAATCATCTAAGAAATTCATGCGTTCTTCTTGCAAGAAGTTGTTCTTTGCGTTCTTGAGTGTGTGATTTTATAGAGTGCATTTCCTTGAACTTCTTTGTGTTCTCTTGCTTGCTAGGACGTATGGGAAGTCATTCAAGATCACTTTTATCATCAAAATCCCACGAGCAAGTCTCAATTGAAGTTCTTTCAGTTTTTGTTGAAACTTGGTATGTTCTTCGTTCTCGGGCATAAAGGTCAGATTTTTGACATCAATCCTTGTGATTGAAGGTTGAAATAAGTTCCTGACATCCCAAGGACCTTATCTACCAAGTTTGGTTGAGTTTGGATCAACGGATCGAAAGATACATCAATTCTCCCATTTGATCCCGTGCTGAAAACGCTGTTCATTTGCCTGGTTTCACTGTAGCTACAGTAACCCGGTAGCACCGGCCTTAGGCTGATTTTTCATGAAAATTGACTCTTTCGCTTCCATTTGATTATCTAGAGGTTTGTCTTGGTTTCTTTGGGTGAAAATCTGCATTTGTGATCCTCCTAAGAGAACATATTTTATTTTGGGATCATTCACCCCCCTCTGATCGCCATCTCGGTTTTTCAATTGGTATCAGAGCCGGTTCTGCTCTTTCATAGATCTTGACCGGTCTCAAGAGCCATGGCGATGGACAAATATTCCACCAAGCCTCCTATTTTCTCTGGAGTTGATTTTCCTTTTTGGAAATCTCGAATGGAATCATACATCACTGCCTAGGGCTTCCTGATATGGCAGAAGGTGAAACTCCCGTATGAAGTTCCTGCTGATGAAAACGTCACAGCCGGTAATATGGCTGACGTTGAGGCAAACGCTAAGGCAAGGAACATTCTCATACAGGGTCTTAGCCGCAGTGAGCATGATAGGATTTCTCACCTCCGTTCAGCTCACGAGATTTGGGTGACCCTCGATGCTTACCATGATGGCACTACCCAAATCAAGACGGTTCGACAGAACCAATTCAAGCGTGAGTTCAACAAGTTTGAATAACACGCTGGTGAGAGCCTTGATGAGTGCTTTGATCGGTTTACAAAGATCTTGAGCGACCTTCGAGCAGTCGATTGCATATACCCTGACTCGAATAATGCTCGACATTTCTTGACCGCACTCGATCTTCGAGTTTGGGAAATGAAGGTGACTACCATCAAGGACTCCACTGATTTGTCGACCTTGACTCTTGATGGGTTGTATTCCCATCTCAAGAATCATGAGATCGACGTCGTCTCTCGCAAGACGAAATCTCAGTCGAGGGCTTTAGTCACCGATCCCATCGGGTCTTCCTCCGGATCCTCTCTTGATTTTTCTTCTGGGTTCTCTCTCTCTCTGCTCTTTGCGATGTAAGCAATGAAGTTCTGGAACGATTTCCAGAAAATGAGCTTGCACTCGTCGCTTGTAAATTTACTAACATTTACAAGAGGGTGAGAGAGAGGAAGAGAGGGGGCAAGATCATTTGCTTTGAGTGTGGTGGCCCCAACCATGTTCGAGCAAACTGTCCCAAGTTGCAGAAGGGCAAAAACGAACAAGGCGGTTCGAGCAAGAACTACTACACCGACATGAACCGCAACAAGAAGGCCCCAGCTCGTGAGCCGGCGAAGAAGAAGTACCGCAACTTTGCCAAGAACAAGAATCTCTTTCACCGGGTCCTCACCGCACTGGACGACATCGAGCTCTCTGACACGGAGAACTGGACGATGCAAGCGAGGATGATCCGCAAGAGAAGGTGAAAGGCAGCGACGACTTCTCCAGCATGTGCTTCATGGCAGGTGCCATTGAAGTAAGCGACTCCGAGATGTACAGCGACACGGATGAGGTACCCACCTACGACGAGTTAAATGATGCCTTTTGTAAATTAGGCAAGTTTCATGCTAAGGCTAGGTCGAGGTGTTCTGAGTTAGAGAAGGAGGTAGATATCCTGTTTTGGGAGTTAGCTTCACTTGAATCATGTTCCTCCCGAGACTCTGATAGCTGTACACTCTGTGATGCTTTGCTTGTAGAGCTGGAGAACCTAAGGACTTTGCATGATAGTGTGCTTGTTGAACTTGATGGTCTTAGGTTGAAGAATGCTAGCACTAGTTCTGTTGATGCTATTCCTGTCGAGGCTAGTTTTCTTCATGCTCACTCTACTCCTTCATGTTCAAATTGCCCTAAATTGCTTGCCGAAATTGATGCCATGAGCAATCACCATAGGAAGCTTTCTTCTAGAAACGATGAACTTGAAATGCATGCTTCTAATGACTCAGTTAGCTTATGTGAGGGCTGTAGGCAACTAAAACTTGACAATGAATCCTTAAATGTCAAGTGTGCTAAACTTGCTAATGACTTACTAGATAAGTCACAAGAAAGTTGCTTGCAATGTTTTGTGATTGAGGGGGACTTGGATAAAATCCGTGTTGAGCTTAGGAAGAAATTAGAAGACCAAGCCCATAGAATTAGAAATGCATCTTGCGTTTCTTGTGAGGCCCTCAAGATTGAGGCAGCTATGTTGAGGGAGAAAAATGCACGTGTTGAGATAGCTCATCTTTCTGGTTCTTCTTCTTCTTCCCCCTGTTCTTTTTGTGCCTCTTTCTTTCGAGATTGCCAGTATCTTATGAGCACTCTCGAGAAGTTTGTTGGAGGCAAGAAGAAGCTCAATCTTATTCTAGACCAATCCAAGATTAGTAGATTCAATCAAGGTCTTGGATTTGATCCCTTGGAGCACGCTCGGGCGCATCCTCCCACCATTGTGCGCGGCTCCAAGAGTGGTGAGATTGTGGTAGCTCCCAGAGTGAGTACCACCGTGTTTAGGTCTGCTGGGGTTGTCCATAGGACTTTTGACCAGAAGGGTGTTACCCCTGTTGCTTCTGCCTCTAGCAAGGCGAAGTACACATGCACCTTCTGTAAGAAGGATGGTCACCTAGTAGATTTTTGCTTCAGGTGCGCCAAGATCACTCGGCGTGGCGTGTTCTTCGCTTTAGGGGTATCGAGGTCATCCCGGACATTGAGTACTCCTAAGGTACACACTACTTCTAGACAGGTTAGAGAGTCGCCTGTTTTTGGGCAGCGTCCAGGACTCGGTTTTCATGCTGGTTCTTCGAGTTTTAGTCCTGGAGCTGTTCGTAGTCAGATTTTCCGCCGTCCTTTTAATATTCCTCATTTTTCCCATCGAGGTAGATATCAGCGGCATGAGGTGTTTGCTGGTAGGATATCCAGGCAGCCTTACTGGGATGGTCCGGTTTTTGCACCACAGCGGACCAACCCAGTTCCAGCTCCTAGATCATCTACTAGAGTTGCTTCTGGTCGTGTGAGAGTAGAGCATCATGTAGATGCCAGAGTCTAGTCTTTTTCTTCTGTGGCTGGCACCTGTAGGCGTCGTGTGGTTTAGTATTGGGTTCCTAGATCTTCTCTTTGTCCCAGTACTGAGTCATCTTTCTCTTGTGTGCATTGACCAGGTTCGTCGGATAGGGAAGGGAGATGTTTGGATTGTCGACTCCGGTTGTTCTCGTCATATGATCGGAGATTCTCGTTAGTTCTCTTCCCTAGTCCGAGCCCCCGGTGATGAGTTGATCACTTTCGGGGATGCTTCTTCAGGTAGAGTCATTGCTAAAGGTACCATCTGCATTGATGGTTGCTGCTTGCTCTCCTTGCCGACATGGCAAGATGGTTGCTGCTTCACATCCCCCAATCACTGTTGTGATGACTGATGTACCAGGACAGCTTTTACATATGGACATTGTTGGTCCAGCTAGAGTGCAGTCAGTTGGTGGGAAGTGGTATGTTCTTGTCATTGTAGGGGTTTGGCTTTGCAATCGAATTGCTTTCCTCTTTCTCATTCAGACTCAAATTTATGCCTTTTGTGTGGTTTGTCAATATACTCATCAAGGGGGAGATTGAAGGACCATGTGGAGGTCCATCCATATTTGTGATGAGTATTTGACTTTATTTGAGCAAGGTGTGCTCAAGTTTGAGTTTGATTTGGATTGATTTTCAAAATGAAGCAATTTGAGTTGTCTCTGCCAGAGTGGCGACTGCAGTCGTATGGACGCGGTAGTGATGAGTTGGATGGTTTATTGCACATCTTTGTGGGCATTGCTATGTGAGGAGTTTCCTTATCTTTGATGGTTGCAGGGCGATGGTGCTAGGTCATGGTGAGGCAAAGGATGACCGAGACTAGGCGAGGAGCGTCGGAGGTCCAGACGGTTGGGAGATCGTCGGAAGATGATCAGAGATGGAGTTCGGGCAAGTCAAGAAGACAAGGAAAGGAGTTGATGCTAGCTAGATGCCGCGTGGATCAATGAGGGCCGTCGGATTGAGGTCTAGTTGATAGGTTAGCGGGTCTAGGTAGTATGCTTTGAAAACCGTGCAAGAAAACCCGGTATGTGTGTGGGTTTTAGGTTAGCCCTTGCATGGCAGTGTGTGTGGGTTAATCCTAGCCCTTAGATGAGTGCTCTAGGGTTGAGGGACTCATCCAAGGGTGGTAGGTAGCCCAAGAGTAGTATAAATAGGGGTGGAGGGGTAGCCTCCTTCCCTTGAAGGTGTTGAGGTTTTTTATGCTCATTTGAGCTTTGCCCACATGAATGTGAGGCTTTGTAACCTCCCTTCCAGAAATGAAAGTTTTATCCATCCACCTCTGAATTTATTTTATGATTTACATTATGTCTTTACTTTACATAATTTAAATTCAGCATTTACTTTCCCGCAATTTACTTTCAAGTAATTTGGATTTGCCTCCCCTCCTTCTAAATGCTGCTGATCTTGGATGTTTTGAGTGTGTTCATATGGTTTTACATCTCTTTTGCACTCTTGGATTGAGTAGAGAACATCTTTTCTTTCAAGTTCCAACTTTGTTCAGAACTTGTTCTTCGCGCAGCAGTCAGTGTTTGATTTTTGTAAAAATATGGAAAAATCCTTTTTGAGTGATTCTTATTGGAGGAGGTGCGGGACTCTGATATACACCTGCATAAAACTTTTGGTGTTCACTTGTTGCACCGTTTGGGCGCCATGAGGTGAAAACCGAGCCCCAAACTTTTTGCTCGAAGTTCTTGAGCATACTGTGTTCTTAGATTTTTCCTGTTTTTTTTGTAAGGCTTTTTAAGGAGAAATTTGGTGGAGTTCTTCACGACTCTGATTCTCATAGGGAGAAATATTCTCAGAATTTTGTGAGCTGCAGAAACCCACCAACCTCCTGTGCAAATTGAGGACAAGTTCTGGAAATTCTGCTTTTGCTTTTCTGAAAGTGACTTTTGTGATTTGAATTGATGTCCTTTCTAAAAGCAAGAGTTTGAATTGATTCCTCTTTATCTTGGACACTAGACAACCAGGATTGTGACTCAAAAATCCCCACATATTTTATGGTACTTATCCATGCAAGCTTGGGGTACACATAGTTGTCTAGTTTTTGGGTTTTCACAATTTCCTTTGGCGATCTTGTCGAGGTTTTTGTTGGAGTATTTTGGGGAATTTTTATTTGCGACCATTCACCCCCTCTGCTTCGCCATCTCGGTCCTTCAATTGGTATCGAGCGGTTCTGCTCTTTCTAGATCTTGACCGGTCTCAAGAGCCATGGCGACGGACAAATATTCCACCAAGCCTCCCATCTTTAATGGAGTTGATTTTCCTTTTGGAAGTCCGGATGGAGTCATACATCACGCCTGAGCTACGATATGGCGTAAGGTGAAACTCCGTATGAGGTTCTTGGCGATGAAAATGTCACGGCCATCAATATGGTTGGCGTTGAGGCGAATGCTAAGGCAAGGAACATTCTCATCTGAGGTCTTAGCCGCGTGAGTATGATAGGATTTCTCACCTTCGCTCCGCTCACGAGATTTGGGTAACCCTCGATGCTTACCATGAGGGCTCTACTCAAATCAAGGCGTGAGGTAGGACCAGTTCAAGCGCGAGTACAACAAGTTTGATCAACGCTTGGTGAGAGTCTCGGCGAGTGTTTTGGTCGGTTTACAAAGATTTTGGCGACCTCGGCGATTGGTTGCATATACCGACTCGGACAATGCTTGACATTTCTTGACCGCATCGACCTTCGGTTTGGGAGATGAAGGTGACCACCATCAAGGACACCACCGACTTATCGACTCGACTCTTGGCGGGCTTTATTCCCGCCTCAAGACTCATGAGATCGATGTCGCCTCTCGAAGACGGAATCTCGATCGATGGCTTTGGTCACCGATCCCATTGGATCTTCTTCCTCGATCCTTCTATTGGTTTCTCTCTTTCCGCCCTTTGCGAGCTAGCGATGACCAATCAAAAATTTCCGAAAATGAGCTTGCTCTTCTCGCCGCAAGTTTTCTCATGCATACAAGAGGGTGAGAGAGAGAAGAGAGGTGGCATGATCACCGCTTCGAGTGTGGTGGCCCCAACCACATTGGCGAACTATCCCAAGCCGGAGAAGGGCAAAACGGCGTTGGCGGTTCGGGCAAGAACGACTACACCGACAAGAACCACAACAAGAAGCCTCGGTTCGTGAACCGCGCAAGACGAGAAGAAGTATCGCAACTTCTCCAAGAACAAGAAGCTCTTCCACGCGTCCTCGCCGCGCAGCGACATCAACCTCTCCGACACGGAGACATGGAGCGACGAGGCGAGGATGATCCGCAAGAGAAGAAAGGCGGCGACGACTTCTCGGCATGTGCTTCATGGCCGACACCAACGACATCAGCGACTCAGAGCTCTACAAATGACTCGGACGAGGTACCCTCCTATGACCACCTCAACGAAGCTTTCTGCAAATTAGGAAAATTTCATGCTAGAGCTAGAGCTAGGTGTACGGGGCTTGAGAAGGAAGTAGGTACCTTGACTTGGGAGTTAGCTTCACTTAGATCTTCTCCCTCCCGAGTCACTGATGATTGCTCTTTGTGTGATGCTATTCTTGTGGAGTTGGAGAACTTAAGGACCATACATGATAGTGTGCTTGTTGAACTTGATGGTCTTAGGTTGAAGAATGCTAGCACTAGTTCTGTTGATGCTATTCCTGTTGAGGCTAGTTTTCTTCATGCTCACTCCACTCCATCATATGCTAATTGCCCTAAATTGCTTGCCGAAATTGATGCCATGAGCGAACACCTTAGAAAGCTTTCTGCTAGAAATGATGAACTTGAATTGCATGCTTCTAAGGACCCAGTAAGCTCATGTGAGGGCTGTAAGCAACTAAAACTTGACAATGATGCTTTGAATGTCAAGTGTGATCAACTTGCTAAGGATTTACTAGTTAAGTCACAAACTGGTTGCTTGTTGTGTGTTGGGGTTAAGGATGATGTGGATCAAATCCATGTCGAGCTTAAGAAGAAGTTAAAAGACCAAACCCTTAGGATTAGAGATGCTCCTTGCGTTTCTTGTGAGGCCCTCAAGATTGAGGCAGCCGTGCTAAGGGAACAAAAAGCACGTGCTGAGAGATCTTCTCTTTCTAGTTCTTCTTCTTCCTCTCCTTCCCCCTGTTCTTCTTGTGCTTCTTTCTTCCGAGATTGCCAGTATCTTATGAGCACTCTCGAGAAGTTTGTTGGAGGCAATAAGAAGCTCAATCTTATTCTAGACCAATCCAAGATTAGTAGATTCAATCAAGGTCTAGGATTTGATCCCTTGGAGCACGCTCGGGCGCATCCTCCCACCATTGTGCGCGGCTCCATGAGTGGTGAGATTGTGGTAGCTCCCAGAGTGAGTACCACCAAGTTTAGGTCTCTTGGGGTTGTCGATAGGACTTTTGACCAGAAGGGTGTTACTCCTATTGCTTCTGCCTCTAGCAAGGCGAAGTACACATGCACCTTCTGTAAGAAGGATGGTCACCTAGTAGATTTCTGCTTCAGGCGCACCAAGATCACTCGGTGTGAGCGTGTTGCTACTCTTAGGGGTATTCAGGGTCATCCCGGACTTTGAGTGCTCCTAAGACACACACCGCTTCTAGACAAAGTTAGAGAGTCGCTTTGTGTTTGGGCGTCCCGTGACTCGGTTTTCATGCTAGTTCTTTGAGTTTTAGCCCTGGAGCTGTTCGTAGTCAGTCTTTCCGTCGTCTTCTTGATATTCCTCGTTTTCCCATCGAGGTAGATATCAGCGGCGTGAGGTGTTTTCCGGTAGGAGATCCAGGGAGCCTTACTGGGATGGTCTGGCTTTTGCACCACGGCGTGCCAACCCAGTTTTGACTCCTAGATTATCTACCAGAGTTGCTCCTGATCGTGTGAGAGTTGAGCGTCAGAGAGACACTCGAGTCCAGTCTTCTTCTGTGGCTGGTACTCTGAGGTGTCGTATGGTTCAGTATTGGGTTCCTAAGTCTTCACTCTATCCCATCTTCGAGTCATCTTTCTCTCTTGTGTCTTGATCAGTTCAGTCAAATGGGAAGGGCGATGTTTGGATTGTTGACTCGGTTGTTCTCGTCATATGACCGGAGATTCTCGTTGGTTCTCTTCCTAGTCCGAGCCCCGGTGATGAGTTAATCACTTTTGGGATGCATCTTGAGTAGAGTCATTGCTAAAGGTACCATCCGCATTAACAAAATTTCATTCTTAAAGATGTTGCCTTAGTAAGTAAGTCGCAATACAATCGCTCTCTGTTTCTCGACTTATCGATGACTCTTTCGAGGTAAGTTTCAAGAGTAATGCTGTTGAATCCTTGATTCATCGGGAGGGTTAGTTCTTGGATTTCTAGATTTTGGAGTCTTTCGTGCTGATTTTTCTCGCTTCTTCCGAGACTCTCTTGATGTTTGATTGCTTCGAGTCCGTGATCTCTCCTTCGGCATAGGAGACTTGGTCACATTGGTTTTGATCATTTGACCGAGTTAGCGACCACGATCTCATTCGGGTTTGCCCAAACTCAAGATGGTCAAAGACTTAGTTTGCTCCCTTGCCGACATGGCAAGATGGTTATTACTTCTCATCCTCCGATCACCGTAGTGATGACTGATGCACCAGACAGCTTTTACATATGGACACCGTTGGTCCTAGAGTCAATCGGCAGGAGGGAAGTGGTATGTTCTTGTCATCGTTGATGATTTTTCTAGATACTCTTGGGTATTCTTCATGGCCTCGAAGGATGAGACCTTTTCTCACTTGGGGTTTGATCAAGAGGTTGTCTATTGAGCTCCCGGTGCATTACGAGCTATCTGCAGTGATAATGGCACGGAGTTCAAGAATTCCTACTTTGAGAGTTTTTGTGTGGAGTCCGGTTTAGAGCATCGCTTCTCTTCTCCCTACGCCCCTCAGAGAATGGCGTAGTGGAAAGGAAGAACAGGACCACGTTGAGATGGCGGTGACGATGCTAGACGCAGTCTGAGACTCCTAGGAAGTTTTGGGCTGAGGCTATAGCTCTTTGCTTGCCATGTTTCTAATCGCGTGTTTTGAGAGCACATTTGCATCGCACTTCTTATGAGTTGAGGTATGGGCGAAAGCCCAAGGTGTCTCATTTTCGCGTTTTGGTTCAAGTGTTTTATCTTGAAGTCCGTAACCTAGATAAGTTTGAGTCTCGCTCTTACGATGGTATCTTTCTAGGTTACTCGACTTCTTCTCGTAGCTATAAGTGCAGAGCGTTGATGCGCATAGGATCATAGAGACCGTGATGTGACCTTTGATGAGGCTAGCCGGGAGCTAGACACGATGTTTGTGCTCTTCTTATCCTCCGAGACCATCTTTGTAGAAGATGAGGATGATGGAGATGATGGTGTTCCACCAAATCCAGTCCCTCTACACCGAGGTGCCTCCTGTTTCCATTTCGCACCTCGGGAGACCACTTGCCTTCCGACTCTCCTTCAAATGAGTGGCTCTGCTCCTACCTCTTACATGCATGAGGTAGAGGCCACTACGCTTCTCGGTCCTCCCGTCATATCGAAAAACTCATCCACCGATCGGATCATTGGTGATCTGCTTGAGCGGTCACTCGCTCAAAATCGTTTGTCCAGCCGCCTCCACTCTGCCTTTGTTGCCTCCTTTGAGCCGAAGGATGTTTCTCATGCATTATCCGATGAATCGTGGATTAATGCTATGCATGAGGAACTTGAGAACTTTGAGAGGAACAAGGTATGGCGACTTGTCGAGCCCCATCCGGTCATAATGTCATTGGGACCAAGTGGGTGTTCAAAACAAGCAGAGTGAGGATGGGGTTGTCATTCGCAACAAGGCTAGGCTAGTTGCACGGGCTTTTCTCGGGTTGAGGGTCTTGACTTTGAGGAGACCTTTGCCTCGTAGCTAGACTAGAGGCTATTAGGATCTGCTTGCATTCTCTCTGCATCCTAGGGTTTCAAGCTCTATCAAATGGATGTCAAGAGTGCATTCCTCAATGGCTATATTGAGGAAGAGGTTTGTGTCAAACAACCTCCAGGATTCGAGAACCCCAAGTTTTCGAGTCATGTATACAAGCTCTCCAAAACTTTGTATGGACTCAAGCAGGCCCCCAGAGCATGGTATGAGAGGCTCAAGTCTTATCTTCTCAGCCATAACTTCAAAATGGGTATAGTAGACAAAACTCATTCATCGGACACCATGAGTCTCATTTTCTTCTTGTCGGTTATGTGGGCGATATCATTTTGGTGGCTCGTCTCATTCGCTTGTGTCTCAGTTTTACGAGGTGATGAGCATAGAGTTTGAGATGAGTATGATGGGCGAGTTGAGCTACTTTCTTGGCTTCCAAATCAAGCGGACTCGGAGGGTACTTTCTTGCATCAAGGCAAATATACCCGTGACCTCTGGAGGCGCTTGACATGTCGATGGGAAGCCGGTGATGACTCCTATGGCCACCACTACGTCCTCGAGCCCGATGAGGATGGTGAGCTCTGATCAAAAGGAGTTTGAGCATGATCGGCTCCCTTTTGTACCTCACCGCTTGGAGGCCGACATACATTTTGCCGTGTGTGCATGCGCTCGATTTCAAGCTTCTCCTCGCGCCTCTCACCGCCAGCGGTCAAGCGCATCTTCGTGTACCTTCGTGCTACCACCGATTATGGTATTTGGTACTCTTCGTCTTCTTGTCTATCTCTTAGAGCCTTTTCCGATGCCGACTTTGTCGGGTGTAGGATAGATAGGAAGAGCACTTCGCACTTGCCAATTCATTGGCACTTCTCTTGTTTCTTGGTTATCTAGGAAGCGATGCAGGGTTGCACATCCAATCACGAGGCCGAGTATGTTGCGACCGATTCTTTGTAGCAGTGCTCTGATGAGATCGACCTTACGGGACTATGGGTTAGAGATAGAGAGTGTGCCACTTTTCGTGACAACACTTCAGCTATTTGCATTGCTAAAAACCCAGTGCAACATTCCGGACTAAGCACATTGATATTAGATATCACTTCCTTAGAGACCATGTGGAGAAGGGAGATATCGCGCTCGGTTCAGAGAGTGACCTTGATTAGCCGATATCTTCACCAAGCCTTTGGATAGCTCCAGATTTGTTGCCATGAGGAGTGAGCTTGAGTCGTGAGCCCTTACGGCCTTTCGTGAGGGGAGCCGGTTTGTATATTATGTATTATATGTTTTCTTCCACTTAGCTTTTCTTTTCTTTGTGTTTCTTTTGGGTGACTTTGGGCTTGTTTTCTTGAGTTGAGTTCACTCAATTAGACTTCTGGCATGCCTTCCATGGACCTCTTATCTTGTGCTTTAGGTTGCTATCATGCGTGATTAGTCGTTCTCTCTTCTCTCTAGGTTGAGTTCCCTCACGCCTTATAAGTCTAGCGGTATTGGGCCTCTGGGTAGACAGGTCATGTGCACTCCTTAGTTGGGATCTAGAGTCGACTTCCCTATGTCACCACTTTGGAAGATAAGAGCGGTCTAAGCCGTAGTGAGTCTCTTCTATCTTATCTATGCTCAAAGCCATCCAGTTTTGCGCTTCTCGGCTTCTTCTCCTCATTCTATTTTTCTCGGTTGTTATTGAGTTCATTCGGTTTTCTTTATGCCTAATCTTGATAATAACTCAACTTTAACCAGATTTGAGCTTAAAATTGATTCATTTGTTGAGGGGGAGTTTGGGAATCTGTTCATGCATTGCATTTAGACTGCATTTTCTGTTTTATGAGCTTTGTCTATTATGCAATTGATTTCTTCTTCATACTATACACCATGCTACATCATTTGAAGAAAATCACTAGCTTAGGTATGTTCAAGTTCATTTAACTTGCTAAGCTTAAAAATGAAATAAGCCTTAAATGAAAAACTTGATGAAACTTGTTGCTTTTACTTGCTAGGTTTCTTCTCTAGAGGTTTGTGCCATAATTTGAGAAATTTAGGAGTTCTCTAGAGTCCCTATAGCAACTTGGGTGAAACTAGTTTAATCCATGCTAGACTCCTTCAATTGCTCATGAATCATTGTGCAAAAAAAATGAAAATTAAACAAAATTGACTCTTCTTGTGCACATATGACTCAACACCTTGCATTCACAAGACCGCTTCCCATTGCACTTGGGATGAACTTGGAATATATCGTGTTTGACCTAGACCATCCTCTTAAGAGTTCATCTTGAGATGGTCGATACGCTTGAGTCAATTGGTTGTCAAAAGAAAATGCAAATAAATTAAAAACAAAGACATATGTGGGTAAAGAATGCAAATAATGTCAAACATTTGCACCCGCTATGTCTTGTATGATGATAAATCAAAATTTGCATTAAGTGATAAATGAGCCCGAAGGACCTTGTATGCTCTTCTAGATTCCCCAACGTGTTGAGTAGGTTGAACTCTAGGTTTTCCTTTTGATCCTTAGAGTGGCTATTCTTCTATTTTTGAAACTAAAGCTAAGTGTTGCACTTGTCAAATCTTGATAAAAATGAAATATTCAAATCTAAGCTTGTATTTGCACTTGGATATGTCCTAGACTAGTCTAATCTAAAAATTGACTAGCTTGGTGTCATATCTTGTCATTGTGATCAATTGGATAATCTTCAAAGCTTCCTTAGGTTGCATTTCATGCATACATAAAAAGAGGGAGAAAATTCCATTTTGATGCCTATATTGCCAAAAGGGGGAGAAAATGTAGAAAAGGCATCATTAGAAAAAAAGAGATAAAAATGTGAAAGCTTGTTGGTTCTTATGATCTTTGTGACAATTGCAAATTTTTATGATCATAAGCATATTCGAGTGTTCCTTGTGAGTTTTATTGGATCTTTTAGAGCTTTTGTGGAAAACTTGCTCTTTTCATGGTCTTGCTCTAAATTCTTTCTGCCAACTTGGTCATGATTTTATATCTTTCTCTCTGGACCAAGTTTGGCTTTGCAATCGAATTGCTTTCCTCTTCTCTCATTCAAACTCAAATTTATGCCTTTTGTGTGGTTTGTCAATATACTCATCAAGGGGGAGATTGAAGGACCATGTGGAGGTCCATCCATATTTGTGATGAGTATTTGACTTTATTTGAGCAAGGTGTGCTCAAGTTTGAGTTTGATTTGGATTGATTTTCAAAATGAAGCAATTTGAGTTGTCTCTGCCAGAGTGGCGATCTGGTCGATAGACGCGGTAGTGATGAGTTGGATGGTTTATTGCACATCTTTGTGGGCATTGCTATGTGAGGAGTTTCCTTATCTTTGATGGTTGCAGGGCGACGGTGCTAGGTCATGGTGAGGCGAAGGATGACCGGGACTAGGCGAGCAGCGTCGGAGGTCCAGACGGTTGGGAGATCGCCGGAAGATGATCGGAGACGGAGTCCGGGCAAGTCAAGAAGACAAGGAAAGGAGTTGATGCTAGCTAGATGCCGCGTGGATCAATAAGGGCCGTCGGATTGAGGTCTAGTTGATAGGTTAGCGGGTCTAGGTAGTATGCTTTGAAAACCGTGCAAGAAAACCCAGTATGTGTGTGGGTTTTGGGTTAGCCCTTGTATGGCTGTGTGTGTGGGTTAATCCTAGCCCTTAGATGAGTGCTCTTGGGTTGAGGGACTCATCCAAGGGTGGTAGGTGGCCCAAGAGTAGTATAAATAGGGGTGGAGGGGTAGCCTCCTTCCCTTGAAGGTGTTGAGGTTTTTGATGCTCATTTGAGCTTTGCCCACATGAATGTGAGGCTTTGTAACCTCCTTCCAGAAATGAAAGTTTTATCCATCCACCTTTGAATTTATTTTGCGCATTTACATTATGTCTTTACTTTACGCAATTTAAATTCAGCATTTACTTTCCCGCAATTACATTCCCGCAATTTACTTTCAAGTAATTTGGATTTGCCTCCCCTCCTTCTAAATGCTGCTGATCTTGGATGTTTTGAGTGTGTTCATAGGGTTTTACATCTCTTTTGCACTCTTGGATTGAGTAGAGAACATCTTTTCTTTCAAGTTCCAACTTTGTTCATAACTTGTTCTTCGCGCAGCAATCAGTGTTTGATTTTTGTAAAAATATATAAAAATCCTTTTTGAGTGATTCTTGTTGGAGGAGGTGCGGGACTCTGATATACACTTGCATACACATTTTGGTGTTCACCTGTTGCACCGTTTGGGCGCCATGAGGTGAAAACCGAGCACCAAACTTTTTGCTCGAAGTTCTTGAGCATACTGTATTCTTAGATTTTTCCTGTTTTTTATGTAAGGCTTTTTGAGGAGAAATTTGGTGGAGTTCTTCACGACTCTGATGCTCATAGGGAGAAAAATTCTCAGAATTTTGTGAGCTGCAGAAACCCACCAACCTCCTGTGCAAATTGAGGACAAGTTCTGGAAATTCCGCTTTTGCTTTTCTGAAAGTGACTTTTGTGATTTGAATTGATGTCCTTTCTAAAAGCAAGAGTTTGAATTGATTCCTCTTTATCTTGGACACTAGACAACCAGGATTGTGACTCAAAAATCCCCACATATTTTATGGTACTTATCCATGCAAGCTTGGGGTACACATAGTTGTCTAGTTTTTCGGGTTTTTCGCAATTTCCTTTGAGCGATCTTGTCGAGGTTTTTGTTGGAGTATTTTGGGGGAATTTTTATTTACGACCATTCACCCCCCCCCTCTGTTCACCATCTCGGTCCTTCAAATTCGTATGAAGGTTGAAAAGTTTGATTCCTTCTGTGAAGATCGACATGCAAAATACTTGGCAAAATAAAAAGCTTGAACAGATCCAACGTATCTTGTGGCATTAGAGCACTATCGGCATCTAAGTAAAGGAAGGAAGGCCATGGGAAATCGGCTGTGCTTGTATAACTGAAGAAATCATTCTGTTTGAATTCATTACTGTCAAGCTGAAGAAAGAATGATAAATATTTCTTAGAGCCGATAGGGGTTACTTTTGTCTCATTCCGAGAGCACATCATAAATCTCTCACCATATGATCGGTTAGCTGTGAACTGAGGCACCATGCCTTCTGGAGTACCTTCACGAGGAAATGTCGTGTCTTCAGAAGGATTGAGCTCAAAAGATCGGCTAAACAAGCAATACAGCCAAATCTGAATAAACTAGAGTGGTCCCCCGACGTTGCCGACAGTGAAACCCGTAAAACCAGTGAAAAGCCGACATCTTATTATGTGTATCATCTGGTAAACTGTCCCTAGAAGTATTTTTTCAAGTGCTAGCCGACGACCTTCTATCAATTGCTCTGCTATGGTTTGATATACCTGAGTTGGTCCCAAGGAAGCATCGCAGAACAAAAATCTGTCTAACCAGAGATTCAAAAAAGCGACGTGTTCTTCATCCGATACCAGCCCATTAACCTTATTATTATTTCTGATATATATAGCCCATACTTGGGCTTGGCGCTATAAGCTGACACTTGATCCCCATCAGGTCTTAAGCAGCACAGTTGGGCTACGTCCAGCAGAGTTGGACCGACAAGACCAATACGGAATACGAAGGCATTAAAGGTGTTCGACCAGAAATAGCAAGCCGTGGCCACTAAGAACTCATTGGCCACTGGATCGACTACGGAAAGGGGGAGACATTCGGCTATGCCTATTTTTTCCCATTCGCCCCTCTTTTGGGCTGCTACACGAATGTACCATGATCTTCATCCCTTAAGCGCCGTCGGCCACGCCCTAAAACTCTTACTCCAACCCTCTATATTATATCACGCAGCCGATAAAGGTAGACGAGGAATCTCTTCATTTATTACTGAATCGGCTTCTAGATTTCCTACTGGACCTAGATAGAATTGGTCATTACTGTTTGAGATCGGATGAATACCTGAGAGGGATCCATTGAGATGGTTCTAACAAGAAGCCGATTGAAAGCGGTGAACACTGGAGAGCTTGAAGACCAAAAGCCGATTGCAGACAACTCGAGAGCTCGTGCACGTGAGGAATGAGTCTGTGGGGGCCGCATTTTATAGCGAGGTAAAAATCTGAAGCGGCAGGATGTGAATTTCAAAGGGCGCGAACAGTTAAAACACACTATCAGAAAATTACGGCGCAATTAAGGCGGCAGTTACTGGGGAAAGTTATCAACTATCCGATGAATAAGGAGCCGATAGTTGTAATTTTTGAAAGATAACAAGTCATCTCTCAATAATAGGGGGCATATGTTTGTACCAGAATTTGGCAAGTCTAGTCAAAATCGGCAAGAAAGTCAAACATGCAGAAACTAACAGATGATTTGGAAAGATTTGAAAATATTTGGTAACAGCAAAATCTTTGAGGAAAAACTGTCCGAGATAAGGCCGATACGGATCAAGTCTTGAAACGTGTTGTAAAAGGATACGATCGACCGACGGGTATAAAAGAAGGGCTGAAGCAAGCTGCAAAGAACAACACAATCAAACACACCAATCTACATTACTTTTTCCTGTCGACCAGGAGTAGTTCTTGTAATTTAGTCTTTGTAATTCGATTTTGATCAATAAAGTTGCGCATCGCCGATCATTGATCTTCTTTAAATTACGCCCCAGGTTTGATTTATTCTGATTTTGTTGCGCATCGCCTTCTTCAGAATCGATCTACCTTTATCCTCTGATTAGCCTTAATCGGCTAGTTAAATTTATCCTGTTACCTTGATCTCAATCGGCTTCAAGCTGATTGAATTTAAGCCGATTGATCGTTACGATCGGCTTTGAGTGAATTTTATATTTTTACCTTGTCGATTACAGGTCAAATCGACTGGCACGCTCTGAACCAGGTGTTCGTCTGGTATGCTGTTATCAGAAACCCTACTTCAAGTTTTTTACGCCAACACATTCATAAGGGGATAAGATTTACAAAAAAAAAAGTTTGACAAGGGTAGAAAAGTGATGACTTCGGCCTTTCTAGCTCAGTTCTAGTTAGAGAGTGCTAAGCATGAAGGTTTGGTTGCGACGATCTCGAAGTTCGGATCAATTTGGGACGTCAAAATAATCTCGATGGAGGTAGATTATTCAGCCTAGGCATACTATTATGGTGGAGCATGTGTCCAGAGAGGGTCTTTCTGAGCTCTATAAAATTTGTACTTTGGCAGATTATCCGGATCAGACGTACCATCGACTTGTACCATTGGATCATAAGGTTTCCAAGATTTGTACAGTTGGAACCGGATGATCCCGGTAGACCATTACCATTGAGGCATATCATTGGTCCAAAAGGTTTCAAAATTTGTGAAGTTTGGATGCAGATAATTGTGAGGTGTATCATTTGGGTGTACTATTGGATAAGAAGGCTTCCACTTTATGTGAAGTGAGGAGGCAGATGACCTGAGTGGTCCGTAATGTTGACACGTACCATTTATCGAAGGTTCTGAATTGCAAGTTTGGCATTTTCTTTTTTTTTTAAGGAACATATTGACCGTTTTTCCTTACAACACAGATAGTGCGGGACGGATTGACAATAAAAAAATTACACAAAAAAATACGAAACTCCAAGTTTGTTCCTTGCACGATATAATGCACATCGAGGACGTTCAAAAGAAACTATTGGTCGTCTTTAGCGACCGGCTCCCGGCGTCGATGGATACAAACTGCTGCAAACCGATAAACATTTGTGTGTCCATTCAGTCATTCTTCCGTACTTGTTAGCTCTCTCTTACTTGTCAAACCTTCTAGACGGAAGGTGTATGCTATCAAGATGTGAAAAATTCAATGCCTTGTTGCTATCACGTCCTCACACCATTCATCCCGTTCATCACAAAAAAAAAAAGGTTGTTTTCGTACCGTACACATCTTGCTGCTATCCTCATCAAATATAGAAAATGTTTTCAACCATGGTCTAAAAAACCAAGGCGATCGAGTGCTGATCTAGTGGCGGATCCAGGATTCTTAAAATGGATGTTCAGAGTTATAAAAATATTATTCAGTGTAAAATATAAAAACTCACAATAGCAAAAATACAAAGTACAAATTATTTTTACTAGAGGTAAAACCTGGAATAATTTAGGGATTTGTGAATTGGGGATTTTAATTTAGGGATTTTGTGAATTGGGGATTTAAAATCTACAAGCTTTCTCTTCAATTTTTAATTCTCTACATGCTACATTTCAAAAATTACGATTCATAGTTACAATCAACATAAGACCGATAGATTTGTGAATTGGAGATTTCATATTTCGAATCAAGAATGAAATTCACATGTGTGGTTGCTGATGCCGAATGCTTACCTGCTGCTTGTTGTTTTAGCACCACTTTCTATCCCGTAGGGTGTCAGCACCCTGACCCGTTGGTCACTGCTGGGGTCACACCTCCCATCCCAGGCTCGATACTCGCCACGACCACTAGACTGCCCTGTAACACGCTGCACATTACTCCTTGCTCCGCGGGATACCGTTGCTCTAACCTGTCGGCCGTCGTCGGTGTCGCACCCTCCATTCCTGAGTTAGTGCTTGCCGTGGCCATAAGGGTCAGGGTTGTCCTGTCGCGCGCCACCGCCTGCCATGCCATCTCTCCCACTTCGCCAGTGCCGATGGCTACTCGGAGCTCGTCTACTGCCCTTCTTCCCTGCAGGCTTGCACCTGCACCGTAGCCCTCGTCTGTCGTTGCTGGGCTGCCATCATAGAGAGCGAGAGCGTGGGGCATGCAAAAATAGAGAGAAAATTAGGCATTGAGCTTGAGGAATAGAGGAAGACTGGACATTGGATGATGTGACTGCATAAGGAGATTAGGAGAGGAGTGGGTGGGACGGGCTGAAATAAATTTTGAGGTTGAAATACGTATTTTTAAGCCTACTTACTAATATATACATCTAATATACTTACTATATACTAAGTTTTTTTTCAAAATTTTGGGTATACATTTGTACACCCATGTCCATATGCTGCATACGCCCCTATCCCCTACGTACGGTAATGTTTTGAGATTTTTTTAAAACGTGTACATATAGTTTTCACGAAGTTTACAAGATAAGAATTGTGTGTGTATATATATATATATATATATATATATATATATATATATATATATATATATAGATTACGGAGAACACCAGTTTTGCAGTGCTACGGATGGGATTCTCTAATCGGCCACATCTTATCAGTGACGTACACTTTCTAGAAACCTTTTGGTAGAATTAGAAACAAGAATGCTATGAATGGTAGAATAGAAATGTAGTGCCTTGAACGCCAATTCAAGTGGAATAAACCCAGTCATAAGTCATGACACGTGAAATATACATAACTCTAGCTCAAGAGGTAAAATATAAACAGATGTATCATGTATGTTTTTCCCTTCAAATCGTAAACAACCAAAAACTAGCTGCTTGCAGTTTTTTTTTCTTTTCTTTTCTTTTTTTTTTGTGAATGTATGCTGTATACAGATAACAAGAACAATCGACTTGTCATTTGTGGTTTCAATTCACGTAACTATGTATGCTAAATAGCATATAATGTACATTTGAGTTGAATATGCCATAAATATACAACTTTTTAAGCAAAGGAGTATATGCACATCACTCCCCAATTTTACAATAAAATGAAAAAACATAGCATCAGATAGTAAAAACAATTAAAGAAACCCCTCCAAAAAAAATGTAAAGAAATTTCTAGTCTGGTCTAAAATATTTTTCAACTTGAAAAAAAAAATCTTTTTAGCTAGATGCTGGAGCTGCATGGTAGTATAAAGTAGTCTAAGTGGAGAAGTGGATTATATCGGTTAGAAAGACATAGTAAAATATATATCTACCACTCACATGATGTCAACGGATTCAAAATAAAAACATGTTGTTAGTTGATGATTCAAAATTTTGACCATTTGAGAACGAACTTTCATATGCTTTGGCTTTGAGGTCAAACGCAAGTTTTGCTTCTGGAAAAACCGTTAGCTTTTATTTTATTTGACAGTGAAACAGCACCAGCTAAATGCGTGAGGTCAGCTGACCCTATATGCAGTGCCATTTCCCTACTACATACTCCCTCCGTCCTTGAAAGTAAGGGAGAGAAGCGTTCAAATTATGTCCTCCAATATTAGGGATTGAGAGCTCTTCCCCTTTAAATTGTGTTCTTAAACTGTGTCCATACATGCAGATGCACGCAGATACATGCGACCACACATATTCCAAAACAAAAACGTGGCAGGTCATTCCCTATAATCGTAATTAATTAATGCATGCATGTTACCAATTAATAGAGACACGGTATTAAATAGGGGCATTAGAGTCTTTTGACAGAAACCATAATTTGTCTTAAAATTTCTTCTGTCCCTTACTTTTCAGGACGGAGGGAGTAATAAATACTAGCCGAACAGCAAGGCACGGACGATCGCCGATTAGTCGAAGCAAGCCCGAACGTATGGCGAATTCCTTCCGACATAAGAGGAGTATTATTGATGAATAAATTGCACAAAGCTAAGACATAAATTGTATAATTATCAGAAAACTACATACTTTATTTTGCATTTATAATATTTACACATACTTTCACATAACATTTTAGTAAACACCACATTTGTTGATTCCTGTAGAATGCGGTGGAATCTTACGGGTGAGACCCACCTATGTATCTGTCAGGGATCGATACCCTCGCCACATGTAAGCGTCCCCCGGGGCCTCGTGGCGGCTTTCCGCGGGCCCGGGGGCTCATCTCTGACCTGAGAGGCGCTTTCCCGATGCTCGGGCTCGGGACCAGCGAACTCGGGCACAGGCGCAAGGGCGGGCACCATCCACCTCGACCTCGACCTCAACACCTCCACGACCTTAAGAGAAAAAGACAAATTTAACATTTTATTTATCTCGTGTAAAAACTCTCCCCTGCGTGGGAATCAGCGTTCTGCCTGCCCCTGCGTGGGAACTAGGGTTCAACAGCTC
The DNA here is from genome assembly GCA_036346275.1 of Otatea glauca. Lineage (NCBI taxonomy): Eukaryota > Viridiplantae > Streptophyta > Magnoliopsida > Poales > Poaceae > Otatea > Otatea glauca. Next base: position 18,772,550 of record CM070722.1, read on the forward strand.
CCGTCAAGCTCTCAACAGCTCCCGTCAAGCTCTCAACGGCTATTGACGCCTCTCGTCAGCACCCGTCAACTCGCCACGGGCTCCTGGCGTCAACCTCGAGACCAAGCAGCAAGGCTCCCGGAGGGCTACAAAAGCAACGAATCGCCCCGACCAAGGGGACGGGACCCAAAAAAGGAAAAAGAAGAAGAAAAAGAGGCAACAAGACGTAGAACGCGCAACACTCACCAAGAAAGGCAACAGAGCGACCCCTGACTCGGGCCCTGTTTGTACCCCCTCACAGAACCACATACACACCTTTCGTCTCAGGGCAAGACTGGAGTAGAGCTATTACCCAATCCCGGGGGCTCGACCAGTATAAACCTCGTGTCCGATGTCTCTTCCCCGATGATCTTCCCGCGTCGCTAGGCGCCTCCGAACGGGCACGACTTCGGGCCCCGCTCCCGAACAATCTCCTAAGCATCCCTTTTTGCGGTCGACGGTCCCGATCGTCGACAGCTGGCGCCCACCGTGGGGCCTGAGTTTCGCTCGTTCAGAGTTCTCTGCTCCAGCGTCGTCGGCACCTTCGACTTTAACGACGACATGTCACGATCAGCAAGGACGGACTCGGTCGACGGTCCCGAGTGTGAAGGCTCCACCTCCATGTTTTCGCCTTCGCCGCGCGCCTCGCCTTCATGGTAGGCACCGCAAGGCGAGCGCGGGGACGAGTGATGGTGGCCTAGAAGCCCCGGAGGAGGCGCGTCGATTGGTCCAAGTTGCCATCAACGAGCATCACCGCCCCGACGGAGGGGCGTGAAGGCTTCCGCACTCGCCGCACCACGCTCTACTCGCCGGGCGATCTGGCGGGAATATTTGCGCCATCGCCGGTCATGATCGATCTGCCGGCGGGTCGGCTCTCTTTCGCCGGTCCCTTGTTGAGGAGCTTGGCAGGGCGGCTGATGAGGTCATGCCCTCGCAGAAGAACGGCACCGGCCCCTCGAGCCTCGCCCCCTAAAAGCGATGACAGTTCGTCGCACGACCACCGCCGCTCTCGCTGGGCGACTCCATATCCGCGGATCTGGAGCCCGCCGCAGCCGTCCCCACCTCATCGAGACCCGGGCCCGATGCGCGGGCGTCCCCACGGTCAGCAGAGCAGCGGCAACGCTCGCTCGAGTAGCGACGATTCCGGAGGCCTATGTCCGGATATTCCGCCCAGGTGTCAAAAGGTTCACGATCGATGCCGTCCTGACGACGCCCTCCTTAACTGCCAGGACCGTCGCAGGGTGCGCCGTCGGCTCGGGTTCGATCACCTCACCGATGACGACTCCGACCATAGCAGCGGCGACACCGTTGCCTCGACCTACGGCTGCCCAGCGTACTCCGTCGGCCTTCGTCGGGTACGCTGACCGGCTCGGTTCAAGCCCACCCCGATGGAGCGGTTTGACGGGACCAAGAATCCCGACGAATTTCTCTCAATCTACTCCACCGCAATCCTGGCGACCGGCGGAGACGAGGCTGTAATGGCCAACTACCTCCCTACCGTCTTGGACAGCGCTCCTCACTTTGACTCTTTAACTGCACTCTACGCCTTCCGGCCATGGCGCCAAAGCGGCGCCCTCGATCAAACTTCCAGAGCTGCTACGAGCGCCTTGAACGAGAAAGGGATCTGGATCGCATCATCCAAGGCAAGGGTGAACCTCTTCGCGACTTCGTTCGTCGGTTTACCCACGCAAGAAACTCAATCCCGAACGTCTCCGGTGAGGCCGTCGTCAAGGCCTTCAAGTTCGGCGTCCGGGACAGGCGCCTCACCGAGGACCAGGAGATCACCGCCAACCTCAATGTCCACAGATTGTTCCGGATGACGGAGCGTTATGCGGACGTAGACGACGCCGTCCGTTGGAAACACGACTACGATCAGGGCAAGCTCGGCCGCATCCCTGACGAGACTGGGCCGTCTGGCGCCAGGAACATTGGCCCAGACCCGTGCAGCAAGAAGCGAGGGCAAGGTCACCTCGATGGTGGCGGCCAGCTACGCATGGTCGCCGTGGCGGACGGCAGGCGCGAGGTGATGGAGGTGCGGCAACCCGACCACAATGAGCCTCAGCCTCAGTGCGATCAGCCGCGACATTCGCAAGCTCAACGATAAGCCCAAGAAAGGCGCGTCGCGCACCAGCGAGGAGGGGACAAGCGGGCCAACCTCCAATGGGCGTCGCCCGACCTCACGCCAACGAGGCCAGGCCCAGGTATGACCCGGACAAGTTCTGTCCGTTCCACAGAGCCCACGGCCATGACCTGCGGGGCTGCAGAATGTGGCAGTTCAAGATGGACGCCTTTTACGATGGGCATGGAGAGATGCCCACGCTCCCGAAAGGAGACGAGCTGCCCGACGGGGATGGTGCCCATAAGGGCCCAGAGGGCCTCGACCTGCAATTCCAGCAGGGTGATCGCCGCGTCGACATGATCTTCGGTAGTTCGTCTGCATACCAATCCCGGTGCGAGCTCAAAAACGCCGCGCGCACCGTATATCAAGCTTCGGCCGGGAAGCCCGACGACCAGCCTTGTAAATGGGCTGGTGTTCCGATCACCTTCTCCCGGGACGATGCTCCCCCGGGAATGTCCAAGGACCTTAAGACCGCCCTGGTCGTAGCCCCGACCATGAGCAACACCGTGGTAGGGAGGGTTATGGTGACGGAGGGAGCTCCCTCAACCTGCTCTTGGCTAGCACGCTAGACCAATGCAATTCCCGGCCAAAGATCGAGGGCATAGCGTCCCTTTTTCAAGATCGCGTCGGAAGCTCGACCACTCCGCCGGCAGTGGTCTCGCTCGTCACCTTCGGTGACTCGGCGAACTTCTGCACCGAGCTAATCACCTTCGAAGTGGTGGACGGAGATCTCCCCTACAACGCCATCCTCGGGTGGCCGGCTTTGATCAAATTCATGGCGGCGACCCATTACGGCCACAGTTGCATGAAGCTTCCCAGGTCCCAGGGTGTCATAACCGTCTGTGGCGACCTCAAAGTGGTGCACTACTACGAGGAGAAAGCCCTGGTGATTGCGGGCATGCTCCCCCAGCGGGGCCCCGAGGTAACGCTAAAGGACGCTCGTCAGAAGGCGGTGATCTAACCCAATGGCCCGACCAAGGCCGTTCAGCTCGAAGAAGGCGACCCGGACAATCGCGTCGACCTCGCCGCCCAGCTCGACACAAAATAGGAGCTCGAGCTCGTCGCCTTCCTCCGCGCCAATAAGAGCATATTCGCGTGGGAACCAGCAGACATGCCAGGGGTCCCGAGGGAGGTGATCGAGCACAAATTGCAGACAAGGCCTGGCTGCAAGACTTTGCGCCAGAAGCTACGGCGTTTCTCCCCCGAGAAGGCGGCAATAATTAGGGAACATCTCGACCAGCTTCTGAAGGCCGGTTTCATTCGTGAGATTAATTACTCCGAATGGCTGGCTAACTCGGTGATCGTGCAAAAGAAAGACAGGAAGTGGAGGATGTGTGTCGACCACATGGGTTTGAATTCGGCGTGCCCGAAGGATAACTTTCCTCTTTCGCGCATGGACCAGATCGTGGACTCCACCTCCAACGCTAAGATGCTAAGTTTCCTCGACGCCTACTCCGGCTACCATCAGATCAAGCTCGCGGCAGGCGACGAGGACAAGACGGCCTTCATCACGCCATTCAGAACGTTCTGCTTCACCACTATGTCGTTCGGCCTCCGCAACGTGGGGGCGACGTTCCAGCGGCTGATGTCCAAGACCTTCGACCCCCAGATCGGGCGAAATCTCGAGGTCTATGTCAATGACATCATTGTCAAGAGCTCTTCTAAAGCCGACCACGTCGATGATCTCACGGAGACCTTCGCCAACCTGAACAGGCATGGAATCAAACTCAACCCCGAGAAGTGAGTCTTCGGCGCGACCTCGGGCAAGGTACTTGGCTACATGATCGGGGGCTCGGGGGTAGGCCCAAACCCGAAGAAGATCGAGGATGGCCGCCCCGACGTCAATGAATAGGTTCAATGCCTCGCCAACCGCGTGACCGCCCTCAGCCGGTTCATCTCAAGGCTCGGGGAGCGCGGGCTACCGTTCTTCAAGACCCTGCGCCAACATCGGGGTTTCTAGTGGACTCCGGAAGCCCATCGGTCCTTCGACGAGCTGAAATCGTATCTCTCTTCCGCCCGCTGCTCACGACCCCACAACCAAGCGAGGCGCTGCTGCTCTACCTCGCGGCCACGGTGCAGGCCGTCAGCGCCATCCTGGTGGCCAAACGGGATGGCTGGCAGCAGTCGATCTACTACGTCAGCGAAGTGCTCCATGGACCGGCGAACGCTACCCCAGTGTCCGTGGCTACTCACGCTCTCTTCATGGCCTCACGAAACTCCAAAGATTACTTTCAGCGCACGGCAGATCGCCCGAGCGGGTTCCCGCTCGGTGAGATCCTAAAGAACCCGAAGCAGTAGGCCACATCGCCAAATGGGCTATGGAGTTAGCCGAATTCGACATTCGGTTTGTGGCGCGCTCCACCATTAAGTCGCAGGCGCTCGCCGACTTCGTGGTCGAGCAGACGGTGGAGCCCGCCCCTGAGCCTGAGGCCGAGGAAGAAGGTCCCTGGACCATGTTCTTCGACGACCAAGGCCGCGGCGCGCTCGGGTGGCGTCCTCATTATCACCCCGTGAGATCATCCGCATGTAATTCGCCGCTTTCCGCGACCAACAATGTCGCGGAGTATGAGGCCCTCTTGGCTAGCCTTCGAGCATGCAAATCACTGGGCGTGCGCCGGCTGGTTGTGAGGGGAGATTCTCAACTCGTCATCAACCAGTACAACAAAGACTACCAATGCTCAAAGCCTTCAATGGCGAAGTACCTCGCCGAGGTACGCAACATGGAGAAGTGGTTTAAGAACCTTGAGATCGGGTACATTCCCGGGAAGGACAACTCTGGTGCCGATCTCCTGTCCAAGCTCGAGTCGTCCGACGACGAAATCCCGTCGGACGTCATCCTCGAGACCCTGCCGACCCCGACCGTCGTCGATCCGGAAGATTAGGTGGCCCTCCTCGAGAGTGTTCCCTCGTGGATGGACCCGTTCGTGAAGTTCCTCAACCTCGACGAGCTCCCGCTTGACCCGGCCGAGCGCAGCAGGCTCGTTTGGGCTTATCGGCGGACAGTTGTATCGGCGGGGGACTTTGGGCGTCCTTGCCAAGTGCATCACCCAGAGGAAGGTAAATACTTGCTCAATGACATCCATTCGAGCCTCTGCGGCACTCACTCTTCTTTCAGGACAATGGTCGGGAAGGCGTTCCGAATGGGCTTTATTGGCCGACGGCACTCCAGGATGCTCGGGACATCGTCCGCGCCTGTCGAGCTTGCCAGTTCCACGCTCGGAAGGCACACCAGTCGGCCTACGCCCTCCAGACCATCCCCCTCGCTTGGCCGTTCTTGACCTGGGGCCTCGACATCCTCGGCCCCTTCCCTCGGGCGATCGGGGGAAAGAAGTTCCTGTTCGTCGCCATCGACACCTTCACGAAATGGGTCGAGGCCGAGCCAGTCTCGGCCATCACGGCCCAAGCAGTGGTGAGATTCTTCCGCTCATATATAGTCTCAAGGTATGGAGTCCCTTGCAGGATCATTACCGACAACAGGACGCAGTTCACCATCGAACTGTTCCAAGAGTATTGCGAAGACAGAGAAATCAAAATCTGCTATGCCTCGGTAAGTCATCCCCAGAGCAACGGGGCGGTTGAGCGCCAATGGACAAATCGTCCAAGGCGTCAAGAAGCGAGTCTTCGACGAGCTCGAGCGGCGGGGCCGGGCTTGGGTGGACGAGCTTCACACCATCCTCTGGTCCATCCGTACCACGCCAAGCCGAGCGACAGGGGTGACCCCCTTTTGGCTTGTCTTCGGTACCGAGGCCGTCCTGCCCCGGTCGCGTTGGGCTCCGCAGGGTTAGCTCGGTCGACCAGGTCAACCCCAAGCAAGAACGGTCCCTCGACCTCACCCTGGCGAGGAAGTAAGATGTCGTGCGCTGCTACGGTCGGCACATTACCTACAAGCACTTCGCAGGCATGCTTCCCGATCGGTACGACCTAGGGGGCTCCTAGTTGGGGACCTGGTCCTAAAGCGGATTCAGGATCGATTCAGCACCAACAAGTTATCCCCGCTATGGGAGGGCCCCTACAGCGTCATTTCAGCAGGTCGCACGTGCTTACCGACTGGCCATGCCCGATGGTCGAGAGCTCGCAAACTCGTGGAACATTGACCAGCTCCGAAAATTCTCTGTCTAATGCTCTGTCTTTCGCTTTCATGATATAATACTTCTGCTTTATCAGCTATGATTGTGCCATCTTTTTTATGCCTCTTTGTGTCTCGAGCAAATGCGTTTCTGGGTTGTGATCTTAGGGTTCGCCTCCAGAGGGTTGAGCCAGCAGTAAGCTGATTCTCATCACGTCACGACTCCCCTCTGCGGCAAGGCTCGCTTTAGCGGTCACACCCGCGAGACCCCCGGCCTCGAGACACTCAAGCCTCGGTCTGGCTCCCCCTTTTTTCGAACAAAATCGCGGTTTCGAGGTACGCCTCTAGGGGCCACGTCTGCAGTAAGCCGACTCTCATCGCGGTAAGCTGACTATCCCCCTGTGGCAGGGACCGTACCCGAAACCGCCCTCGGTAAGTGTTTCGAGCTAGGGGGAGAGCCGACCTAGCATTAGTTTGCTGAGAACATATTTGCTTCGTCATTCATACTTATAATACTTTGTCTGCTCCCTTGCACATGGGACCGTCCTTGGACCGCCACCTCGAGCGTGGTCTACGCTCGCGCACCACAGGGATCAAACCCGGTAGAAGTATCTGCCCGAGATAGGAGATTCTTCCCCTACCTGTACTAACATCTCTTTTGCGTCTCAGGGACCGCGACGTCAGGTCGCGTTCTCAAGGTCCGCCTTCGGGGAGTCAAGCCCACGGTAAGACGGTTCTCATCGCGGTAAGCCGGCTGCTCCCCTGTGTTAGGACCCGGCCTTGTGCTTTTCTCGCAAATTAAAGTTATTCTTTATTGTTGCCTGCATTTATGTCTCCTCGCACCTTGAGCGACATGGGCACGAGGCGTGATCATAAGGACCACCTCCAGGGGGTCGCAGCCAGTTGTAAGCCAATTCTCATCGCGTCTCGGCTCACCCCCTGTGGCAGGGCTTGGACCAGAGGTCACGTCGAGAGCCTCCTGACCTCGAGGTACCCGGAGGTTTTTTCTTATTATCTATATCTGTGAATCTTTCACCTGCACTCCGCGTGCCCTGGCCTCGGGTCGCGGTCTCTAGGTTCGCCTCGGATGCTCCGTCGCCAGAATCGATCTTTATCGGGTAAGCCGACCATTCCCTGCGATCGACGACTGAGGCCGCCCTCGAGGGCACCCCGAGCCTGATGACGATTCCCGGGCTCGGCGGATATGGACTTTAGATTCACCTCCGGGGATGCTTCGGTCGCAGTAGGTCGATCCTTATCGCAGTAAGCCGACTATTCCCCCGCAGTAGGTTTCGAATCAAAGGCCGCCCTCGGGGGAGTCCCGGACTCGATGCATTCCCGAGTTCGACTGTCTCGACCTGACGTCCCAAAACTTGGCCCAAGCTCGAGTGTTCCCAGGTTCAGCCGTCTTGACCTAACACCGAGCCTGAAGCTTTCCCAGGCTCGGAGGTCGCGGATTTCTAAAAAATTCCTCCAGGGATGCTCTGACCGCAGTAAGCCGATTCTTATCGCCGTAAGCCGACTATTCGTGATTGAATGGGAGGCCGCCCGCCGAGGGGGCCCCCGGGCTCGAATGATTCCAGGCTCGGCCATCCCTACCTGGCGCCACGGTTCAGGTTTGTCCTCGATCGAAGGCATGTCCAATGACCTGACTCCGTCGCGGGCTCTCTTTTTTCAGGTCAAAATATCGGCTAACCCTCAAGCCCCGGCAACTGGCTCCAGCACCTCGGGATCGACAGTGAGGACGCAGCGACGGGGCAGGACCAAGTGTTTCTAGACTTGGTCGTTTCGACCTAACAACACGATCAAGGTTTGCCCCCGACCAAAAGCATATCTAGTGACCTGACTCTGTCATGGACCCCCTTTTTCATGTCGAAAATGTTGGTTAGACTTCGGGTCCCAATGGACAACTCCGCGCCCCGAGCCGCCGACCAAGGCTGGGCGGCGAAGCGAAGGCCAAAATCTCAAGCAGGATTTCTGGCTAAGTCTTGGATTTCTAGCTAAGTCTTGATAAGATGCCATCCAATCTCGAGCAAGGTTTCTGGCTAAGTCTTCGATTTCTGGCTAAGTCTTGATAAGATGCCATCCAATCTCGAGCAAGGTTTCTGGCTAAGTCTTGGATTTCTGGCTAAGTCTTGATAAGACACCATTCAACCTCAAGCAAAGATTTTCGGCTAAGTCTTGAGAAGACATTCGATCTCGAGCAAGACGCATTCAATTTCGAACATCAAGGGAGTTTATTTCTTCTAATCGAAATTTACATAACTAACATTTACAAGGAGGTCGAGTCCCCTCGCCCCTTTTCCCTACCTACTAACCTATCTACAGGTCGGCCATCTCCCACGCAAGCTTCTCCTGCTCGAGCGCGGCGACCTTGGCCCTCAAAGCCAGCGTCTCGGCCTCGGCGTTGGCGGCGCGGCTCGCTCCTCTTGAGCCGAGCAGGCACTCTTCCCGCGCCGCTCGCCGCCTCTTCTCCTCGAGCTCGGCCATCTTCGCCTCGAGCTCGGCGGAGGCCTTCGTGGGGACGGCGGAGAGCTCTACGACCGCTTACGAGCGCCTTTGCCTCCGACGACGCGCAAGATCGACGACCTCGTGGCGTCGACGGTCTCTCTCGTGGACCTTCTCACCACGACGAAGCGCCGCGAGGGCTCGGCCGACCGCTTCGCTCGGCCGACGGCCTTCGAGCTCGAGGTCGTGCTCGCTCGCACCGCCGGATCTCCTCCTCTGTCCACGCTGCGCTCTCCTTGAGGCCGAGAATATACTTCTCCCGTTCCTCGACCAAGGAGCACAGCGCCCGGAACTGATTGGTGTGGACGCGCATGGTCCCGAGTGATGAGGAACGCGGTATGCTACACTAGCACAAAAAAAATCTACCGTATGACCAGAAAGCTACTCGCAAGAAGGGGATCACAGATTAGATTACCACTAGATGCGTAGTTGCGGAATCCTTCGCGCGTCGATGTAGTGGATCATCCTCGCCGCAGTCGTTGCGTCGATGGAGTGGATCATCCTCGCCTCGTCGTGGATCGTCCTCCCACGCCGCAGCCGCAGCAGCTCCACGGCAGTAGTCCACACGCCCAGGATGGAACGCTGCGCGTCGTGTGCAAGCACCGTCGCTCGGCAGGGCAAAGAGAGGAGGAGGCTAGGGTTTCGAGTGAATCACTTCTAAACCGTGGAAAACACACCCTGTGCCCACCCTCCTCCCCTCCTTATATAGCCACGAGATGAAACCCTAAACCAGGGCCCATCAGCGTGCTAAGCCCACGAGGTCCATTAATTATGGATCCAATCCAAATTAATGCGCCCCACCCATTAAGTGTGTGACTCACAGTTCACGACGCTTGGACATGCATTCGAAAACTCCTTTTCAATCCAATAGTTGGTAGCGGCTCCTTGCAATGTAGGCCAACTCCCAAACATACTATGATCAAATCGGATGTAACCTATCAAAAGTACTCATGTAATAATCCCTTTGCCAAGTATATGAAGATTGAACTCAAGGCGAGAAGCATGTCATCCTTTGATGATTCAATCCATCTCTCGATCCGTGATATATTAATAAGTTGAGATTGACTCTCAATCACGGCATGGCCATGCACTTCCTTGATCATATCACACGAGTGGCCTTATCATATATCTCCGCTTCATTGGAGTGGCAAATTCCATCTTGATCGCTCACTTCCCTCGCAAGTTTCATAGTAAACATGAAAGCTACCTTTATAACTATCCGGTTAGGAAGTAGTGTTTGATAGCCCCAAGGAAAACTATTACACATGTAGGGAATATGACAATCTCAGGTCTAAGGATCATACATCTACTATGTATGAGATACACTGATGACACATAAGAATGAAACATTCTCGCAATGTCCCATGGTGGGTCTATCTAACCCATGTTCTTTTACATGCGTCCACAATGTATAGATGATATCTCCATATCCCATGATCTATGAAGCATGATCATCGATCACTACATGCGCTGATCTATTCATCGTTGTCCTATACGATGATATCCGATCAAAGATATTTATCGAATTATATCAATAAGTAAAGAGCTTCATAAGCAAGTCACATACTTGTTTATCAATACAATGATATAAATTCATTGGACCAATAATCATATTATTATTCATAAACATAGTCATGTTACAATCATCTAAATGATTGCCTCAAGGGCATAACACTAACAATGAGCCCGCTGGCAACCAAGTCCAAGCCCTGAAGAGGCGCGGAAAGTGTCACGATGACCCCATAGTTCTCGAGTCTCGCGCGACTGCTACTCAAAGACGACGCACGTTCCTCGGGGGCTCCCTCCGGTGTCGAGTCGACATCGCCGAGGGAGGCACCACCGAGCTAACCCGTGCGAAGCGCAGGGCGGCGCGGGCGGAACCGAGCCTGCCAAGGGAGACGAAATTATGGAGAAAGCCGAAGTACAAAGACAAAACGATAACCAACGAGGGGGGTCGGCATGTCTGATGCTCTGCCAAGCTCGCTGATTTATCGCAGCGCCACTCACCTTGGCCGCGGCCGGCCAAGAATTTCGATTGTAGACTCGGCGACGTCGACCTTCGCTGCGGCCCCGTCCGGGCCAACGTCCGAGCCAAGAAGCCCCTGGTCGTGCCCCCCAGTCGCGCCGCCCTCTGAGGGCGCCGCAGTAAGCTGGGCGCGCTGCGGCCTTGCTCGTGGGAGGCCAAGAGGTAGTCCCCCGCGTCCTCCTCCTCATCCTCGAACTCGCCCTGGATAACAATCAGAGTCTATAATGCAAAAGGTCTCTAAGACTTGCAAGAGGGGAAACCCACACTCGTGACCCTGGGCAAAGGATGGGAGCATACCTGGGTGACGAGTTTTCGTCTCTGGTGGCGGGCGTGGCTCGACGCCCGCCCGCGATGGTCGGGAAGCGTTTTCTCCTAGGCGCCTGCGATCGCGACGCCGAAGCGCAGCGGCGTGGGGCTCGACAGCTCGACGGCCGCCGTCGCCCGTTCTTGCTGCGAGAAGAAGAAAAGAAGGTCAAAGAAGAGAAAGCAGTGAGGATGACAAGAGGCTAAGGTCGAACCCGGATGTCCCCAGGCTCGGCGAAAAATGACTTACCATCGCGCGGTCGCCCCACTCGATGTGAGGCTTCTTGGCAGCCTGGCCTGGAGCATCCGGGGCAGACCTCTTGGCGCTCTTCTTGCCCTTGCCCAGCCCGGGCAGCGGCAGCAGGCCCCTCGCCGTCTCCCGCAGCTCCTGGCTCTCCTGCGTGGCTCGACGCGGTCAGAGCAGGCCTGAGCCCGAATCGAACTCGACGAAAGGGGGTGGAAAAAGGGTTACCTCGCCGCTCCACCTTAAGAAGTTCTTCAGGCTGGGGTCGTCGAGGGTGTAGATGTGGGCTGCCTTCCCAAACATCTCTTGCATGCACGCCGCCACCCACGACTCCGTCGGGGCTGCAAAAAAACGAAATGAGGATGGAAGGCAATCAGAAGAAGGAGTTCGCCCGAGCTCGGGAAAAAGTGATGTCGAAGAAATTTTACCTTTGGCGCTTAATCCAAAGGAATGGCTAATTTGGCTATTTTGCAATAAAGCGGCATTTAACAAGAATACAATAAATAGATTGAAAAGCAGTAAAACAAATACAGTAATTAATAGATTCAGCATTTCTGAAGTAAACCAAGTTTTTCAATCCTAAATCAATTTCCACCTTCCATGGCATCTTGCCATCCTAACAGGTTTTTGTTTAACAAAAGTCTAACCCTTAACTGTAATTCCCGAGCATTGCCCAATACCGTGAGCACGGCTATTCGAATAGATTGTACACTCTGCAGAGGTTATGCACTTTACCCACACGATACAACCAAACACCACCAAGGCGAGTGATCATAACAAAGCCTTTACAATGCTACACCTAGATCCAGTACTGTTCGTTAAGGTTTCAACACTGAAGGGTTAAACCACCACAACACGGCCTCCCTCTTACGCCATGTGAGTTTAACCGTAAACCCGGGACTCACTATTCACCACGACAGTACTGAAATCTAGGTTTCACAGATTATTCAGCTAGGTTGTCCCATTCCAGACATGTGGTTGCAAGGAAGACTCAGGTCAAAGGCTTGCAAGGTTAAGTCCTTAGAGTGATTAAGGCAAGACTTCCACATACCCCGCCAATCTCGCCCACCTTGGCACACCGCCTTGCCACTTGCCCCAATCTAAATCATTACCACCCCAGTTGATTACCAAGCACCACGTGCCACCAACATTTTAATCTAGTTGTGTGACCTCCTCGCCACGACAACTTGATATCACTGTGTGACAACACATGACGCACAAATTCTTAAACATTGTTCCATATTTCATTAGTCAAGATTAAGTAACAACATTCGGACACATGTGATGACGTGGCATGGCTAAGCAATCTACGATGGTCTAAATAGTCCCATGTTGATTATTAATATTAACCAACTATAATTCCACATCCTAGGGTGACAATTAAATCATGGCATAAAATTGACAAGGTGTGATTTAATTCAATTAGGCATATCATCTAATTCCCAGATTAATTGAAATCATTTATACACATAAAATATCATGCATAATTTAAGAGACAAAATAGCAATTTGGTGAAACTGGGTGCAACATGATCAAAGCACAACTTGCCTTAGAGTAGGTGCTGGTCTTGCTCTGAGCTTGGGTCTTGAAGTGGTGAATCTTCCTTCGGATCACCGAGCAGTTCAACGTCTACGCGAAACGATGCCAAAATAGTAAATAAACACCAAAACAGAGAGCAACCAAACTCCAAAAATAAAATAAAATTCACCAATAAATAGATCTTGATTTTAAAAAAATTTAGAAATTTGAATCACTCAAATCCGAGTTAAAATGCAAAAGATATAGCCTTTTGAAGTTTGAATAAATACTGATAATACAGAAAACAGAAAAACCGATTTTCCTGAATTATTTTTATTAAGAAAATCCGATTTATCGCGCAGGCGACATGTGGACCAATCGGGGGTCGACACGCGGCTCGGCGCATGGACTTGGTTCACGCGACGCGCTTGCGCGCGGTGACTCAATAAGACAATACCGGCCCCCTGCCCGACACGCATTGCACATCTGTGCACTGATCCAACGGCCACCGGTCTACACGCACGCGGCACGATCCGGACTGTTCAAACAGATCCAACGGCCAACCCTTACCGAATCGTTACCTGATCACGCGGCGACGTGGCACGATCGCAGCGGTTCATCGAGATCCAACGGCCGACGAGGCTTCCGACGCGGATGGCGGACGGCGGCGCGCGAGTTCACCGGAGCGGAAGAAGACGACCACCCGAACGGCGAACGAGGCGACTCGGCGATGAAGAAGTAGCAGACTCGACGCAAAGACGACGCGAGGAACTTCGGATCCGAACCCTTGCGACGGACGGCGGCTTGATGACAATGAACCCAAGAAAACCGTGGTGGCGAAGAGCAAACTCCGGCGAGCTCCTGCGAGGCTACAGCGGCGACTCAACGGCGAAGGCTAGCACTGGCGATGCGCTCTGGGATGGTGAACCTCGGGGTGCGGACGACAGCTTTTATAGCCTCGGCATACGCGCGCAAAAGGAAGGTCTAGCAGTCCGCAGCAGAGACGGTGAGCGGCGGCGGGTTTGGAAACCCGAATCGGAGACGAAGGCTAGCAGCCGTCCGATTCGCAACGAGCGGCCAGGATTAGATCCGAAGCGATACGATCCGATCCGTTCTTTCCAAAACCGACGGGCGCGATCTTGGCCTTCCAAAAACAACGCGAGGAATCCTCTCCGTCCGATCTTGATCTAACGGCCGAAGGCGCTAGGGTTTTGGCGAGATGCAGATCGTCCGATGGAAATCCAACGGCCACACGCGAGGCGGCGGAAATGGTGGCGCCCCGCACAAAGACAAAGCCGATCGACGCGCGCAGGTCGGGCTCGACCCAACACCGTTAAACGGATTTTCGAGTTATGATTTAAAATAATTCCCGAAATTAGTTTTATCGCTTTAAGCAATTAAAATATCGTGAAAATCCTTAAAATTCCATAAATACTTTGAGACATTTTGAGTTTAAATAAAATATTTTTGGCAATACTTTATTTTGACTATACAGATATTTAATTAGTTTTCCCAATGAGGCTAATTACTTAATTTTCAAAATAAATTCCAATAGATCCAGAAAAATCCCATTAAATCTCAAATTGCATAAATGACAATAAAATAACACTTAAAGCAAAAATTGGGGTGTTACAGTATGCGTCTTCGAGCTTTTAAAGAGGCTCGATCTCTGACAGCTAGCATCAGTTACTCATCAAAAGGTGCGCCAGGACTTTCGGGCAGGGAACGCGAAGCGCCACGGTCGTGTCTCCTCGAATCCCCCCCCAAGACCCGAGGTGTAGCATCCCGTGTCCACCGCTATCCCTGTCAGAACACAAGGCGTTATAGATCGCCTCCTCGAATCCCCCGTAGGGGGCCGAGGCAGCGAAGTCCAGACGTCCCCCAGGCACAATTTTCGATTCAATGCCGTGAAGGCGAAAAGGCATGTCTAAGCGACCACGACAAGGGCCCTTGGAAGGTTCCAGAGCGCGAGGTCGGCCTCGGGGGCAGTCGAGCTCGACCAAAGAGCCGATCCCTTCTTAAAGAACAATCAGACTCAAGAGCGCCCCGAACTTTAGGGCCGTCCCTTGAGCCTCGGGGGCTTGCTGTCAAGGATCGGTACCCTCGCCACGTGTAAGCGTCTCCCCGGGGCCTCGTGGTGGCTTTCCGGGGGCTCATCTCCGACCTGGGAGGCGCTCTCCCGATGCTTGGGCTCGGGACCAGCGAGCTCGGGCACAGGCGCAAGGGCGGGCACCATCCTTCTCGACCTCGACCTCAACACCTCCACAACCTTTAGAGAAAAAGGTATCTGTAACATTTTATTTATCTCGTGTAAAAACTCTCCCCTGCGTAGGAATCAGCGTTCTGCCTGCCCCTGCGTGGGAACTAGGGTTCAACAACTCCCGTCAAGCTCTCAACGGCTATTGACGCTCGCGAAGACCGGCCAACTCGCCACTGCCTCGACATCGACCTCGGGACCAAGCAAAGAAGGCTCCTGAAGGCTACAAAAGCAACGAATCGCCCCGACCAAGGGGACGGGACCCAATAAAAAGGAAAAAGAAGAAGAAGAGGCAACAAGACGTAGAACGCGCAACACTCGCCAAGAAAGGCAACAGAGCGACCCCTGACTCGGGCTCTGTTTGTACCTCCTCACAGAACCACATACACACCTTTCGCCTCAGGGCAAGACTAGAGTAGAGCTATTACCCGACCCCGGAGGCTCGAACCAGTATAAACCTCGTGTCCGGTGTCTCTTCCCCGACGATCTTCCCGCGACGCTAGGCGCCTCCAAACGGGCACAACTTCGAGCCCCGCTCCCGAACAATCTCCTAAGTATCCCCTTTTTCTGCGGTCGACAGTCCCGATCGTCGACAGTATCCGTGACAAAAATATGTGTAGTGTTAGTGAAAACCTACTCAAAACTAATCAAAGCAAATACCAACTATTTATTTAAATATGAATCTAACATATTAAAAATATCCAAATTAAACATGGGACATCTATTCCAAATTAACCATCACTTAAGTTTCTGCTCCAAATCAACATGAAAAGTTCCAAAATAAATTGCGAATGTAGTTCTTAATTTAGTGTATCTCCATTTATAATTTCAAGTTTAAATCCAATTTGTGTTGAGACAAACAAAGAAGGAAAATCCCTGACATGATATAAGGTAAAGAACAACAGAAAAAGATAAAAAAAAGGAATCCATAATGAAATTTCTTATAGTGTTTTGAGTTGCGCCTAATAGGACATCTGGGTGTGTCTGGTTGGTGACTATTGCCCTACCATGTCTTGCCAAAATTTAATCAACAAATTTGTTGCCTATAAATTGGCCAAGTTTTGGCAAGAAAATGAAATAGAGAACCATTGAAAAAGGGAAACATACCAAATTTTGGTAACAAACCAAATTGAGGCCAAATCAGGTCAATTTTTCCAAATTTTGGTAAACCCAAACTTTGGCATACATGTGCATCAAATCAAACGCATATAGAACGAAATTCCGTAGGTCAGCTAGTTAGCCACTGTTTTAAAAAATATCATGGAACTCCTTTTTCGCTGAGCATTTCCACTTTCTTATTGCAAGAGCTTGGATTCTCGCCGTAGTGTCCCAATTCCTTCCCAAGATCGGCTAACAAATGACAAAATAACTTGCATTAAGAGGGATCGAATCGCATAGGAATCTGGGGTTTGCTTTTGATGCTTCTGGGTGATGTGGTGTAGATGTTGGATAAGTGCAGAAAATCAGCACGCCATGGACTGAACATGCCCGTAAGGAAGAAATGATGTCCAGAACTTCAGACTGATTCCGCAATGTTCGGTCACTTAAGCGCAGAGAAAGAGTGAGAGAACCATAAGTTCAACCATTTTCCTCAGGTACCAAAAATGATGATGTATTTTCTATTACAAAATAGTTGTTCGGGTCAATCAAAATACAAATCAGGAGGACAAAGATACGACAGAAACAAGATGCTAAGCTTGGGGACCAAAATCGCTACGCACAAAGATGAATGACTTATTCTGATCGATGACAGGAGCACTAAGGGAGCAAACATACCGAGCTTTGTTGACGTAAGACAACGAGTCTGTCCCCATGCTCCTTAAGTAGTCCAAGAAATCGATGTTCAAAGACCCTAAGTTAACAATCGGCGGCCCCTAGTTTACTTTGCCTTCTTAATAAGAGTTGAGGTGCGGAATTCTGCATCCTTTTTGATGAAGCTCCACCAGAGATATGTGAGAGGAATGGTGCTCGCATGCCACAGTGAATGGGCATCAGCATATCCCTTGTACGGAGGGAAGTCATAGACTTCAAGAAGCATAGCTAGCGCTCCTCCAAATACGACTATCCAAAGCCTGAATCGTGATGGATGTCGGGTTACACCAGCCCAAATTGCCCATGCCAGAAGTTGAACCACAGCCATCACCACACAAACTTTCATGTTCCACCCTGCAAAAAGACTTGTCAGATAAAAACAGATGCAGATACCTAAATATGTCTGTTAATGAAAAACACCATTACTAAGTAGTTCATTAATGATAATATTTTGCAATAGCTTTTGGTAATAAAATGATATAACTGCAGATAAAGGAGGCATATACGGTGGCTGTAATTTGTAATACAAAAGAGCATGGTAAAAAGATCAGCTGCAGATTGCTGAGCCTGGTAAAATATTTAATCTTATATAGGAAGGATCAATCTTGTATGAAGATGGCAAAAGATCAAATGCTTTAGCAACAAGCAAAACGAACTTTACCATAGTCAAGCTCATAGAAGTTAAGATACAAGATGTGTGTTGTAACGAACGCCAAAATAGGGGCAGCAAACATCACCCTGGTAGCCTCATCCTTCACGTTGAAAGTCCTTAGCAATGCAAGGATTAAAGAGTAACCAAGTAGAGCCACAGCTGAAGAGTAATCCAATTTCTCAGTCAAGTCGATATCCCTACAGAATGAAGAATGATGCGTCAGACATCAGACTATGACAGAATACCAAAGTATTAGTACGTGTCTATGGCTTTAAGCAACTGCATACCTAGTATGGAATATAGAGCTCCAGAACCATGCATTCATTGATAATATTGCATAAATATGCCATAATCCAGTATATTCATAGAATGTCCTCTTAGTCTGGGGTCTAAGAGGTAATTTGTAATTCACTAACAGGAAGAATGAAAGCCAACCAGTGAAGTGCATCAATAGGTTCATAGCAGAGAGCGCAGCTGAGAGGGGCTCCTGATAATGGGTGACAAACAAGTGAGACATTGAGTAGTCATGATGAAAATAGTAGTTTCAGTCAGGAACATACAAGCCAAAATATACCTGGAAGACAGAAACACGTATGAAGGGCCATTTTCCATGATATTTAACAGGGCTCAGACCTTGTGATTGCCGTTTCCCTTCTCTTTGCATCATGCAGTAGTAGCGGCAGTCTGTCCTACAGTTTAGTTGCTTCCACTGCATGTAAAGGGGCTCCCGTGTGTACCAAGAACTTCCAACAGATGTGTCGTCATTCTCTGGGGACTGGCAGTGGCTGATGATGTTCTCCCCAATAATCGCTGCAGTTTGACACTCCTCCACACAAGTTCTGAAGGTTAATCAACAAAGCTAAGATTATCAGAAGATTCGGAATAGTAGAACTTGAGTAATGTATCACAGAAAATGCTAAAAACAGAATGACAACTGACGAAGGTGCACAGATATAAAAATCTAACCAATCCAACCAGTTTTCAGTTCATATTTTATTTAAGGTAAACATAAAGCCAACATAAATATGGTGGAATCAGTTATTGTTTCACAAAATCAAATCTTGTGAAAAAATCAATGTTACCTGGACACAAACATGAGAATCGGAATCTGAGTTGGATTCGGGTGTCCGATTTGGGAAACTTGAAAAAATAGGATTTAGGGATTCAACTACTACATATTAATATAATACTAAAAATAAATGAATATATTGATTTTCTATTGTAAATAATACTAATAAATGCTCAAATAGCCTCTCATCACTAAAGTTGTCTACTACGTAAAAGATCTATATTCAGCATATAAGATCCACCTCTTGCCTTGATATGGTTGCCCGCTGTCAGCCTGTCGCACGTGAGAATGAAAAGCAGTAAACAAAATAAAGGTAGCACTTTTCTCTTATAAACCCACATGAGCATATTCTCATCCCTGACATCTTCCTCTCCATTATTTCTTCCCTTTGAAACCTTCCCTTCTTCTGTTCTTCCTCCACCAAAAGCATGGCAGAGAAGGAAAACAGCTATTCTTTCTTTCTTCTAGTCTTCGTCCAGGTTTGCTTTTCCTAGTCAAAGTCACGAACAAGGGATGTCGAGCTAGCGGAGCTTTTCCCATCTAGTCTCTTCATCTTCACCTAGGACACTGCTAAGGGTGTCCAATACATGTCAGCGAATGTCCGACGCACGTCGACACGGGGATACACGTCGACGCGGCAAAAAAAAATCGGACTCGCGTGTCCAGGTAACACCGGAAAAATTACTAAAGTTCTCTGCAAAGCCCATAAGTTTCACAAGAAAGAGAAAAACATAGGCACACAGCAGATATTACTGATGGTAGCATATGCAAAATGGAAGGAACTTAGAAGGAAAATAATACTGCAAGTGTGCAATAAGCAATTAATCATGAACACAATACACATCTTGTAACAGGTTAAACCGTTAAACACTGGAACAGACAATGTCGACGACAAGTTGTAAGTCTTGCGCATTCAAGCATGGAATAAGGCCTAAGAAGGATTTTTCCAAGGCTGGGCGTAGATGTATTGTATCTACTCAGGGAGCCAGAAGAAACAGACAAGAACATTTGGCTCAACTGGAAGCAGTTAATGCGAGCACCTGGAGTTTCAAGGCAATGCCGTGGTCGACTGGACGAGTTGGGAGTGAGATGATGAGTGAATTTGAGAGTTCGAGATGAGCCTTTTGAGTTATATGGTTGTCATGCCATGCTACTATCATATTTATTTGTCTATTGTTGTCACTTTGAGAACCTTGATGCAATGGATTAGTTATGGACTTATGGTAATGCACTGCTGTTAGTGTTTATCTTGGGAACTTGGGTCAATTTGCAATGTTACTGTGCTTCTATATCTCCTAATTTGCCTCCATATAAGGTATATTTATTTAATATCCTGCTATATGAGGTATTATTTATTATTTTCATTTCCATCGCCTAACTATCGTGTACGTGGGCACCTAGGCGTCCTGTCGCCCCGGGATCACTGTGACTTGCCAAAGCACCATAACAACTATGGAACAGAATATGTGCAAAGAAAGTCACCAGAGATTAAAATCCTTCCTCTAACCATATCTCACACTAATACTAAACAAGACCTGGAAGCAGGGTTCACAAAACCGAAATTCGAAATTCGCGTCGAAATTCGCGGTACAAAAACCGCTCGGAAAACCGCCCAAAAACCGTAAAAACCGAAGGGTTAATAAATCAAATTTTTCTGAAAAAATCAAAAAAAATAGAAAAACCGCTCGGTTTTTGCGAAAAACCGCTGCCAACTAGATGTTCGTCGCAAAACGTTTTTTGTGAGCGGTTTTTGACGAAAACCGCGGTTTTTGGCGAAAAACCGCCACATAAATTTTTTCAAAATTTTTAAATTTTTCAAATTTTTTTTTAATGACCGGTTTACCGAACGGTTTTTGATTTCGAACCTCAGCGGTACGCTCGAAAACCGCGGTTTTCGAGCAGTTTTCGTCGGTTTTGTGAACCCTGCCTGGAAGTATTTACCTGCTCCACAACTATGGCAACAATCTACCCCAAATACAGAATTTGGAAAGTTGGGCAACATCACATCAACCAAAGTTTTGTAATGCCCTGACATTAGCAAATAGCCTAGTTAGGCCACTTTCACTAAGTTTTAGTCCTGCAAATACATGATTAGCACTTCAAAGCCAGGAGAACTTGCCTAGCTTTAGTCATCCAACAACACTGCATTTGATAAAATTCAGAACCAAAAAAACTACAGCAAGTCTACTTAAGATAAATTAAATATTAAAATTCCAAAAGAGACTAATAATTTGGATCTGGTGCAAGAAAGAATTACTAGAAATGATATTCAACTCCTTACAAACTAAATTATTTAGATATGCAAATTACAACTCACCCTTCCTTACTGGCACAACATAATAGCAGTAATCGATAAGACAGTGGCCAGTTGGCCACCCAGCTCTTAAGCAGTATGCTGCCTTATATGTGGTTTAACCATTTAAAAAATAGATCTGTTTATGCATATAATGATACAACATGCATGGCTAAATATAAAAACATATGCATTAAAACACCAAAAAGAAGCTCTAAGCACTAAAGTATTACCTACACATTGCACCAAATAACAAAAATGACCTATACAGAATGTGATTAGTACCATTCTCGAGAATGCATGCAAATGCCATATTAACAGTACATAAGATGACCAGTAGCATAGAAGTGGATCTATCGCTAACACTTACAAGGATTCATAACTGCATACGCAGCTCAAGTGGCATTGCATACGCAGCTCAAGTGGCATTCATTTATAACCCTGACGTTAGTTACTAAAATTAACGGCTAAAATCAATTTTATTGTAAATGAATAGTTAGCTAAACTGGCAAAATAAACAACAATAGTTAACAAGGAGTCAGGGGGATAGCAAGTCATGCACAATTTTAACAACCGAAAAAATGTAACACATGTTAATATTCATACCTAAGATTCTTTCCACCCAATCAAGAAGAGAGTGCCTTAAATCACCATTCAAAGCAATAGAATATAGCATCCTTAAATATTAACAGAACCTAATCAGCTGCAGATGGAATAATTTGGTTCTTTACAAATTTACATAACTAATCAAAAGTGAAGACACATTATAGTTAATGAGTAACTTTAATTAAGCCTACAGCTTAGGAATGGTATGCCTCAGTTGCAGTTCAAACAAGAACATATGTCCACAGCATGAGAGATAAATCAGCGATTTCGAACCAGGTCACGAAATGCAACTGCAAAACATGTTCACTTCTGTGCCACTATGAAACTTTCTTTGGAAAGTACTACTCTGGTCAAAGAGTTTGACTAGAATGGAAGTGACAATTACACCCTTCCAAAAAATGCCATGCTTAAAACTGATTTCTATAGGAAATGCCACTGATGAGCCAGCAGCCACACATGTACACAGTCTAGTGCGGCCACCAGCACAATATATATAACTCGTAGGGTTTGGTTCGACCGATTCAGAATTTAGAACATTCTCACAGTATGGCACAAATCAAGAACAACAAAAAAGTACAAACTTCCAACAGGAATTAATGCTACTATCAGTCTATGTCACAATAGTTAGCTAGGGTGATCAACGGATGCGCAGCTGCTGCTGCAACAATAAGTTAGTTCATTACAAATTTCACAACCAAACAAACATTAAAAAATACACTATGGTGTTTAACTAAGTTTAGTTCAGCCACTAGATAGAAGAGCTATGTGTCATTCACAGCTTGAGTAAGAACACATCCACATCATAAGAGTCAACAGCCAAGCAAGAAAATTAATCATATGTAATGAAACATCATTATATTATACCCCAACTGTTCATAAAATAACTGCTGCTCCACAATCTCAAGGTATTAATATGTTCGTATCCTTCTAATTATCCTTATTCCCGATTTTATGCATAGAGGAGCAACAGCATGGTTTAAAGTGAGCAGTTGGCATACTCCTCTGCATCCGTCGATTAATCAACTCACCTCCATTCTCTCTGTATACCCCATTAGTATGAAGGATTAATTTACCAGCGCCAGAATAGCAAGAATGTACCAACACTAAATCTTCATGTATCTATAGCATATACAATGGAAGACAGATGTACAAATTCTGAACCCACTTTCTTGCATGCTGGTCCCCCCAGGTGAGTTTTGGTCATTGGGTCCACTTAACTGGATGTCCAAATATGTTAGTTGAATTCACATTTCTACCATTTTTTGGATGAAACTAGACACCAGACGGTAATAGCTGATCTTGTTCATTTGAGAGCCAGGAATATAAATTGGATTTACTACAACAATTTGAAGTCCTATTGTTCTGTTAACTTTTTCGTCTGGCAGATCAACACAATAATCATCTTTGACCCACCATGTCCAATTTCCCCGTTCAGATTTCTCTATCTCTACTAATATAAAAGGGGAGTTTGTCCACCGACCTCTCCTCTCCACACGCTCCCATCCACTGATGGCATGGATTCCCATAAAAACCGGCACACGTGGGCCACTCTTTGCGCATGCCACAAGCCCATACCTGCCTCCTCCCCCATGCCACAAACTCTGCCGGCCGTTCATCCTCTCTCCATCAAAAACGGACCGCTCTCCTCCCTCCCTCTCTCCTTGCCCTCCTCACCCAACCTTCATGCTCATCAAAATGAAGTATTCGAGATTTTTATGCAATTGGTAGGATAAGAAAACATCAACCAATAACACATCTTTACATATTAAGAGGACCAATGATGTTACCATGACCTATATATCTAAGATTTACCTACTAACTACGAGGAATAACCATCAACAACAGCCCAACCAAGCACACATGTTTGTATGAGAAAAAACTACAAGGATCCCAAAGCGAAGTTATCCAGCAAGGCCCCGAATCAAGTACTCCCTCTGTTCCTGAATATATGTCATTCTAGCTTTCAAATTTTGTTCCGGTGGAAGTGCAATATCCTATAATTACATCTATTCAGGAATGGAGAGTTTTAGAGTCACTACTAGACACAATAAACAACAATTCTTGCAAGAACACATCACTGCAGCACGAGAAAAGTCAAAGAAGTAGATACGATACACATAGATGCTTCTTTCCTCTCACCTGTACTGCGGATCAACATCCCCGAGGCTGGCCTCGACGGAGCAGAGCACGAATCCGATCGCAAGAAGGGAAGCCAACCGAACCACCCAGAGGCTTCCAGCCATCCCGGTGGGCGTGCCGTGGATCCGGTGAACCCTCACTGAAATCAACGAGATCTTGCAACTGATCAGACGATGAACGCGTACGACACAAGAACTGGATAGGATGAGATAGGCAGGGGCGGACTAGAAAGATCTGGCTCGATTCGATTGTTCACAGCAACAGAGCAAAACGAACAAGCTAGGACTTCCTTACCAGCGAAAGGAATCACGCCAGCATGGATCTTCACTCCACGCCAGTCCAGTGAAGGGGACGAGGAGGACGGCTACGAGAGAACCGAGTTCCTTCGCTCCAAAGTGGTGGGCGTGTGCTTCCTTCGGTGGGAGCAGGAGGGCTAGATGCGGGCGAAGGGGTTTCGGTGGCGCTGGTAAGACGGATTGAGCGGCGAGAAACTTTGGGACAGACGAACAGGCGAAGCCGGCTCCCAGCGAGGTGATGGAAGTCGGAATCGCACGCACGCCGGCACGCGTCAGTGAGGTGGGGTGAATAGTGAATTTGGGATCACAACGCAGGAGGAAGAAGACCGCAGTTTCAGACGGGGATTCAGATTTCGTCTAGCTCAGTCTTCGCGTACCTCTGTTTCCATTTCCATACAATGGTTATATTTTTCGCCATCCGCAGCTGGCCATGGCTCCCATTATTGTGAAATTTATGAGGTATTGTTAAATATAGAAAGAAGAAACTAAAAGACACTCACTTAGTCACATAACATTAAATTTTCTGATCTAAAACAATTGAAATTGGCGAGAACTAGCCTCCGGACGTCCGATCTCCGAATGTTGCGTCGGACGCTCGGTGTAACTTTTTTTCAACATATGCAGCATTTTTTTCAACGTGTGCAATTTTTTTTTTTTTGCGCACATTTTGAATTTTTTACTATTCTAGCCTGGTCGGAAGAAAAATTTCGAGATTAGCCACCGATCCGAATAAATAACAAAAATAGCCTCTACACAGTATAATCCAGCGGTTCCCGTCCGCGCTTTTAATTCTTATTGATTTTCCAACAGACCGGATCCGCGGGAAAAAATTTAACTTTTTTACAACGAAATCCAGCGGACCACATCCACTGGAACTTTTCTTTAAAAAAGTGTCGTACGGCATCGAGTTCCAGCGGTTTGGAACCGCTAGAACTCGGGGAGGGGCGGGGGCTGGGGGTGACCTAAGGTATGTCCAATTTTTTTCGCGCCGATTTTTTCGAAATTTTTACTTTTCTAGCCACATGTTTTGTAGTTTTTTGTGAAAATAGCCCTATGCGCCACGAAATTTTAGAAATGGCCCGTGAACACTAAAATCAAGCAAATGGGGCGCGTGGAAATTTTTTTATCCAAATCCAATAACAGTCGTGAGGAAAAAATTAATCAATTCCGCGATCGCCCTCTATTTTAAAAAAAGCGAGTCAGACGATCATTTGAATCCAATGGATCGATCCATTGGAATTTAGCCAAATCCAGCGGACCCGGTCCGCTGGAATTCACCACAGGGGGCGGGCAGGGGGGTCGGTGGGTTGGGGGGGGTGGCAATAATAATTTTTTGCTCATATAATTATGGGAAAAATTAAAAAAAAATAAGTATAATTTTTATCGAAAATGTGGTCGTGATGAAATTTTGAAAATATGATCGTGAAGTTTTTAGTGTTCTAGCTCTCTTGAATGTCGTTTTTACGGACCTGGCCGCTGTGGTGAAAGAATTACGTTTCTGGCCCTTTGACAAGATCATTTCGTGGGCGGGAGGCGCCGGAGGCGGCATGCACCGCCTGGGAGGCGCTGGAAGCGGCATGCAGCAGCTCCCGGGCACTGCATGTGTGGGGCCAGACGAATTTTGTTCTGTTCGTGTTTCAATTTTGTAATACCTGTTCGTGTTTGAATTTTGTACTGTTTTAGCCCTGGTCGTTAATCTTTTTTCCAGAAGTAGTTGTTGTCGCGATGAAATTGCGGAATTTTTACTAATTTGGCTATCTTCGATAACTTATTTATGAGAATGGCTAGTGTTTCACCTTTTAATTAATTTCCCGCCCGGCCAAAGGATTCTAGCGATCTCCCACCGCTAGATTCCAGCACAATCCAACGGTTGGGGACACATTTGAACAGACGTTTTTTTCTCGCAAACATTGGCGATGTTTTTTCTCGGTTAAAAATTAAATCACATCGATTGCGTTGGAAATAAGTAAAAAAAATATTTTTCTGTGGATGCCATCGGTTGCAAATAAGAGTAGAAGTTTGACGTGATAATAGATAATTTTATAATAATATTTTATTTTGAGGAAATTAAATTTATGACAAGCTATTTTGCACTAATTTTATCCGAAAATTTGTTGTTAAAAGTCAGTGTTATTTTGACTGTTGCTAGAATTTTATAGTTCAAACTAGAGTTCAGTAAATTCAGAAAAATTCATATTTGTCGGTGATAATCTTAATTCATATAGTATTTTACCAAATTATTTGTCAGTTAATTATTTTGATTAAAAAATCAAATTTCTTTGTTCGTCATTCTCTTTTGGTGTGCGACAAATTTGACGATAAATCATAGTAAATTATTAAATAAAACCCGACATTGATATTACGAAGTGTAGGGATATAATATAGGTACATACCTCATAAAACTAGGATACAACATAGGTATACATGCCTTAGAGAATTCATAAAACTGGGATACAACGTATTTCATAGGTATATGCCTCTGGTGAAGGATTAAGTGACAAATCCATTCATTTTATGACCATGGTTGTCGGAATAGACGGTCAAAACAAGGATAATCGTATATTGGTGGCCGACGAGGTACTACGTATGGATACCTAAGAGGGCTTATTGTAATATCATCGTTAGGATTTGGAGAACTTCGAGGACGTAAGGTTCGTGGATTAGGTGACATGAAATCGTCATCATCATTGTCATTTGTATGGTTATGAGCTAGCCCTCCTAAGTGCTGGTCGAACGTCCTCTTGCATTGTTTCTTGAACGGCATGTTGTAGTAGTGCTTGAACGGCCTGTTGTGGTAGTGTTTGAACGTCAAGGTCTAGGTGATACGAAATCGTCCTCATCATTTGCAAGGCCCCCTCCGGTGGTGATTGAACGTCCTCTTAAACTTGATGCTGCAACAGTACTGGACCGACCTCTACACCTCAAGTTAGATCCTCTTCTGCGTCTTCTGTGCGAACCAGGCATCACACCCCTGCCAAAGAGCATATACATCGCAAAGAATTTTGGGATATCTTTGTTCAGCAAATCTTTATCCTCCGGGAATGACTAACACACAAGACGAGCATACAAATTAGTGAACTTATGGATAATGGTAAAAAGATTAGTAGGGTGAACAAATAGGAAATAACTAACCTTAATATGCTCTGTATACTGATCAGGCAGCATCATTACCCTGCAAAGTCTCATAGAGAAACCAGTAGCAGAAGGGTGGTCGGCTAGTTCGCACACCCTAAAATACCTTTGACGCCACCCATGCAAGTGCGCCTTCAGGTCGTCGGGGGTCACAAGATTCAGGCCGGATGTTGTCACGTTATGCCTCGATAATGTCGGACGCCACTCTTGCAATTTGGACACCACTATACTTAGGTTCTCCTCCTTGAACGGGTCGTCCTTCCCATTATGCATAACCTTCAACGTGTAATGAAGTGCTACGCTGCTCATATCAGGTGTCCACAAGAATGCTCTACTAGAGGATCCAGTCATGGTGAAGTCTGAGTGGGAGCTGTGTATGTGTGCCTGCGGTTTGGCCTTTTATAGACTCGATAGGGTGGTGTGTGGAGTAAGTATTGGAAGGTAAGGTTCAAACGTGCAGATAGACATCACAACGCTAGAGTGTGTAGTCAAGTCTGGCTGAAAAGGCAGTCATGCATGCAAGGTGTCAGTACTGATAAATATGATGTGCATTAAGTGCACTTCAGAGTTAAAAGTAGGCAGTGAGTTTTAAGCATTGGGCAGAGTGTTGCAACTTGTCACTGCAAAAGGTGATTGATGCTTTCTTTTTTGACAACTCGGCCTGACAAAGCTGCTACCTATGACTTGTCTACTTGGTCTGACAAAGCATCATACCCGTGAGTTGTCTAATCGCCCTAAAAAAGTTGCTGCACGGAAGTTGTCAATTCAGTCTAAGAAAGCAACAAGCATCGTTCATGCATGAGAGTAATTTCTACATATTGGAAGTGAAATTTGCCAGTTATTGGCTGTTACTACATGATTATGTGATGATTTTTGCATTACGGATACTTCAGGTAAAGACTTCCAAACTCGTTTTCATATAATACGGCCTAAGTAATATTATCATTTAGGGTGTTCGTGCTAAAATATTATGTATGATAAGCAATTTTAATTTATATAATTTGGGTGTCCATATACTGAAGTATGTTTCTGGACCAATTCCCCCAAAATTTGTGTTTAGACGAGTTGTTTTACCCCCCCGCCGAAAAGGCTTAAGTGTTATCAAATCTGTGCAGTTTGTGGTCATTTAGGGTATTTGTTGTGACAAAATTTATATGCAAAGCAGGTTACAAATAGAATATTTTTCCAGATTATAGTAATATAAATATTAGAGAATGTTTCTAAGCTATTCCCTCACTATTTTGCATTTAGACACGATATTTTACAGGCTGTCGAAAAGCCTTATATGACCATGATGTTTACTATGGGAGGTAATAACAGAATACATAAGTTAGCAAAGGAAAAGATCATATAATAAAGGCACATAAGTTAACAAATCGAAATATGATATTGAAATAGTACGTAAAGTACATCATTCTTACACCACTTCGAACGGTATCTAGGACCAGTTTGTGTCCACTATAAGAAACAAACTACTTCGCAAGTGTTGCGTACAGTATAACAAGGATAGCTACACACATAATCTTCTCCAACCACTTGACATGATCTAAAATGCGCTCCATCTTGAAAACCAGCACGTTCAGCCTCTGCTCAAGTATAGGGTCGAGCCTCTGCTCCATAGCAGCCTGCAATCTCTGTGGCCCTGTGCCTGCCAAGACGCTCCATCGAGGTGTCTATGGTGTCCGCCCATTGGAAATATTAGCATCCTCCAGACTATGTGATGAGGTGAAGATGCGTTGAAACAGTGAAAAGAAATAAGATCGCTCGGAACAAGTAGACAACTCTAACATTAAAGAAATCATCAGTACAAAAAGAAATCAAATTAACTGGTCACTTACTGAGAAAAAAGGGCATTTTAGAACACCCGTCCGTTATTCCCCTCCGTGTTGGCGTAGAACACGTTAGCTTGCACACGGCAGTTAGGACAATCGAGCTGCCTTGCAGTAGCAAGAGTAAGAGCCCTTCGATTTCCTGAGCTCGCTGTTTGAGACATGGCCTTTGTAAGGAAGAAATGGGATGAGATGAGGATATGAGGAAGCGGAGCTGGCATGGAGGCCTATTTATGGAGGCAGTGCGTTGATTCGGCCAAAAAAATCGCGCCAGCATTTCGCCTGATAAGTCCAACAGGAGGAGCAAACAGGTATTTTCATGCCTCAGTTAATAGGCACTACATGGGTGACTATTATTGTTTGTCGTAGAATGGATAGAAATGCAGTAATTTTGACATGAAGGCACAAATATGAATTTCGACATGGTGTTCATGGAAAGTCATAGCAAAAGGTAATGGATGCTTTCTTTTTTGATAACTCGGGCTGACAAAGCTGCTACCTGTGATTTGTAACGTTCAACGCGTAATGAAGGGCTACGGTGCTCATATCTGGTGTCCAGGAGAATGCTCTGCTAGAGGATGCAGCCATGGTGAAGTATGAGTAGGAGTTGTGGATGTGTGCCTACGATTTGGCCTTTTATAGACTCGAAGGGGTGGTGTATGGACTAAGTGTTGTAAGGTAAGATTGAAACATACAGACGGATAGCAAAACGCCGAAGTGTGTAGTCAAGTCGGGCTGAAAAGGCAGGCATGCTTGCAAGGTATCAGTACTGACAAAATGTAGTGTATAATAAGTGGTAAATTCGGAGTTCAAAGTAGGCAGTGAGTGGTCACTTCGCCCTGTGCAGTGTGCAGTTGGTGTGTACTGAGTGTGCGGTGTGAGTGAAATGTTAACTAATGACCATTAGAAGAAGATAATATCCAATAATGACAGCGTGATCGTCAAACTAGTGATGTCTTTGAAGTGCTTGTTGGTTTGATGTTCAAGGTTGGTTTCCTGTATAAAAGTGTTGCTTCTGAAGTTCTCTTCTAGTCCAAGCAATAAAAGTTCTGCCGATGACTTGGACTTGGATCAGCTTGACAAAGTTCATGGTAGAGTGTTGTCAAATCGGGCTGATGGTAGATTGTTGTCAAACTAGGGTTCAATAAATTCAGAAAAAGTGATGGATGCTTTCTTTTTTGACAACCCGAACTGACAAAGCTGCTACCTGTGACTAGTATAATCGGCCTGACAAAGCTACACGCGAGAAGCGTACAGTCCCATAGCCTTTTTTAGGTTGATGTAAGAACTTGCCGGCAACAGAGCTACTCATCGTGAGTTGTCTAATCAACCTTACGAAGCTGCTCCTCGTGAGTTGTGTAATCGTGATGGACCATCGCCTTTATTAGACCAACATGAGTAAACAGAAGATCATATGTTATGAAAGCAACATACCATATCGATATAGTATTAAGGATTATCATTCTTAAATCAGTACAAATGGGCTGAAGGCACACATCAATTACACATACGCACTGAAGTACATCACTATAACCGGTCGCTGCCTCGTAGCGTCAACTCTAATCTTCTCGTCGCTTCCAGTGACGGCGGAGTTGGTCTTCTGGGAATGTGAACCGGTCGGGCTCATGTGTCGTGCTCCGCAACTCATAACGTGTGTCTTCTGTCTCGTGAGGGGCGTCGTACAGCTGGCTGGGACCTAAGTTTTGCGAATTCAACATGTCTGTCACCCACGCGGGAGCCTGCATTGGAATGCACTGTTAGTGTTGTGCGTAAAAGTGAGTGCGCTTGAATTACACGAGACACTTACCGATGAGTCTTGCAGGGTCGTAGGCTGCGCTGCCCACTGGGAGAACTCGTCCTGTGAAACCTGAGAACTCGTCCCGCGAAACCTGCGCACATGTATTGTTAGCACAGCGTCGTGTTGGGAATAACTTGAGCTGCACAAACATACCTGCCTTAGCTCCAACCAAGTCTGCTGAGGTGGGTGCTGCGGTAAGTGTGGAGTCACAAACGTACTCCAACCATAGCTTGCTGGTGGCAAGTACTGATCGGAGGTGTCCAAGTCAGTGGGTGTGTATACCTCAACAGCTCTCAACGGTGGAAGGAGAGTTTGATCCCTGCGCACATCCTGCAAAAAATGTTATACGAACGAAAATGTTACGTACCTCCGACAAATTTATGTTCAACAGAAGGTAATAACTTCAATGAAAGGTGTTGTACCTCATGTGGCGCCTGCGTAGATGACGTGCCTGCATGGAAACTATGGAAGGCGTGCGGGGTATAGGCCTGACCGAAGCCGAAATCTTGCGGTAAATGTCCCCGCGAGGACTCAGGTAAGTCCCGATCGAGCCTAGACGACGAAGGCAGGAGAGATTGATCTCTACGCTCGGGATATAAAAAGATATGGCATTAGCAAATAGGTTAT
The DNA here is from genome assembly GCA_036346275.1 of Otatea glauca. Lineage (NCBI taxonomy): Eukaryota > Viridiplantae > Streptophyta > Magnoliopsida > Poales > Poaceae > Otatea > Otatea glauca. Next base: position 18,803,862 of record CM070722.1, read on the forward strand.
TTTGCGTGAGTAGTTCAAAGTATGATAGCTAAATGTACGTGTCGTACCTGCAATTCCTGATGTCCATGCTGAGAGGAAGATGATCGTGCAAAGCTCGATCGTCTTGCGCCCATGCTCAGGCAACGGCCTGGGAGATGAAGGACGAGCGCCTCACTCACCACCCTGTACGGCAACGTCACTGTGACGGCCGCATGTCAACACCTTCATGATGCCCTTGGACTCATCCATGATAGAACGTAGAACGCCAACTAGGCTGGACCTAGAGCTATGGGCCACATGTCATACTGCATTAGAACTTTCTTCGTAGATATGGCTCGCACGGTCGTACTGCAAGAAAACATGATTAGTAAAAGAAATGTGAATTGAAATATAATGTATGTTCGTACCGTGTCATCTTGGCGTGCTGCCCAGTGTACAGGGTTGCCGAGGGCCAGCCGCTCGACATCGGTGACCTCCTTAGGCCTTGAGGGAGGTGTTGCAGTAAGTTGTACTCGGGTACGAGGCACGTACCACTTCAAGTACACGACGTATGACTCAAGGTCGTATGGTCGACCCTCCGCTACTACCTACTCCGTGGCAGACTCCTCCCAGGCCGTCATCCATGGTAGCTACGTGTCGCGCCATTCGTTGCTCCTTTGGCCCCTCCGAGCTTTCCTGCGGGAATGAAAGTTATAAGTTACAAATTATAATTACAAATTACAATTCATATTTACTCAGAGATGTACGCCACTGAAGACTGATAGAGAACCATGCACGCCGCATATACATGCGAGCATGGTTTGTGCAACAGTTGTGGCTTATTGCATGTGCATGTCGCCACATCACGTACTGTGCACACTTGCTTACGTAGCCTCTGCAATGGCCATCGACGAACTTCTCTCGTAGATGCACTTCAAACTTTTGCTTGACTCCATCCATGGTGTGAACGTCGTGGGAGCGAGCCTTCTCTATTTTCTTCTCAATGTACGCGTGCATACATTCGGAGAACTGCTTTTCCTCGTCCAGATGCCTCCTTACATTCATCCCCTTTTCACGAAGTATCCAATGGTCCTGTTCTAGGTCTCCTCCACGATGGCACTTATTGGGAGGGATCGAACACCCTTCAGAACACCGTTGTAAACCTCGGACATGTTAGTTGTTATTATGCCGTACCTTGCGCCGTCATTGTCATGCAACAGGGACCACTTCTCTAGTTCTAGAGCGTGCAACTGCACCCACTGAGAGAAGTTGTTCACCTGGCCCTCTGCGGATTGTGGCGTATGTTTCGCGGTCTCCTCATCGAGCACTCTCCATATGGCCTCGAAATTCCACCTCTAGTTTTGCATGCAGAACCTCTTGAATGTCTTCATCACTTCCTTGTTGAGGAACCTTCTATGCAGGTTCGCAGCAAGATGCCTCATGCTCTAGCGATTGATGACGTCATTCTATTGGTACGGTGATTGTGTCCCTCTTTGCATGGTGCTGATGACGGACATTAACCCAACATACCTGTCAGTGATGAGGCATACGTTTAAGTGGTCTTGGACAACAGCTTGCTTCACATTTGCTAGGAACCACGACCAGCTCTCCGTATTCTCGCTTTCCACGAGTGCATAGGCCACTGGGAGTAGCTGGTCATTGGCGTCCGTCGCGACCGCCATCAGTATGGTGCCCCTGTACTTGCCGGATAGGAAAGTGCCATCCATGCTTAGCATAGGCCGGCAGTACTCGAAGCCCTGAATGGCTGATCTGAATGCCCAAAACACACGGTCAAGGATGAAACAATTGGGACCATTCGTGTGGTGCGTCCTATCCATCTTATTGATGTAGGTCCTAGGATTAGCTTCAGCAATCTGGTGAAGCATGCGAGGAATAAGGTTGTACCCCTCTTCGTACGTGTCGTACATCATCTCTATAACTTTCTTCTTTGCTCGCCACACCATGCCGTAGCAAACAGGATATCCCACCATGTTAGCTATGTTGGCCATCAGCATCTTCGGTGAAACGGTGACGTCCGCTGTGACCAAGTGAGAAATCAGGCTGGTCACATATGAGGACGTAACATTTCTGTGCTTATACAGTGGCTCAGCAAGCACACACGTGTGGTCCGTCAGGACTGTTATCCTAAAGCCTGAACTCTCGCCCTTGAATTTGTAGGCACAGATTTTGCCGGAACACTCGACATCCTTGCACTTCACAATGTAGGTCTACTGGTTCGACCTGTACACCCGGTATGTGTGGCTGATGTTTACCGCATATATAGCAATTGCTTGCTGGGCGGCACTCTTCGTAGGGAAGCATTGCCCTACCAGCAGAGTATCCTGATTGAAGGCCCACTCAGTGCCGGCTTCATCTGGCAGCACAAGAGACATCATCGCCATATCATCCAACCGTGAAGACACATACTCCACATCAGTGGACACAATACCACCGACTGGAGCTGCACCGTCCTCTCCGCTGCTATCCGTGTCGACATCATCATCTTCATTGGATGTTGCTTCGTCTGGCATGCCTTCCAGGTGCTCGTGGCAGTCAATGCGAGTGGACCTCCACCGCTCGATGTCTTCATTCGTCTGAAAGTCATCCGCACCAACGTCCTCACCGATGGCTCCAGAGGATGCTTCAACGCCATCGCCACCGCCACCGAGGGGACTAGAGGTTTGGGTTCTGTCCAGGAAGCGGACATACACCATCGGTCGACGGTATATCAGCGCTTCAAGGTTCATGACAATTTGCATGTATTCCCCCCCATATTGTGCTTCCCACGATCTTGCATAGGTCCCACACGTAGTTGGTGGAACATTCGACGACTCTGGCATGCACCGCCTCGATGACAAGCTTATTTTGGGCAGTCTCCCGATCAAATGCTCTTCTCACGCACGTGCGGAGGTCGGCCAGACTCATCTCCATAAGACCCGGAGCCCGGATCACCTTCCTTTCGCAGTTCGAAAGGTCCGCCCCATATGGACCCTCTCGAACAACGCCGTCACCAAAAAACACGGATAAATTTAGAATATCTGCCATTTAGTACCTACCATAGCGAAAGACACAAGTATGCGCATTAAATACCAATGTACGGTTCGCCACATCTGTAATTAATAATAATATAGAAAATACGTAAACATCATTTCCATGTGATACTGTTAAGGTAATCATGCACCGTTATTTATTCTATTAATAGTACTAACATTTTTACTATTAACAGTGCTGTTATTGTACTATTTGTTCGGATACTACAGAAATTTCGTTACAACGAACTAATATTCCATTAATATCATACAAATGCTACACTAAATATTAAATTATTCATACCGTAATTTTATTAATTATCCAACAAATTTTACGCCTAATACCACAATTTTACGTAGCACTAATATTACTCGTACCAACATATTTTGTACTGCTAATGGTACAATATGATAGTGGTGTCATATTGTAGTAACATTATACTGAAAGAGTGTTAACATTACGTTGCCATTTACATACTATTATTTACGTCTTGCATTATCGATTTATGTACTACTCATCTAACAAAAACCAATTATTAGTACTTTTCAACAACCATTTATGTTATTTTATCGGATCAACGGCTAATTGCAAAAAAATTAAAACAAACTGGGCTATATCAGTACTACTCAGCTATTGGTGTCATTTCATGTACAGCTCGTTGCACTGAATTTATCATTTCTTCTGCTACTCCAGCTAGTAATGCCGTCATTTCGTATACTACTAGTTATTCTAATATTGTACTAATCCCACAAATGTTATCATAATATTATACTGACATTGCCCAAGTTATACACACATCGCAATAATATTACAGCAATATTGAAATAATTGTATTAATCCCACAAATATTGTCGTAATATTACACTAACATTAATAAAGTTATCCATATATCACAATAATATTAAACTAATAAAAGAACCACCACATTACTGTCATTCTAATTAATTCATAATTGTATGACGTCAATATGGCTATAGCGTTACTTTACGGGCAAATGTATTGTTACCGTTATACTACCAATGCGTTATTATACTACCAATTCCTTCGACTAAACCGTCCATCTGATTATACTAATAACATCATTTCATACACTGCAAATGACACTAATGTTGTACTAATTATACTACTACTATAATAAAAAATACTAATTCTCATGAAGATTATGAACTAACCTTCCTGAAACTCTCCTGAAGATTAAATATCTCGACGGATGTACGAACCAATCGTTTTGAACAATACCTGCAAAATACAGATCTCTCGTCAAATGATCGAAAATATAAACTCTAAACAAACTTCTACAAAATATGAATATCATAAAAAATCCTCCGAAAATATACTTCCAAATTTCCTTTTCCACCTCATTTTCCTCTCTATTTTTCCCTCCTCTAGTCTCTTCTGCCTCTCGGTTACCAGCACTCGAACTGCCTCGCTCTTGCTCTGCTTTCTTCCTCACGTCGAATACGCAACACAGATCATCGCAATAGAGCTATGATTTATAGCACTTTCCTGCGCGAATGCACCAAAGAAGCGGTCGTTTGTCATTGTTTTCGGCGCACAGACAAGACAGAATGATTAAAGTTTTCACCGCGCGTCGATAGCACACGGATCCGACCCCCCTTCAGATTCCAATACTGCACCCTTTTGCGCGAACCTCGATAATTTTTTCGGTGACCTGCGTCCTGTCCTGATTGCTTCCTCCACTCGCTGGCCCTCCGCGCATCGCACCATCGTCCATTTCTCCACCGATCGCCACGCCGCCCGCCCGCCCCCCCCCCCGCCCGCCCCGCTCCAACCGCCACGTCACCCCGCCCCGCCGCCCGCTCCACCGCCACGCCGCCTAGCCTCCCGCCGCCTGCAGACCGCCCGAGTTCTAGCGGTTCCAAACCGCTGGAACTCGGCTATATCATGCCGTTTTATTAAAAAAAGTTCCAGCGGACAGAGTTCGCTGGATTCCGTGGTAAAAAAAATCAAAAAATTTCCTGCGGATCCGGTCCTCTGGATTCCATGGTAAAAAAATTCCGCGGTTCGGGTCCACTGGAAAATCAATAAAAAATATACCCGCGGAAGGGGACCGCTTGATTATAGTGTGTGGGGGCTATTTTTGTTATTTGTTGGGATCAGCGGCTAATCGCGAGAAAAAAATTTCGACCGGGCTAGAACATTAAAAATTTCGTAGCACATTTTTACTGTTATCGAAGAAAAATGTTTCATGCGTAGGAAAAAAATGTTTCACGTTGCAGAGCGTCTGAAAAAATCAGACGTGCTGCTGCTAGCAATTCCGATTGAAATTTTGTTGTGACGATCTCAAATCTTTACTCTTTAAATATTGAAGTTGGTAGAGGTGAAATTCGGTGGATATTTTCTGGCTGATCCAGTCGAAACCATATTGTTGAAACAATATTAGTATCCAGTCCAAACTGGAGCGAATCCAAAAGGTTTTATTAATCCGAATTTGAAGATCGTTAGTCAGCATGCACGTGGAATTCACGTGGCTAAAAAAATGTAACATCCCAAATTTTAGCTTTAAATGAGTTTTTATTGCATTTAATAATTTTTGGGAATTTTTGGATTTTTTTAGAATTTATTTGGAATTTAAATATTAGTTTTTGAATTAGGCCTTTTGCAAGTAATATTAAAATATGTGTAAATTTTACATAAACTTTTGTCAAAAATATTTTACTTGTGTTCTAAATGTCTCAAAATATTTTGCAAAATTTTTCTGATATTTTTGCTATTTATTTAGAGTTAAATTAATTTCTAGAGTTATTTCTCGTGTGCCCGTGCTTCTCGTGTGCCAATATTTTGCAAGAGCTGGCCAATGTTTCTCGTGTGCCGCCGGCCATTCAAGCGCTTGGATCTCCATCGTTGTTGGATCTCTGGTGGAGACGAGGGGGTCCCCATCAAGATCCGACGAGGAAATGCCATCGTAGCTTTGATCCCTTTCAGATCTATGGGGTCTCGGTCAAGATCCAACCAGAAAATGTTGTCGGGTGAGTTGTCATCCTCGGTTCCAGTGGAGCGCCGCTATAAAGCCATTGCCGTGAGCTCGCCAGCCGAAAAGCCTAACCGATCTGATGTCATCGCCTCGTGGCTGCCACATCATGGCCACGTCTGCACCCTGTCAGCTGTCGGTGCCCACGTGCAATTGCGTTAGTGCCGAGTTAGGCGAGCCACGTTATCTATGTGAGGTCCACGTGTCGGTCAAACTAACGCCGTAAGCCTAGTCCACAATGGACTAGTTTCAATCCGAGTCCACATGTCAGCAAGAGAGGAATTTTCTGATTTAATTTTTTATTCTTGAAATAGGTTGCTGAAGTCAGCATGACGTCATAAAATCAATTTTTCAGTAGAAAAAGAAATTGGAAAATTTAGATTTTCTTTTTTTTGGATTTTTCTCTTTTTTGAATCTTTTGAGAGCTCGTTCTTCTTCATACTAGCTCTGATTGAGACTATTCAAGTTTGTAAAATTTTGTAAATTGAGATATATTTAATGATGAATTTTATTTAATTTTTGGAGTTTATTTCTCTCTGATTTTTGTATTTATTTGGTATTCTCTCTCGATTCATGTAGACATCGAAGTGCCAGAATCGTTCAAGGGTGAAACGTTAACCCAAGACCAAGCTCAAGAGTAATGACCAGGATCTTTTCCCAAGCAAGTTGTGCTTTGATCATGTTGAACCCAGTTTTACAAATGATATGTTATTTTATACTTAGAACTGTTTTCAATTAATTTGGGATCTTGCTATTCAACCCAATTGGATTATACATACCTTGTCATTTGTATGTCATGATTATTTGTCACCCTAGGATGATTCATTATTAGTTGGTTGATAATCGATGCCAACGTTGGTTGGTTAGATTGTGAATAGTATACTTAGCTATGCAACGGGTTATTGATATCATTTTGAAAGTGCAAATTCAATTTGACAAATGGAATATGGAACATCTTTATAAAAAAGGTGTATCATGTGTTGTCATACAATGATGTTGAGTTGTTGATGCCATGTGTTGCATGATAATCAACTAGAGTGATAAATGATTTAGATTGAGGTAAGTGGCTAGTAGCTATGAGTTGTGGTGGGCCTGTATGGCATTGGGTTGATATGTTGACATACAAGTGAATGTGAGATGATTTATATGAGTGATTTGTTGGAAGTCTTGGCTTAGTTAATTAAGAACTTAACCTTGCAAGCTATTGAACTGGGTTAATCATGCAACCACATGTCTGGAATAGGATAGACCTAACTCATTAAGTTACCGAGTCTTGATATGGAATTCCTCAGGCAGAAGACTAAACTGTGTGTGCGGTCAGGAGAGGATTGTTCCTAGTCCAACGATAAACCTCTTCTATTCTTCTGCTCTGTGTGAGGGAAGGAATGGCGAGTTCAGACTTATCAAGAGGGCCTATATTCAGATAGATTTTTGGTCTATATTCGGATAGATTTTTCGAAAGGTTTTGCTATGATCTTCTTAGTCGCACGTTAATAGGTACATGTAATGGCCGACAATATCAGATTAATCATATCTTGAGGGTAAAGTGTATAACCTCTGCATAATTTAAATCTATTCAGATAGCCGTGTCCCTGGTTATGGACAATTGACAATGCACGTGAATTTTAGTCAAGGGTTAGATTTTATGAAATAAAACTTGAGAAGGGAGGCTGTGTGCCGTTGAAAGTTTTGAAAGATGTTTAGAGCTGTGTGACAATTTATTCTTGAGAAATACTTGATAACTTTATTGTTATTGTAATTTGTTTAGTGTTATTTCAATTTATTTATTGTATTCAATTGTAAATGTTGTTTTACTGCAAAATAACCATATCAGCCATTCATTTGGAACAAGCCTTGCATATAATTATAATAGAAATTGCATTCTATGCATAACTTATTGAGTGCTTTAAGTATTTACCCTTGCCGCAATAAAATTATTAGTTGAAGAGGAGTCTACACTTGCTCTGGAGGAGAAGTATCAGGAGGAGGTGAATTTCTAGGGTGCGAACCTTGTTAGTTGCCTGTGGCATATTGATTAGTTGTTTATCTACTTTTTCGTTCTGCTGTAGTTTTATCTATTATAGTTTAAAGCCCTGTATGGTATAGTCATTGTAAAGTCGACCATAAGGTCAATCAACTATCTTATATTTAATAAATTAAGATGTATGATTGTGATATTTATCTATGTTGACCTATGTGTGCTAGCGTGATCCTAGACTAGTGCGATATACACAGAGGGTTCGAATTTCTATATTTGCATCCCAACAAAAAATAAATCCAAATAGTATCCTTATCGATCACCAAGTATACATGTTTGATAAAAGAAATAGGTCCATTTAACACACTCACCATTAAGTTAGATTGTCGTCAGCAAAACTGTCATTCAAGATAAGTTTTAATGGTGTAAATTCCGATTTTATTATTTGGGTTTAAATAGACAGTATTCCTTGCCAAAATAAAGATAAGGGCTCTCAAGTCTCATTAAAAAAGAGGCAAGCATTTGGTCATTACCATCAAACTAAATATCGAAAAGACATTGATGGGACTGATGATGTCAATTAATGACCATATCGAGATACATGCTAGTTTTCAACTTCGCAAAATAAATATCAATTTTAGTGTTAGTAAACAAGGCTAAGCGTTATCTTTTTTATATGCTGCTCTTCCTGTCGCATTTACCTGTGCTTCCCAACAAATAACATGTACAGCATAATCAGCTAATAAATATATGAGTTGAAGAATTTCTTAAAAACGGAAACGTTATAGCTTTTTCCCTCTAGGGTTTCTGCGCTGCCAGGACTGTAGGGTTGGAAATCCGTCTTGTGTACCTAGATCCAGAGAAAATATCATGCGCTAACTCTCCTATGGTGCTACCTTATATTACCTATATATATATATATAAGTTTCCAAAAATTTCGAAAAAAAATCGGATATATAGGGGAGAACATATTCTATGTCCATGTAAAATTTAAAGATCAAAATTAATTGTATTTGAAAGATATCATATTAAAAAATTATCTATGAACAGTTATTTTCACTCTTCATCACTGTTCACTTTTCGTTGTTTCTCAATTTCCTACCTTCTAAATGCGATCGAGTGTAATGCGAAAATTTGACATGTCTGTAAATATGTCCTCTACATCTAATATTTTTGAAAATTTTAAATTATATGTACATAATACATATAGGCATATAGCCGTAAGAGAGGTAACTAGTACCTAAATAAGGCAGCCAAGGCCACCGTGCGATTAGCCGTTACTTTACGATGGCAGAGCCAGAGCCCCTAACCACATTGACAGATTCCGGTTCTTTGCTTACAAAACAGTTGCACATGAAGCAAAAGAAAGAAATGCGCTTGTAACTCATTGACACGTGACTAGGCTAAATGCGACACGCAAAATCAACTTGCTAGATTAATTCTACCTCTGACTTGAACAATCGAAGTTACAGCGATAGCAATGCCTTAATTTACAAACCTATTTCCAGGCGTGCCATTTTCTATATTTACAGCAGTACAAACCAACAAGAATTACATCAACCAATTTAAGTATATGCACCAAACAATTATCTCAGGATTAAACTGCATGCTTCTAAACTAAATAATGATGGGGAACCAAACGGTGCTAACATCTTGGACGCTTTGATTATTTTTTCAACATAAAACTCTCCTTAAGGATATCAGCGGCTAATATTAGTAGCTCCACCATCTCCATGCCCGCAGAACTAAGGGGATCTACTTTCTCGGCCTTTGATGCTTTAGGTGACTTAGATGGATCATACAGAGCGTCATAAGTAATAGCATCTGATGAATCCCCTGACCAGCTTACAGGAAGAACTACACCAAGAGCTGTCTTCATAAGGTTTGCTTCGGTTAAAAGACTGTCCAACGCTTCATAAGTACTCTCCAACGAACCAGCTGATTTGACATCATCGTAGGCCTGAAAAAATTTTATTGTTAGAATCTGAAGGTAAAAATCATGTATTATATATATCATATATTATTGCTGAAGCTAGCAATGCAACAAAAACAGTGTCTCAAGGGCCAAATGCGATGCAAGTTCAGACATCTTCAGTTACAGGAATTCAGTATCCATCATTTAATGTTGTGAATGTGTGCAGTGGCAGAGCTTGCGCACAAATAGACTTAAAAGGAGAATAAACTGCATAAGAAAGAAGTGGCTATTTTCTAGTTTAAGCATTTACTAGACATATTTGCAATACTTCTTCAGAGGGTTCCAAAATTGAAGAGGGGCCATGGCCCATGTTGGCCTCTACAGAGTTCCGCCCCTGTGTGAGAAGTCATCAGTTCACTGCCTATCCTCATACAAAATAAAAGTTATTCTAAGTTTCCAAATTTCTGATTATTAACACAAATCTAATGGCACCTTGATTTCTCAGCCTGCACTTTCACATAAGGTAATTTGATCTTCGCTTTTCTAGTTGTTTTGCCTCAAAAGATTTTGAGACAGGTGTATAATTGGATTCGACAGCTTTGACAATTGAGAATTGACCCCATGGTATAAGCTAACTTTTTTTTTTCTTTTCTAGTAACATAAATGACCTCCAAGTTCGATCACCCTATCATGCATTCTTTCAACACTTTGTTTCTTCGTAGCAAGAAGCTACATCCATCAGTGAAAAGAGCTTACCTTCATAAGCACAATATGCAGCCTATGTACTGAAGAGGTGAGACGTTCCATAGTAGCAACACTCTCCAAAAGAGTAGCATTTTCAACTTTCAACCTGTAATGCAGTAGCATACTAGCATGAAATAAAACAACCAACATGGAACTATATTACTTGTACAGAGGTGCTTATGTTCCTAGTCCTTTAATATTTTTTCAGCGCATGTTAATGATTGAAGGGAAACAAAAGGAAAATAACATACAAGTCACCATTGTTTCTATCCTGCGGTTTCTGTTAAACATTTTGTGACCCACTTACATATACCAAATTTAGTTTAAGCTAATAACGCCAGTCTGACGTTATTAATATGAAGAGGGGAGGGAGGCAATGAAATAAACTATCAAACATTATGCCTGTTAAAAAATAAAAGCTATCCAACTTTATGGCAAAAAATCTAGTCTCCAATGTAGCGTATTGGCATCATTTGTAGCAACTACAAAGTCTCCAAGCATAAGCGGAACAATGTAAAAAAAAAATGTATATTATCACAAACCTTGCAAGATCTACAGAGTACTCTTTGCAAATTGTATGATCACTTCCATCAGAGCTCTCATGCCCAATGTTCCTGTTTTCCTTTCTTATCCAGTGTCCTAAAGATGTTCTCTTCAGGATAGTCTTCAGCATCCCTTGTTGGTCATGCCCAGGAATGATTTTAAGAGGATCACCAGTACCACGACCATCGTTCACTGTCGAGATGCTGCATCAGCAATAAAGATAACATATTGATTAGAATAACATATGTACAACCCAGAAAAAAAAATTCACTGTTAGTGTGTCTGCGATATTAGACTCAACGAAGTAACAAGTGCTATAGGTCTTGCACTTCCATTCAGACCAACATTTGTAACAGCCATAGATGTGAATTTTGAGACTGTTTATTTTTAACTTAAGGCATATATGTGGGTTAATGGTATCCTAGAAGAAAACAATCTTTTAGCTTGAATTTTCTTATTTGTTTCACTGAAAATTATAGAGCATTCATAAATCAGCGCACACACACATAACTACACTACTATAAAAATTACTCCCTATGTTTCAGAATACTTGGCACTGTTGACCTTTCACGGACTTCAAGGTTAGATTTGACTGTTAATTGTATACTAATACATTTATAAAATATCATGAAAGTAAAATATTATTATTTCTTATGGTAATCTAAGAATATCATTTTAATACGATCAACCTAAATAATTATAATATAATCATTGGTTGAAGATTATGAAGTTTGACTGGTCTAGATCAACAGTGCCAAGTATTTTGGAACGGAGGGAGTACAAGCTCAACAGACCCAAACAACTTCAGCTTTGATCTCCTAAATTTAATTACCAATATTCTTAGTTAGATTCACCTACATTCAAAGCTCGATGACTAATGCACATACTTTTTTGTAAGTAGCTGATAAATGCACAATACACCACCACAAAGCCATGATATGATATGCAAGAATGATAGGGGCAATATAAATAGCATACTCTTTTTTGTCTCCAAGAAGATTTTACGAAAAATAATGATATTGTCCTATTTTATGGTCCATTGTAAGAAAAACGCGGCGTTGCTTTAACTTCCCTTTATTTTAAAACAAAAAAGATGCTAAATAAAAATCTTATTACTAAAACAAATCACATGTCCATTTAGAAAATTGAATGTGACAATAGAGAAGGTTTTGATGTTTTCACAATGTATATCACAGATTCACATGTGCGGGCATACTAGTTAAATAAAAATGCTTGATCTGAAATCCTTGCAAAGTGCGATGTTAGAGAGTTTCTTTTTTTCTTCCAATATGGCATTGACTCTGCATGCACCTGGCATTGGCAAGGGCAAGCACAGTAATGATGAAAGATTAAATGACTGGATAATTCCTGATTGATTATAAAATGGGTTAGTGCAGCATGCAATCTTTGCCTTGGCACCCTGAGATAGCAGAACAAGAAATTTTCTTTTGTGCAACCGATACTTTCGATTCACAGCTTAAAAATCCATCTCAGCTGAAGGACCAAGAGGTAACAAAATTTGATGAAATACAATTATGGTGTACAAGTTCTTTTTTCAAGACATAGCATGCCCTGCCCACTAAGTGACCGTTTCTCCAAGGGCCCTTCATAGCACCAAGGTTCGTTATAAATGGATGATGCTGCCACCATGTTACAAAAGCTTCTACAAGAATACATAATTACTATGATATTATGATGACATGCTGCACAAAAAGGTTACCCCTTCAACAGCAGATAGTCTTCTTTCAGTTTTGCTAATTCCATCAGGACCTTCACCTTTTCATCTTTAACCTGCATACAAAACGGTTAATACACATGCATCCAACGTTGCAGCCTCTAGTATGTACTGTAAACAAAAGATCTGGAGATGCTATGAAAAGAGTCCAAGAGGAAAGTTGACAACAGAAGGGCCTGTTTGGATACTAAATCCAGCCCAATCCCCCACAGCTAAAAAGGCCATAAAGTTAGCTGGAGTGTTGTGCGGCTCTATATCCCGGTTTGGGATAGGCCGCGTATGATTCTACCTCATGTTGGAAAACCAGCTGAAAGGCCACTTTTACGGGCTAAAACTCTCTGTAGGTTTCTTGAATTTTCACTAAATAAATAAAAGTATCCGACCAAAGGGAGGAATTCTAAAAAAGGTAAAGCTCTTATCTCGGTAAAATCCCCTCGATAAAAAGTAAGGAATTGTCCAACCGGTGAAGCACGCAAAAAAATGAAGATTGTTTATGAGCTCGAAACATGTCATATACTAATGGTGTTGAACAGAACTAATTCTTTCACAAATCATGGATGATAATCTTGCCAATCCATGCTAACAGTGTAGTCAGTCAGAGATAACATATAAATGTATGAAATTTTCCACAAAGAATTTCATATTTCAAGAAGATGCATTCTATAATCATATAGTCCAGATTTTTTTTTAAAAGAAGGCAGACAGTCCACTTTTTCTTTTCCAACAAATACTGCTTCTAGAAGCAAAACTGAACTGGTATAATCAGTGTCAGATGAAACGTTTCCAAATCCTAGTACGATTTAAAACACTGCACAAAAGTATGGTTCATTAGACTGTAAAAATTGTAACTGAAAAATAAGGCCAAATAGAAAGTGTAGGGTACTACTTGAGATAAGTTCTTGTGAAGGTCCTCAATAACAATTTGGTTTCTCTGTTTCTCCACTAGGTATCTTTCTTGTTCCTGTGAGAAAAGCATAAGTGCCTCCATCTGTAATAGATATCAACATAGTGTGAGATTATTCAATATAAAGAAACTCTTATCAGAACTTCAGGAAGAAAACATGACTCAAGAGGATAAAAAGCAAAAAAGAAACACCGGAGTGATGCTGTACCTTCTCCTGCAAAGCTTGAGCAAGTACTTTTGACTCATCAAATGTTGCTGAATTAGAACCTGCAGGAACATCACCCTACAACATATGCAATCACAAGAAACAGTAATTATCTATTAAAAGAGCTGTTTTCTTCAAGGGAAAAAAAGTGGGGAACACACTGTAGAACGTATGTATCTGAACCCAGATCTCTCAACTGGAAAAGCAAGGACAAGGTATTTTGCTTACATAAGATGAATATTGCATCTCATGTAAATGTAAATACAAATATGCCAACCTAGGATATCCTAATATCTGTACTTACTTTTGCCTTCAAGTTTTAGACATTGCCGCTTTTTTAATATATAAAATGAAAGTACATAACACTGACCCCAACATCATCTCACAATAAGGTAATTCAGTACTTCAGTTAGTCACACAGGAAACAAATGCTAAATTATACTATGTGGGCCATTTGAACCAAACATGCCCTTGATGCTGTTACAATTTGTGATAACCTAGGGGATTATCGAAGTTAATAAAAATCATTAATCAACTAAGCAAGCAATAAAAGTGATTAGGCAAGATAATTAAAATGTAAGGGATTTAAGAATTGCCGTCAGTCCCGCAGTGAAGTTATCGCTCATCGAGATACCTAATCCGTCCGAAGGCCAGATCGGCACGTCTCGTTAGACCGAGGTTCATCATTCGGCAATTAGGATCTTACCTAGTAAGGTTGCGGGTACCGTTAGTAAAATGAGTGAGTAATGACCGTAGAGACCATAGAACCAATAAGGGACAGTAAGAACCCAAGGGCAAGATGGTCAATACACCCACAGTGAAAAGTAAATAAAGGAAGCCAGTGAGATGCCAGCCGAGTGCATAGCAAGCAGCCAACCCATTTCCAGCCACAACATAGCAGCTCTCCCATTTCCATCCAAGAACAGCAAGAGCAACAACAATAGCTGAAGCAAGAGTCCAGAAGGAGCAAGAGAAAGCAAGGAGCATCTAGAACTGAAGCAAGGTGGGAGTCATCCTGAAGGAGGAGGCCAGAACCAGCTTCTTCTTCACCAACATCAACACCATCAGTGTTAGCTACTCCATCAACCGAACCAACACCAGGTGCACATCACCAGTAGAGGTAGGGTAGCCAGTAGATCGGCTAGACCCTAGTGGTCTCAGTAGTCGGGGATAGCCTTAAGAGCAGTGAAGGGCGTCCTAGCTCACCTCGCACTCCCCCGGCATGTGGGTAAGCCATTGTCGTCTCCTTCCTTCCATGTGCAAGAGCCATCCCTTTGATTCATCATAGACCCTCTTCTTTTGAGCAAAATCAGTAAAGCATCCAGCAAAAAGTGGCAAAATCAAAATGGGTAGCAAACCCTAGATAGAAGGGGGTAGAGCAGGGTTCGGCTAGGCAGCCCCCAAGCTTTGGTTGGGCAGCATGGACGACACCACGGCCGGAGCCGTGTGCGCAACCGTGCGGGGAAGAGCCGATTGGGCTGGGCTAGCACCGGACCGGAGCTGTGCCGCTAGGAGACCAGGGGAGGGGAAGCCAGGGCCGGTGGAGCAAGGCCAGGCTAGGCCGCTGCGGTCAGGGCCAGACCAGCCATCGGCCAGAGAGGAGGCGGCAGGGTAGAGCCGGCCGGGCCAGCCGCTGAGAAGGGAGGAGCCGCAGGAGGGAGCTGCGGCCAGGAAGAGTAGTAGGAGAGGGAGAAGCCGTGCAGGGGTGGAGAGGAGAAGCTAGGAGCTGGCCGGCCGGATGGAGGAGCAAAGAAGAGGAGTTGATGTCAGCTTGGGTGGGAGAAAAGAAGAAGAGCGGAGGAACCGAGAGCAAAGGAGTCGGCCAGAGAAGAGAAAGAAAGGCAGACAGCAGGAAAGAAAAGGAAAGAAAAAGAAAAGGAAAGAGAGAAGGAAAAGAGAAAAGGAGAAAAGGAAGAAAGAAAAAGAAGGAGAAAATGGGAAGACAGAAAAGAGGAGAAAAAGTGGGGGAAGTAGGAAAAATAATCTCTTGCAGCGAACCGTGTTGGTTTCGGTAATCAACTCGCGGATCGCTTAAAACTCGCAATCTTGTGCGAACTAAAATGTGTCAGAATAATAATTCACAGCAGATCAGGAAATGGTTGGACGCCATAAATGATATCCAAATTAATTGTCATAGATTTAATGCTCTATGATTTTAGGATCTGATTTGAATCCAGCAGAATGCCACTTTCCAAATACGAGTGAGGCCGATTATATCAATCCTAATGGCTAATACAGGCAAGCTTTCCTTTAATCATGTCTTGTTAAATATTTTCAACTGCTTTTATGCACTTATCTATATCATCATTGCATTGAAAAAAAAAACATATATTCAATTGAAAACCTTGAATCAGACTCGGATGGAAATATGGTTTGTGAATGAGTTGATGAGATGGTAAATGGAATTTCGGAAATGACGTTTGGTTCATCCAATGAATGGAGCCGTGAATGTGTTCGTATCTTTATGTATGGTGGGTAGAGGGCGCCGAAGAGGAGGTAATAGCCGGTGGGGTCCTCTACATAGGTTATAATATAAGGTCAATCAACTACACTTGGGCAATAAGCCGTATTCTAATATCAACCATAGTGAGTGAAATCGGTCAGAAAAGGTTTTCCTATAAAGGCATTATGATATCCACATTGGTAGTTAGGTAGCTATCTAGAAGTGTGAAGCTGGGTATGCCGGGAGTCCCAGTGACGGACACAATATCAGCTGCAGTTGATCAGGCGCTATATTTAAAGCCTAGTGTATCAGTACTGCTGCGGTAGCATGGTACAAATGGTACGCTGAGGGTATGTGGGGAACATCCGAGGACGCCACTACTCGATGGCTACCAGGGTTGGAGATCAAAATGTTGGATTAGTGATAAACGTTCTGGGGCCTCACAGGATGGGGTCGCTATGGCTGAAAATGATACGAACCTGCGCAGGGTTAAAAATCATGAATTCATGCCTGTCTCCTGGGTTGAAGGCTACGGAAGCTAAGTCTACCTTATATACGAATGCTAGTAGCTGGTTTTGAAAATTTAAAATAAACAACCCTTAAAGAAAACCAAAAACCTAATTTTTGTAAAAGTGGATGTTGAGGGAAGGTGAGTAGTAGTTGGAGTTTGTTTAGATTGAGAGAAAATCATTTACTGCATTTGCTAAATTATGCTTACTGAGTACTTTTGTACTCACTCTTACTAAATCCCCCTTTTCTAGAGAATGGCCCCGGTGCTCAAGCTTCTGGATGGGTTAACGAGACGGCTGAGTTCTACCAGGAGGGATAGAAGGGATGAGTAGCCATGCATCGGCTTTGTCAGTCTTTTGGTGTAATTAGTAACTATGTTATATCCTTTTGCTGTACTTGGATCTAATGTATAATTATGGTACTGGACATATAGCCCTGCGTGGCTTGGTTTGTAATATATTTACATTCAGTCTCTAATTATTGTTCTGTTGCAACACTCTGAACACAACGTACTAACTAATAAAATATCGAGTGTGTTTGATGTTTTATTAGCTAGTATACCGAGATTCGCGTAATTATCCCGGCGTGGTGACAGTGCTACTGTCGCTACCCTGGGCTAATTATGCGAGTCGTTACACAATTCCATATTGTTAAGAGTTGAAAAAGAAATGAGTGAGCTTGCATGTGCATAAATTATGCAGCATGATGGCATAAATAGAAACACATTTGCAATAGTACATCTAAATTTCTAAATTTTCGGTGGCATATAGTTATCCACAACAAGAAGTACTAAAGAGAAGATTTGGCTATACTTTATGAAGTAACTTAACAGTTTCCACAGAAAATATGTTGTAACCTGTGATTCTGTGAGCATAATTCTAGATTATGGAAGAGGTTCAGCATAAATGCAGAGATTTGAGGAAGTTGATTGTGTACTGAACAAACCTTAGGGCTGGTGCCAAGGTCCATGTCCATAGTAACATGCACATCTTTACAACTGCTGTCACAGCATTTCATCTCCCTGACAGGGGTTTCAATGATTTCAGGGTTGACGCAAATTTTACTCAGCTTGTCTTGAATCTCATTAACAACAGTGATCAACTGAGATGATTCTTCTTCTAATATTTTCATAATTTCAGCTCTCTGATGTGTGCAGAACTTTTGAAGAGCTGACAGTCCATTTCCCAGAAAATCATCATGGATTGCCTGCATTCCAAAGTGAGCTGCAGCAATTAAATGTGTCATGAGAAAGAACAATATAATACTGAAATTTAGTACCTGTCTTTTCTCTAATGTTCGTACATTTCTTTGCAAATGTTGTTCAATTTCAAGACCCTGGACAACCAAAAATCGTCTTTCAGGAAATCCAAAAAATATGCTTTTCCATTACACCCAAACCTGTCTTACGATTCCCCAATTGTCTTACCATTCTTAGATTGCTTTGCAGCTTAGCTATTTTAGCTTTAAGTGATTCTTTCTCCTCTTCTAGAGACGCCTATATAAAAAATCAGTTAAATATATATAAAACTAGTGCAAACCAGTAGGTAGATGCAGTCATGCAAAACATTTTGGCTTGGGCATCAAATCAATACAACCATAAAATTGGAAACTGTAAAAGAATGAAAAAAGGGTTCTGGGTGTATTCCTCGCAACAGAGCATACAAGCCTTGTTATCAAATTGCTTAGTTAGTTATTCATTTTTGCTGAGTCAAAAGTTCTTATTAAGATAAGTCTCTCATGTTTCAATATATCCAACAATTTAAAGTAATACAAGTCATGGAAACTTTTATAATACCAGTAGAGCATTTATTTTGCTAATGAGAATTTAGGTTGCTCGGATCATGTAGTATATCTAAGACTACATGGCTTAATTTAGTCCAAGAGGACATGAACATTTCTAGCAAGCTTGAATAATAGAGAAGATTTAACACCAAAATCTTGAGAATAATCAAGCATGCTGGTAATTTGTACCCATGAAAGGTGCTGTAAGTTATACAAGAAAGCCGAAGACAGCACAAATGCTTCTCAATCATTGTTATCAAGTCGCGTGATTAGTCAATTAGTCGCCAAGTCGGCCTGTAGCACGACTAGAGGACCTCAACTCGACTAGTTACCTAATCAAGCGACTTGGAATCCAAGTCGACGACTAATCGCAATTAGTCGGGCGACTTAGCTTGTTGACTCGGCACCATGGAGGAGGTGAAGGGGAAGGGGAGAGGGAGAAGAGGTGAAGGGAAAGGGAAGAGGGGAAGGGGGGAACTGGCGAAGGGGAGAGGAGGAAGGTAGTAGCAGGCAGTAGTAGCAGCAGCAAGTAGTAGACTAATAGTAGTGGTAGCAAGCAGATAGTAGTAGAAGAAACCAGCAAGTAGTAGTCGACTAATCAAGGACTAGCCGCAACTAATCGGCAAGTCGGTAGCATGGTGACTCGACTCGACTTTACGACTCAATAACTATGTTCTTAATATAATGAAAAATGAGACAACTGGAAGCAAAGTTTCATCATATCCCAATCTTTGGCATTCCTTAGGTTCCCAGAATAAAGTTGGAGAAGTTTGTCAAGGTTAAACGTACCCTAAAACAGTGGATTATAAAATTCAACAAAAGTATCATAGATACATGCAACATGCAAGACCAGTGAAAAAGATTTAAAACAACTCAATTTGAAATTGAACTGTTCTTTCTAATGGATAAAGGACTTTAAGTTTACAATGTACTTCGAAGTTGAGGTTTCGCCATCTGAACTGAAACTCCAGTTGTCAGTAGAATCATCTAGAAGAATTGAACATTTCTCTTCAAAAGTAATGTTCAAAGGGCATTCAAAGTCTCTGCAACGAACTTCATAGAATTTTAGAATAACCTGAAAGAGAACCAAACATCAGTTCCACATAAAAAATGGTTAATATTGATAGATATTAGTTACAAAGGCTTGCAGAAAACATCAGTTACAAAGGGTTGCATTTTGGATTTAAAAAGTACATATATTGGTAAGGTATTTCACTGAGTATAAACAACCACATAATAGATCAGAAAGAAATGCAGTAGGTGATGGATTTTATAGCATAGTTACCGGATTCACTGTAAACCCCCGCAAATCGCAAACCAGATTCGTCGAACCCAAACAACCCCACGTACACCCATTTCGTGTATTGGTTAAGCCAATTAGTTATGTAGCCAACCAACTAATAAATATGATTCCTTGTTTGTACTAGAACTTTTTCCTTTAATTTAGCCATAATTTTTTATTGGCAGTTTGAATTCACGAACGGTTTTCACTAGTAGCTTACCAATGATGAGAGGTACAGAATGATACATCTCACGAATAAATGCAAGATAATGAGATTTTACAACCAATTTACTGGATGCGTTGTTAGATTTTACTGTCACACCTAGCAGTGTCGCATGATGGCCATGTGATATCTACGGTAAGAAATGCATTCCAATTTACTGGACACATTAGATTTTACTACCGAACCTCATTGTAGCGCATGATAGCGTGTGATAGCGGAAATACGAAATGGACTAAAGTTACTGCCAAATGCACTCCAATTTACTAGATGTGTTGTTAGATTTTATTGCCGAACCTCGCAGTGGCACATGATGACCGTGTGATAGCGGCAATACGAAACGGACCAAAGTTGCTGCCAAATGCACTCCAATCTACTGGATGTATTGCTAGATTTTACTCTCATGTTAAGCACATAGGGGCATATGGAGAGAAACGTGGGTTGATTGCAAACTTTGAACGATGATATCTCCTAAACCATTTATCCTATTTACAATCCGTTTGAAGGGTTTTACTGGAAAAAATGTGCTTAACAAAAAGAGATTCATGATGAATATGTTTTAACGTTGTAAAAAATAATTACTGCATCAAAGTTTGAATTTACTATACCTAAGCCTGAGAATTACTGCATCATTTTCGCACAAAAAAATATTGGTGGTTGACAGAGGTGGGAGTTAGTGGGTTTTTTTACTAGTCTTTGACATATACATCTATATACATATACATGTGTACATACATACATGTATATATGTACATACATGTATGTACATATATACATGTATGTATATGTATATATATATACGGAGGCGCTATTCTACGCGTGGGCGTAGAATAGCTATTCTACACGCCGGTCGTAACTTGTAACCCCGTAACAAGGCGCAAGCGTACGGCCCAAAAAAAACAAGCCACAGCCATAGCATCAACACCAGTAGTAAATTTCACTAATGAATTAACCAAGCCAGTAATAAAGGCGTCGTTGTATGCATACCGACCTATGAAAACCATCAACGACTAGTATTGATAGTAAAAGAAGTACAAAACTTATCCGGCCTATATGCATCGGCTAGTAAATTTGTATACACAAATACTAGCAGAACCATATTAGTTGGTTCGGCTACGCTACTGATTCAAAAGTTACTCCGTTTTCTAGTACACAAATCTGATTTTTCTTTATTTTAGCTATAACTTTTTATTCAATGCTCTAATTCACGAACAAATTTCACCAGTAGATTACTGACGACGAGAGGAACAACATGATATAAGTTCCGCTAATAAACATTGCATAAATTACTGCTAAAATGAACATTAATTTACTACTGTATAATAGTAAAACATATATAAATAGATAGTAAAATCTATATATAAGGATAGTAAAATCTGTTACCAGCCAGGAAAATACTATTTATTAGCAAGACTTATATCATTTTATTCCTCTAACCTTCGGTAAGCTACTGGTGAAAACCGGTCATTAATCGGAGCTACGGATAAAAAGTTATGGTTAAAATAAAGTAAGAATAGGTTCGTGTACAAACTAAGAAATGTGTTTATTAGTTGGTTCGGCTATGCTACTACTTCAAAAGTTACACCAATCTGTTTTTTCTTTATTTTAACTATAACTTTTTATTCAATGCTCCAATGCACGAAGGAATTTCACCAGTAGATTAGTGACGATGAGAGAAACAATATGATATAAGTTTCGCTAATAAACGTTGCATAAATCAAATTTACTACTTAAATAAACATTAATTTACTACTGTATAATAGTAAAACATATATAACTATATAGTAAAATCTATATATAAAGATAGTAAAATCTGTTACCAGCCAAAATACTATTTATTAGCGAGACTTATATCATTTTGTTCCTCTCATCGTTAGTAAGCTACTCGTGAAAACCAATCGTTAATCGGAGCTACGGATTAAAAGTTATGGTTAAAATAAAGAAAGAACAGACTCATATACAAACTAAGAAACGTGTTTATTAGTTGGTTCGGCTGGCTTCAAAGTTAATTCGTTTCCTAGTACACGAATCTGTTTTTTCTTTATTTTATCTATAACTTTTTATTCAATGCTCCAATTCACGAAAGAATTTCAATAATAGATTATTAACGACGAGAGGAACAACATGATATAAGTTTTGCTAATAAACGTTGCATAAATCAAATTTTCTGCTAAAATGAACATTAATTTACTACTGTATGATAGTAAAACATATATAAATAGATAGTAAAATCTGTATATAAGGATAGTAAAATCTGTTACTGCCATGTATGTCTTTTTGCATCTCTCGGTCACACATGCATGCATTAGTTCTAGACGATTAATATTCCAAGGCTCAGTCGCGTAGCGCTAATTAGTGCAATGTCTGGCTCGGTTGGACTGCAAAACCGACCGACGCGTTAAATATGGTATTCTACACGCAGCTGCAGAATAGCGCCACCGTATGTATATATATATATATATACACACACATATATACATATACATATACATATATACATACATACGCATTGTTGGAGATATGCCCTAGAGGCAATCATAGAGATGATTATATTTCCTTATATTCATAATTTATTATCTTGTTCCTTGAACAATGTCATCATTATTTGTTAGCAAGTATGTGACTTGTTTGTGAAACTCTATACATCACTTTGTGATGATTATTCTAAAGTGATCCCTAGTCGATAAACATGTGAGGACACATATGAATATACTAGCATATGTATTGGTTGAGAACATTTCTCACAGGTCATGGATATGGAGATATCAAACCAATAATATGGACAGATGTTAGAGAACATGGAGTTGGATCGACCCACCTAGAGACACTGCGAGAACGTTGTAATCTTACTTGTCATCAGTTGGTCTCATATACAATGTGTGCAATATATTTAAACTTGAGGTTGACGCATATACTCGAGATGTGTAATTACTTAGGGGTTGCCAAACGCTACTCTGTACAGGGTAGTTATAAACGTGGATTTCGGGTTTGGAAGATGGGATTTGCCCCTCCATACAATCGAAGAGATATCTCTAGGCCTCGTGTGGTCGGATTCCGAAAATATATGGTCATGCTACTCGCGGTTAAAGAGTTAACCGTAGTCGAGGATTCCGAGTCACGTAATCGAGAAAGAGTGGTCGAGCTAACTAAACAAGATGGCACATACTCGCCTTGAGTTTGACCGATATCATGAGGCAAAGGGAAATACATATAATTAAGCATTGTTAAGATTCGTCTGATGTGATCTTTACATATACTCGGGAGTTGGCACGTCATGCTAGGGACCGCTACCGATTAATGGTAGACTAGAGTATTTGGGGAATGTCCAAGTATACGTGAACTTATAGGGTCGCACGCTTAAAGAGTTGGGACTTAATTCGGATGATGATCCGAATTCTGATGGGCTTTGAGTTCTTGTTGGGCTCCGAGTTCCTAATGGGCCTCTAATGTAGAGCCTCATTATGGGGTGTCTATATAAAGGGAGGGGGGGTGGCCTTAGGTTAGGAAACACCATAGGAATTTGGAATTCCCGAAACCCTAGTTGCCACACCTCCTTCGCCCAAAATCGCGCAACCGGCGTTAGCACTCCGGTGCGTGGCGTTCCAGCCCCATATGTGTGGATACCTTGGAGGCATTGCTGTTAGGCAAACGCTAGGACGATCCGCAACCTGTGATGGCTACGAGGAGCTGTTGGAGGAGGCACGAGGCTAGGATGACTACATCTGCACCAACGCGCTACATCGACTATACTTCCGCTACAGGTTTGCGTGTCTAGTGGTAATTCCGTGATATATAACTTGCAGTGGTTCCTTGGTTATGCGGAAGAAAATTTTGGATTTATGCTAGAGTAGCCTAACTATTCTCCTTCACACACACACACATATATATACACACATATACGTATATATACGTATGTGTACATCGCCGCGTGTGTGTAGTGTTCGTTCTAAAAGATAGCCCAAATTAAATAAATTCCCAATATATGTATATACACATATAAGCACCTATATACATGTATATACACAACTATATACATATACATATATACACACATACACATATATATACATATGCACATACACATGCACATATACACATATACATATATTCATATATATAGTGTTCGGTCTAAAAGATAGCCCAAATTAAATAAATCCCCTAGGGTTTTCTGCAACTTGTGCCACAATAACAGGGTTTGACAATACACCAATAATGAGCGCATGTGTTTCTAATTTGATAAACTAATTGGCACCAATATATGTCAGAGGGCCATGTCAGTGCCGGGCACATGCTTCACACACAAAACACTGCCTAATGAAGTGTCAAATGTCAATGCAGGAATCTGATCGTAGGACAACCAAAGTATTAAGGAGTAGTTGTAACAACTATTAGAAATTTATAATAGAGTTTAATCATTTTATTGCAGTGTAAATATTTCCACCATACGGAAAGTTTAGTTCCTATATCGGGTGACCTTACACAAATTCCTTGTTGGTAGTATTAGCAATGAAGAAATGAACAAAAATACTTACTTTCAAGGAAGACGTGTTGTGCGTTTTCAGTTCTGTTAGCTCCATTTGCAAGGCATCATTTAACCGTTTATGATCATCAATTGCGGATTGATATTCTCTCATCCTGACAATTAATAATCACCATGATATTTTGCGCTTAACTGAAACTTGAGCAGCAAATGTAGGACAAGAACAATGGCACTCAAAACATCAAGTTATCATTCCATTGTCCATTTCTGAATGTGAAATATTCAAAGACAAGACAATTAAAAAAATAAACATAAGCATGAAATATCCCAAAAATAGACTAACTACTTGAGGAACTACCAAAATGCAGAACGATCAAGTTATTTGGTTGCCACAGAGAAAAAACATATGGTTAACAATAACAATAACAAAACCAATAATACAAGCAAATAAAGTACACCCTAAGAATTATAAAGAAAACATACAGAACATAATTAAGCAGTAGTAAAACCCTGACAGTTTTCTTTACTTTCTTCCCCTGGAGGACTTGGTGAAAGGACACATCAAAACTTTGTCATCCTTAAGAGTAAAGAGAATAAATCTAATACCAGTGAACAGTTATGAAACATGTTGATTAGAAAATGACATTACCTTTCCTCAAAGTCAGCAAACTTTTTTAACACTGCTGCTTCTCGCTCCTTTGCTTTCTCACACTACCAATTTCAACAATTACCAACAAAAGAGCAAATGTCATGTATACAGCATTAACTCTTTAGATACAGAATTGACTTAGCAAGTAAACCGAAAAGAACCTCCAACAATGAATTATCTCGTTCAGCAAATGCTTGAGCAATGCTACTCTGGAAAAATCTTACTTGCTTCTCTAGATCCTTGTTCTGCATTGTTATTGCAGGAAAGATGGTCATCTAAACAGTAAGCTAGAATATATGTACAACAGTACAATGAACTTCAGGATATTCAAGGATTAGTTTATTAACCCTTTTTAATTGCAACTTCCACAAAAATCTCGAGTTTTAAGTAGGAAAAAGAGGCTTTTGCTGTCTATGTCAAGTTAACTGACGTGAAATTGATGTCCACTCACCTTTACTACTTTAAAAAAAAGCTAGTGGTGGTTCCTCAGTCTGCCTCTCTTCTCCCTATTAAACAGTATCCTACATTGCCTTGTATAGAGATTGCTAGAATCCTAGATTGCCTTGTACAGAGATTACTTGTATCTTGTATTACATTATATAAGCTTTTCTTTCGTACCCTCGTGTACATATTCTGGCCTGTTGGCCTCATGATGAATATGTGCTATTCATAACATGATATCATATCAAACTTTGGGTTAGGGTTTCACCGGCGTTGCACTTGCGCCATCCACTACTTTCTCCTTGTTGGCCGGCCGTCGTTCCTGTTCCACGATTTCGTGTGGCTCTTCCCGCTATAGGCCACCGTACCCTAGCGACCTCTGCGTGTTGACGTCCCTGTAAACGCACACTGACATGGCGCTGCCGACCTGGACAAAGATGTCGAAGAGCTGCACGTCCTGCACGCTGACGTCGAGGTCCCCTGACGACCTCGCCCCTACCTCCGCCCCAGTGTCCACTGCCTCTTGTTGCCCAACTACCCCCTTTCCACGGGCCAAAACAGAGGAAGCTTCCTCGGTTGGCTTATAAAAACAAAAAAATGTCATCGTCATCTGGTTCTTCCTCGAGCACCGTTTCTGTTCCTCGCTGCCCGGTCATCTTCGATTGTCTTAACTATCGAAACTAGGTTCTACATTGCTCTTTCACATGCGTGGTCAACGTCTTTTGGAGTTTCTTACCGGCGAGCTACCTTGTCCGTCACATCATGCTCCCTTTGTCACTCCTGTTATTCTCAAGGAGGCTGATGATGCTACTCAACAGAAGACGTATGATGATCATGCTGATGTTGTGGAGTCTTTTCAGACTCAGTTTACTACCTAGAAGATATGGATTGATGAGGATGTTCATGCCTCTGCTATTTTGGTTGCTAGCATGGAGGTGCATCTCAGGGAGACGTGGCTACTTTGTCTTTGGCACATCTTCACGACCACTATGAGCCTACTGGCGATTCTTTTTACCTAGCTATTGTGCGACAAGAACAGCCGCTACAGTAGGGTGATCCTACCGTGGATGAGTTCTACGCACAGCTGTCCTCAGTGTGGCGTTAACTTGATTCTCTTGGACCGGAGGTTTGTCGCACTTGCCAGTGTTGTCAGCGTCAGCACTCATCTAGAGCTTCGTCGCGTCTACGACTTTTGAAATGTCTCCGAGCTGAGTTTGAGCAGATTCGCTCCTAGCTGCTCGCTCGCCACCCTCGTGTGGCCTTGTTGGAGGCCCTTGCGGCTGTTCGTACTAAGGAAACTCATCTTCGTGGTGTGGGTCTACTGGTCTCCTTCGGTTTTGACTGTGCATGCACTAGTTTCCACATATGTTGTTCCTCGTGCTACCCCTGCACTAGTAGTGCCTACTCTAGTGGTGGCTGCTAGGGGTGGAGGGCTTCACTGCACCTATTGCGATAAGAATGGATATGCAGAGCAGTTCTGTTACCAGAAGAAGGATATTGCTCGTTGAGGTGGCTGCCCTCCCAAGGGCGCCTCCTCTCAGCAGACTTCTGCTGGTTCTGACTCCACTCAGGAGATTCTCATGTTGCTACGTCGCATGGCCGCCTCTACACCGACAGGTTTTGCTGGTTCTGCTGCTCAATCTGTTGTTTCTGCGCCGACATGCATGGGATAGGAGTAGCACAAGCACATCACATGTTTCATCATTAACCATAGCTATCTAGTATTAGTAGTTCACTTAAGGAGTAATAAGTTGTCTAGTCGGTTTAGTTATTAAACTTTTATAGCATAATAATAGTAATGTGAACTTAGTTGAACTTATATAATATTTTGAGAAGTTTGATTGCTTATTTATTTGTTTTTAATCATCATTCAACCACGTCACCATACGGTAGGTTTGCTCTCGATTGCATGTGATCCGAACGTTCCTAGGCACGTGGGCCAAAGCATTCCCATGCGCATGGACTCAAGCGTTCTTGGGAGCGTGGTTAATTATTGTTCATTATCCTATCCATATTATTATGCTATTCTTGTTAATCTTGTTTAGTGCTAGTGATAATTGTTTAGGGAAGGTTTTGCTAAAAATATTGATAAAATTATGTTAAAGACGGTGAAAAATGTATGATGAGGTAACATTCTAAGCACTTAGAGAGTTGGAGTGCTGGGTGTTACAGTTGGGATTAGGGCGAGCGTTCGGTCCATGGTACATAGAATTAGTTACTCTAGAGTAAACCATTAAAAGAAAGAAATTTATAGAATTAGGGTGTTACAGTAGGTATTAGAGAGAGCGTTAGGTCCGTGGTACATGAAATTAGTTACTCTAGAGTACACCATTAAAAGAACGAAAATTATAGAATTGGTTAATCAAACTAAAATTTAGACTTAGGATTATTAGAAACATACTTTCTAAAATTTTGATATAGGGTAATAACTTATTAAAACCTGACTTAGGTAGTTAATTAACTTAAAACTTGACATGCACGTAGGACAAGTTTGGGTCAATCATTGCATGTACGTTTATGTTAACTTAATGTTTATTAGTAATGCTATGAGATTGATGCTTATGAATGAATGGTATGATTGCTTTCACTATTGTGCATAGTTATGCCGAAGGATTTCGATCGTGGTCTCTGGCTATGGTTGTGGGTGTGACCAGGTAGAGCCACCACCGAGGTTTAGGAAGTCTTGCAGAGGAGAATGGTTTGCTTAATATGTCATAGATCGGAGAGATTGTAAAGAAGGTTGCTTCCATTAAATCGTTTGCAGTCTGGGAACATACGGGTTGTTAGATGATGTGGATGGCTTTAAATACATCTATAAATACAATGGGTTGGAATGCCCTTTATGTCTAGTTGTTTGCAGGCTTGAAATTTTATTTCAATTTTCAAGCTGCAGATTTTGATTAAGAACAACCAAAGTTGTCAAGATCGCGATTCTCTACGGGATCCTTTTGGTCTAACATGATCGGGTTGTAGATTCTACCAGATTTGAATAACGCATACATTTTATATAAATATAAAATTGTGTTTTCAAATATGTAATCTATACCATAATTTTTGAACTGTTTAATTGAATTTTGTAAATGTGGGTGCACTTGTTCACATCGCACTCAACTAAACTTATTTTTCGAGAATTTATTTAGCTCATTTTTGTGTAAATTAATCATTTAACAATCTACTATGTGACAATATTTTTTACCTTAGAACAACATGTAAAGAGCAAAAAGAAAGGAAATTAAACTAATATGACTTAAATTAGCAATAGGGAATATCAAATATATGCTGATATAGTTCTTAGTTAGGATCATGATCCTACCCGATCCTGAGCACAATCCTAAATGATCCTACATTTTGGATCACTATTTTATGAAATTATGGTCCATACACCGATCTGTATCATGTCGGCTCCTATCATGTTGGCTCTGTAGGATCATAGGATCATAATCCTGACATTTTCTACAACTATTTTTGGGTTTTCAATGCATGTACATGAAAGGAGAAGATTTCCTATATATACCACTGAAATTTGTGTCTAGGTCCATTGGGATTAGTTGATGAATTAGTTGTGCACTGTCTATGACATGTGGGGTCAAGCTATAAGTGAGTGTAGGATGTGTTAGCTGTGGGTTAGCTGATTTCCAGCATGTTAAGTCTGACCAGTTGACTTAGTTTGTACAATGCTAAAGGTTTAAAACCTGGATTGTTGTAAAATCCCGACCTGTTAGTGCGAAGACCCATGTGACCCATATAGAGCGATGGTGGGATTAGTCCCATATTGCTTG
Organism: Otatea glauca; assembly: GCA_036346275.1. Lineage (NCBI taxonomy): Eukaryota > Viridiplantae > Streptophyta > Magnoliopsida > Poales > Poaceae > Otatea > Otatea glauca. The sequence continues at coordinate 18,833,452 of CM070722.1, forward strand.
TCTAAAGTGAGTTGTAGTAGCATATAATGCATGTTAAGTCTAAACATAACTCCTCTAGGTTAACCCATTTACACGACGTGAGAATGAAAGTGTAAGTGTGATGCTATACATGTGTGGGCTAGCCCCCATGGTGGGCAGGGCTTTGAGCGGATTTTGGACTAAGATGTTACAATTACAATGTGCTGATGCAGGAAATAAACGACTCCTTGTTTAAAGCATTAGTTGCATCATGCTAATGTAGGAACCTGAAAATGAAAATAACAATTCCTTTCTTAATGTTCTTCGCTTTTTTACTTCTGTTATTTCCCCAATCTCTCCCTTTTAGTCAAATTCTTAATCTAACCCCGATTCTTGTTAATTTGTGCATGTTCCTGGTGGTTTGACCACTGACTTTTAGCCACTTCCTTAAATAGCACCAAAATTTATAAGTATTAGGCCATTATTCCATTTTTTATCATGGACCTCATCATATGTTTCAATATGACCAAAATACCCTGCAATATTTGTAAGTTTATGAATATTTTGTATACTTTCTGTATTTAGGAACTTGAAAATATAAGCTTAAAAATCACAAATGTGGATATGTTTTGTTGCAAATTTTGTATACTTTAGGTATTTGTAACCTAAAAAATAAAACACTGAAACTCAAAAACATAAAAACTTCAAATGTGGATATAATATTTTTTTCACAATTAAGATTTATCTGCCTACCCCAACATGTTTGGGACAAAAGGCTTTTGGTTGTTGTTGTAAGATTTTTTCTAAAAAAGAATTCAGTATTTTGAATTTTAATTTTTCAATACCTCTTTCAGAAAAAAAATAGTATGATTTTGCTTTGTGAAAAGTATGACAATGGTATTTTAGTCGTTTTAGAAAAATAATGGTCAAACAATAGTTTCAACTTTCAAATTTCAGTGGTATTAAAGGAAGTGACTGAAACTAAGTGGTGGATCATGTCATGCACTAAATTTGAATGACAGATCTGCAGTTACAGAAAAATAGCATCCATCTTCAAGCTCAAGGAACTTCACCCATTAAAATAACAAAATGACCACTTCCTATACTGCTTGCATGTAGGTAATTATGTAGAACAAGCACAAAATGACTTGCCACTGAACAATGACCACTGGTAGAAAAAGCCACAATATTCTTAAAAAAACAAAATAGGCAGTTGTACAAGTCAAAGTAAGAAACCTTTGATAGCTCAGCACCATGTAAATCAGCAAGCTGGCTCTGAAATTTAAATATCATGAGCATGAGAAGACAGAAAAAAGAAAGGCAAATATAAACAGTAGTAGAGAGAGAGAGAGAGAGGACAAGGAACACACCTTAATACGATAAGCCTCAGCAAGCTCCTCTTGCAAATTTTGGTTCTCTCTTAAGCATCCACCTAACTTCTTCTGAAGGTTCTCAATATCCTGCTCCAGAGCTGCTGTCCTGAATAGTTACAAAAAAAATATTGTTTTGCTTTTGCTACAGTGAACACAAACAATAATAGAAGGTATGGAAGAACCTCTGAGAAAGCATTCGAGTTGCAACAGAAATATAGCCAGGCCCAGCTTGTTGCATACATAATTGCTCAATATCTTTCCTGAGTTCATCACGTTCTGCTAAACCAAGAATCTATCAATCAATACACACACTTATGCCAAAAGAAAATAGGAAAATGGAACAAAGAACTATTCTTTAAAAAACTAGTCCGCATGAGCAGCTTTGAAAAAACAGAAGACAATGTTCCCTTTATTCAACAAAGCGGAAGTTTGAAGTATGAGAAAATAGACATATTCATCTTCCATTACAAGCTCTGATATCTAGTAACATATGCAAAGAATTTCTAACATGTTATCCTGCTCCCCTGAAAGTGAGACATAAATACAGTATCCAAATATCCAAAGGAAGCAGCTTTGCTGAATACTAATATACTGTTATATCCGACTAGAACCATAGAATGGCAGTCTTCTCAAAAATCATAATATATCTATCGGAAACAGTGTAATGGAATTAGTCAAGGACTTTTTTTAGGCTACAAGGACGCATACAACTCACACATACCACACGCCCCACACACGTGCACACAAGCGTGGACGTCCCATACACACGCTAAGGAATTTTTTGGAGGCTTCATGGCCTCCGGAGCGTGGGTACGCGCTGTCCTATTGAACGCATACGCGTGTGTACCCAATTTAATTAGTGAGCACCCGTGTCAAACCGGAGGCGGGCAGGACACACGACGGCAGTGCTTGCCATTTGAGCTATGCTCGGTCCTCGATTAGTCAAGGACTTAGGCAGCTGTTTCGTGCTCTTTTTCCCAAATTGAATAACATACATACCGAATGTCACCCTTGAATTTTGTAGTAGAACAATATTGTTAAAGAAATAAATATCATTGTGCCCTTGAAAGATTATATCTACTCAAATATGTGAGAAAATAACTCTTGATAAGTTATAACAAGATATGCATAAAAACAATTGAAATCCAGCAGACTAGCTGCTTTTTCCGTTTAATGGCCCAGTTCATTTCAACTTTTGGATTATAGATTCTGGATTATAGGAGAAGCTGCTTCTGATTGTGGGAGAATCGGGTCTGGCCGGCTGCGACTTCTAGGTTCCAGACCGGGCCGGCTAGAATCAACAAGAATCAACGGAAATCAAGTTCCAGCTGGATTCTGATTCTATGTAGAGGGTAGCTTCTGATTGTGCGAGAAACTGTCTAGAATCCTCCCGTTCGGCAAACAATCTGCTTTTTTTTAAGCAGAAGCTGTGTAGAAGCTGAAACGAATGGGGCCAATATATTGTAGTGATGATTGCTACACATTAAGGCATGTTTGGAATGAAGAAATTTTGATGGAATCAAAACAATTTCTCATAAATTCCTTTCGAATTTCTCCATTCCAAATGGGATAGCTGAGACTACTGAACCGAACTACATGCACAAAGAAACCACTGTAGCGAAACTTATCTGCAGGCTAAAGAGTTTGTCTACTGAGAACTACTTTGCTTGACACGGCAAACAAGCATTCTCATAGGATTGATCACCGAAAAGTTAATGAATGACAAATCTTGTAAGTCAAAGATGTGAGTACCTCGCTGGAGTTCTTCAACCTGATGAGTTAATACTTCAACAACGTCTGCTTTTTCATCCATTTCTACACAAAACAGAGAAAATAAGACCAATGTTCTTGAATCAACAAAGGAAGGAGTCCATATAACACCATGAACTTTGGTTGATGGTCCATCCAACATCCCGAACTATGAAACTAGACTTTTGACAACCCAAACTTTGCAATCTGGTTGAAATAACATCCTGCCCTGGTTTCGCATAGTGGTATTGTCCGTGTGGCACAATGAGTGAGCAGTTTTGCCATATAGACACGCTGGCCAAGTTAGGTCAATGACAGGTGGGGCCTACATGCACTTCTCCCTCACCGAGCTCCCAATCATGTTTCATGGCTGTCGGCCCCTGCAGCTCTCCCTTCTCTATGTTGATTTGGAGAAGCTCATGTGAGCCCCACCTGTCATTCACCTAAACTTACCCAATGTGTCATCCTATATGATAAAACCGCCTGCTCATCACGCCATGCGGGCAATACCACTATACAAAACTAGGTTGGTATGTTAATTGAACCAGATTGCAAAGTTCGGGGGATCAAATGGCTAATTTCATAGTTGGGGTGCTGGATAGACTTTCGAGCAAAGTTTAGGGTGCTATATTTACTTTTTACATCAACAAATGCAATTGATACCATAATTGTTCATAAATATCGATGTTCTAAATAGCTAGTGCTATAGCTTTTTCAGACTATAAACACAACGCTATGCCCAAATTAGCCGCAAAATAGGCCACTATTACCACTATAGCTATAATAGCTGACTGCTATCCGACACCTTAAGTATTTTTCCATTGTTTCCCACTTTTTTTATAGAGAAAATTCTTTATTTGCCACTGAAAGATGGCCGGATCCTTAAATTCCATCACACACTGCTCCTCTTCGTTGCCATCGGACCTCAACTTTCATCCTATTTTTGCCACTCTCATTAGTGGCCCATTACTTGACGGTTAACTTGTACGTAAAAAGACGCCCATCTTCATCCTCATTTCACTCTAACTTAAACAACCTGACAAGTGGACCTGATTTGGCGGAGATGAGCAGTAGTGGTAGACAAAGTCGTATGAGTGAAGAGGAAGAGATGAGTAGTAGTGGTAGACAAAGTTATAATAAAAACAGCAGTTAGAAAATCTTTTAATAATTTTAACTAATGTAGTAAAGGTATTCTAGTTGTACAATTCATCATATAACAGAAGTCCATTGACATGTCTAAATTAAGATAACTTTGATGTTTCTTGCATTCAAACAAATTCTTTTGTCACTTAGATATGGCCAATTCTTCGGGGTGAAGTAATTCAAAGAAGCTTGAGCAAGATTAGAGAATTCTTATAGAAAGGTGGCATAGGAATTTACCATATTGGAGCCCTTCAACCCGATGGATCAATAATTCCAAAGCATGCTGCTTTTCATCCCTGTCTGTTTAAGGTAATATAAAGAAGTTAATTATATGTGAATGAGTGTAGAGGAGCATAACAAAATAACTATGTACAAGACATAAACCAAAGCACATGGCATTGCACATAAAAAAATAGACTGAATGCTTGATTGTAATACTTCTGGTTAATTGCCAATTATAGGACATGTAAAAGGGAACGAATAGTTGGATGGTGGAAAACATTGGATAGGAAGGGATCGGGTAGAAAGGGAAGGAGAAATAACTGGTGTTTTTCTTCCGTAGGATTTCAGCACTGCATGTAGACTACAGGCATGTTTGATCGGTTACCTTGTTAGCGGGCCTTGCTATGAGGCAATCCTCAATATTGACTCTTCAACCCGAATGTATCATTTTAGACTTATATATACACACACAAATGTATCATTTTTTGTGAATATAGGCTTCAAAACAAAGCTATTGTCAATAATGACAGTAAAGAGATACAACTTCATAACAACAAGAGATACAAGTCACTAATTCAGTACTTCAATTACAGACTAAAGAAGTAAAGAGTAAATGCAAAACGCAGTAATACACTAATACAAAGAGCAGAGAGCAGAGACAGAGAAAAGAGCCAAATAGGCCCAAAACAGATGTGGAAGGATATGTTCTGTTCTTTCTAGGCCGACCACAAGTGGACTGGGTCTAATAAAGCCCAGTTGTTAGTATTGTCCAAATACGTCATACTTACCCCTAGTATTCGGCATGGTATATGGTACTCAACCCGAGAATATCCGCATAATTCGCCCACTTAACCTGGTAAACCTGTTAACTATCTCATTTTGCAATATTTGACTCGAGGAGGGGACCTGGTCCTGTTATTCGGCCAAATATCAGACCTACCAGATGGCCTTTTGAACATTGCCATGCCACTATTTTCATCATCTATTATATAGTTTACATATGTGCCGTCGGACATCGGCACTCCATACCACTATAAGTGATATGACACATGCAATAGAACTCCTCAATTTTTGCAAATTTACCATCATAACTTTACCCATGCTCTCCAAAAAATTACAACCATCTACATTTTGTAGTTATGAATTGCAATTTCAAGAAGCAAGAGTGAAGAAACTGACAACAGCATAGCAACAGAGGAATAGAGGATATGATGACAACTAATAACACCGAGGGACGGATGTTACCGCGTTGTAGCTCTTCAACCCGACGAACTAATGCGGACGTATGTACGCCATTTTCTTCTTCATCCATTCTTTATTCCTCCTAAAGCTGACGAGCAATTCCTCTTCCTGGACATCAACCACAATTAGGTCTAAACTATCTCTAAGTTCACTACTAAATTCAAACAGGAATTTAAAAGAAAATCAAGATAAGCACAAATAGCGGAACATGCAGTTATCACTACCAGATTGGTCGCGTCCAAGTCCAAAACCAAACCCAACAGATTAAATTAGAACAAAGAGAGCAAATTCACCACTAACCCAACCACGGGAGCACGCAAGAACCGGAGTGAAACCACGTAGGAAGATTCAAGATTGATTCGGAATTAGGGAAAAGCTGGACAAATCAAAGCTAGGGCTTACCAAGAAACACAAGTCCGGATCCCCAACGGGGGCCGGAGGTGTGGGAGCTCCTCGCGCTCGCGCCACCAGCCTTGGCGAGGGCACCGAGGATGGTGCTTCGTGGCCGAGGAGAGAGAAGGGGTTGGATAGTGGGAGGAGGGGAGAGAGAGAGAAGGGCAGGAAGGATGCAGTGGAGAGCGCACGGAAGGAGTGCGAACTGGGAACGTGGGGAAGACGACCTGGCAATTGGATTGGCTGCTTCCGGAGAAACCGACCGAAAAACAGCAGGGCGGGTGCAGCGCGCCGCGACAATTTGCCAGGTACGGGGTTTGGCAGCAAGGTTCAAAATTTCGGCGAATTTGGACGAAATTTCGCCGAAATTTTGGATTTCGGACCACCCGAAATCACAACTACCGGCCAGGAAAAAAAAATCAAAAAAATTTGGAATTGCTACAATAAAATCCGAAATTTCGGTTTTTTGGCGAAATTTCGCCAAATTTGACCGAAATTTCGTGTTTTTTGGCCGGTTTTGGAAGTTTTAGGGCCGGATTTGAACGGATTTGGTCCAATAAACCTTAGGAAAGTCATCTCCTATGAAAATTTGTTGAAAAACCTAATTTTTTAAACATTTTAAAATTTTGACTGAAATACTGTCAGATTTTTATAAAATTGTAAAAGCATGATAATAATCTGAAAATTTTATGGTACTATCCTTATTAGATTAGAATCATACATAAAAAATTTCAAAATAATTAAAATTCATTTGTTATCTTTAAAAAATCAAAAACAGAATAAACATAATTGGGACAGTTATATTGTCGGAATTTTATAAATTTTCTTGAGTGTGATTATGATCTAAATTTTTTTTGAGAGATTAATAATTGACTCAGTAACATTATATAAATTTTTCAAAAAATTTCAACCTTGTTTGTTTGGTCAATCAAATCTATGTAAGCATTGAGCTTCGTTTGTTATATTATATTTCAAAAATCAAAAAGAAAAGAACATAAATGGGCCTTGTAAGAATTTAATAAATTCACTGGAGTGTGATCATGAATCACAATTTTTATGGGATATTAAGAACTTTCTTATCACTATTATTTCAAATTTTCAAAAAAATTATGGTTTACATAATTTTTCATTTTGTTCAAGTTTGCCGGTAAGCCTTTTAACATTGCAGTAGTACTGTTCGAATTTTTAAAAATTCATACAGTTTGATCATTATTTGAAAATTTTATGAGATCATTATAGATACATCATAACCATGTAAAAAAAAATTCAACAGTTTCTAACTTCATTTGTACCATTTTCCATTAGGATCAAACTTGTCGGTCAGTGTTCTATCAGGACAGCGTCACTCTCCGAATTTTTAAAAATTCCTCACATGTGATAATCAGCTGAAATTTTTATAAGAACATTAGTTATGGATCATAACTATGAAAAAAAAATTCAACAGTTTATAACTTGATTTGTACCATTTTCTATTTCGATCAAACTTGTCGATCAGTGTTTTACCAGGACAGTACCACTCTCCGAATTTTTAAAAACTCCTTAGATGTGATAATCAGCTGAAATTTTTGTGAGAATATAAGCATTGTGTCAGGAACCTCCAAAAAAAATTAAAAAAATTTCGATAACGTTTAGACCACTTTTCAGCCAGTGCAAAAACCCAAAATTTGGAAATTTCACCAAATTTCGGGTTTTTGGCCGAATTCGGTTTTTTTCCGGATTGAACCGGTTTGAATTTTCAAATTCAAATTTCTTCCGAAATAATTCCGAAATTTCAAAATTTCGCCGAAATTTCGTTATCCGGCTGGGGACGAAATTTATTCCGAAACCGAAATTTGAAACCTTGTTTGGCAGCGGCCACCCGAGAGGCCGAAGAGGGAGATTTCAAAACGGGTATTTTGCAGAAATCCCACAATGAGTACTTTATTTGTAACATTGATCTTAAAAAACTTTCCGAGTTTCAAACAATAATCATTGAGGTATAACCGGACTATAGATTTTGATGAGTAAATTTTACAACTAGCCCTTTGGGGTTTTCGCTATAAATATAGCCACTGTTGTACAAAAGAAAAAAAATCAGCAATCAAGAAAGAGAAAAGAGTCGAGATCACATATTGAATAAATCTAAAATCAATAAAGAGAAAAGAGTTAAAATCACATACTTGGTGTTTATCTATTTATGTGATTGTTCTTGGGTTTTTTATTGTCATTGGGATTGATTACGGCGATCAAATTATTATTCAACACGAAGCTCTTCAAAGCCGAACGGTATACCATCAATCCCATCCAATTAGATTAATTCTTGCTCCCTGTACCCTAGATCATGTACTTGATAATTAGGGTTCAAGATTGCATACTCTTAATACGGGTGAAGAAGATGGCGCCGGATGCACTGCGAGCCCGACGCACACTCACATTGCCACCGCTAGTTTCTCCAACCGTCGCTGTAGGAGCCATGCGCCCATAGAACCACCGCTCGTGTCAGCACGCGCAACGCCTACGCCTGCCAAAGTGTCGGCCAGCCATCCTATGTTGTGAGCGCCCACGCGCTATGTGCTCCTGCGTCGGCTGCGCACTGGGCACCCCCGCATGCCTGTGCCCCCCGCGTGCCACCCGCACCCGCCCGCCGTCGCCTGCACCACGCCCACGCGCCCCGCCATTACATGATCAGCTGCTGTGCGCGGTGCCCGCTGCTGCCACGCTCGGTTGATAGGGTTTGGAAACCCTAGCTCCTGGGTGTTGTATGGGTTAGACTGGATCCGGCCTATGAACATAAACGGGCTGGCAATATTACAGAAAGGACACTGAAGTTCCACAAATTTTATCAAGATAAAAATTTTACATTTTGGCCCTTGAAGTTTCTTGTAATCCTGAAAAATAGTTAATAAATTCTGCAAGTTTATATTAAATCCTAGATATAGAATTTTTAGGTATATGGGCTTCTGTAAATTGTTGAACCTTAGACAAAGCACACGTTGAAATCTTCATATCTCTGGATTTATTTTTCATAGCATAATTCCAGGATTATGTCAATGTCGAATACCTTGGATCCCTTAATCGAGCTTACGTAAATTTTATTATGGATAGGCCCCTGGATACTGAAATGGATACAATGGAAATAATGGGAATGCTTCTTTATTAGCCAAGTGGCTTATAACAGAGAGTTTAGATTACAAGATGATCTATGTGATTACAGGGGGTGCGAGAGCCTACTAATGTCTGATGCCAGATGATTGTGGGATGAATCGATCTCCTCTTTACAATGTGATGCGCCAACGGCCCGATCTTCCGATAGGTTCTACTTTTGCGGAACGGAGACGTTCGCGTTCCAAGGGCTTCCAATCAGCAAAGATTGAATCCTTGCAATCGCTACACCCACGCACCTGTCGTTATCAACCGTGCTCACGCCCGGATGACCTAACAACGAAGGTTAATTCATGCATGCAGTAGAAGAAACGAGCAAGAACGAGAAAGAAAACAATCTAGCAATTCAAAATATCAAAGTTGAGGTTATCTCTTTCACCAAACTAGGTCTTGTGAGTTGTGACACTACTCCGATGAACAAGTGTTTCACACGCGTGGGGAACAAACTTAACAAATAACCTAACCCTAAAAGTAGCGGCGGCTAAGTATATATAAGGGCGAGTTACAAAAAGTGATCAATCAACGGTTCTGATTCGATGTCTGCAACAGCAGCAACTTTTCGTGTTGATTTGGAGGCCTTCCCGAATAAATCTGGAGGTGAGCTTGTATGCAATAGATAGGTCTTGAAATAATCTTTCCAACGAGTGGTGACTCAGCCTAAACGGACTTCGTATGAGGAAGTTATGGCTTTTTTAGTCTGGCGCTGTCAGACTGACTCCGAGACGAGTTGTAGTCCGAATTGAAGTGCACGGGCGGCATCAATTGGGCTTGTACTTTAGTTGAACATGGCTTATAGATGTTCAAGTTGTGTATGAAGTCTCCTTGAGTTAACATCTCATCTCCCATGCTCCTAAGTAACAACACATCACAAGGAAAGTTATGTAGTAGCACATTCTCATTAGAACAAGTATTATCAATTAAGAACAAGCTCACCTTGTAATTGAGTTGTCTTGCTCGGGCTCGTGTTATTAGACCAAGAGTTAAAGTTGTATCCATAGGAGTTATGCCTTCATCATTCTCCCCTTCTAAAATTGGAGTCGTCCTCGACTCAATCTCATCTTCTTTACCCATGTATGGTTTTAAATCTGAAATGTTAAAAGTGAGACTAACCCCGAAATCTATAGGCAATTCAAGCTTATATGCATTATCATTAATCTTTGCAAGTACTTTAAAAGGATCATCAGCTCGAGACATTAATTTAGACTTTCTCAATTCAAGAAATCTATCTTTGCGTAGATGCAACCAAACAAGATCACTAGGTTCAAAGGTTAATTGTTTTCTACCCTAGCTACCATATGCTTTATATTTTGCATTTATCTTTTCAATATTTTCTTTAACTAATTCATGCATTTTCAAACTCAATTCAGCACGGCTTTTAGCATCAAAATTTAATGTTTCAGAAGGAGGTAAAGGTAACAAATCAATAAGAGCACGTGGATTAAACCCATATACGATCTGAAACGGACTTACCTTGGTTGTCGAGTGTATGGACCTGTTATAAGCAAATTCAATATGAGGTAAGCACTCTTCCCACATCTTCAGATTTGTCTTGAGAATCGCCCGTAGCATAGTAGACAATGTGTGGTTGACGACCTCCGTCTGTCCGTCGGTTTGAGGGTGACAAGTAGTGGAGAAAAGCAATTTTGTCCCCCAATTTATTCCATAGGCTTCTCCAAAAATAACTCAAGAACTTTGCATCATGGTCTGAAACGATGGTATTGGGCACACCATGTAAACGAATGATCCCCTGAAAAATAAATCAGCAACGTTTGTAGCATCATCGCTCTTATGACAAGGTATAAAATGCGCCATTTTAGAAAAACGATCAACCACCACAAATATACTATCCCTTCCCCTCTTAGTCCTAGGCAATCCTAACACAAAATCCAGTGAAATATCCTCCCAAGGAATGCTAGGGACAGGAAGAGGCATATAAAGACCATGTGCATTCAAACGGGACTTAGCTTTAATACAAGTGGTGCACCGTGACACATAGCGCTCGACATCACACCTCATCTTAGACCAAAAGAAATGGGCAGCAAGTACATCCTCCGTCTTCTTCACTCCAAAGTGTCCCATCAAACCACCTCCATACGCTTCCTGCAAAAACAAAAGGCGAACAGAACTAGTTGGAACGCAAAGCTTGTTAGCACAATATGATAATCCATCATTTAGCACATATTCATTCCAAGTTCTTCCTTCTCTACATTTCAGATAAGCATCTCTAAAATCCAGATCAGTGGCATACAAGTCCTTGATTGTTTCTAAACCAAAAATTTTATGATCAAGTTGTGATAACAAAGTATATCTCCGAGACAACGCATCGGCAATCACATTGTCTTTACCTTTCTTATGCTTGATGATATAGGGAAACGATTCAATGAACTCAACCCATTTAGCATGTCGTTTATTCAGTTTCGCTTGGCTTCTAATATATTTTAAAGATTCATGATCGGAATGAATAACAAATTCTTTGGGCTAAAGGTAATGTTGCCATGTTTCTAACACACACACTAAAGCATACAATTCGTTGTCATATGTAGAATAATTCAGAGCAGGGCTATTCAAATTTTCACTAAAATATGCAACGGGTTTACCTTCTTGTAGTAACACTCCTCCTATACCAATCCCACTAGCATCACACTCTAACTCAAAAAGTCTTACCGAAATTGGGGAGTTGAAGTAGAGGGGCATTGGTTAGCTTCTCCTTTAACACATTAAAAGCATGTTCTTGTGCTGGTCCCCAGTAGAAAAGACTGCATTTCTTTGTTAACTCATTCAATGGTGCCGCAATGGTGCTGAAATCCTTCACAAAACGCCTATAGAATCCTGCAAGACCATGAAAACTTCTCACCTGTGTGACTGTCTCAGGCGTTGGCCAGCTCTTGATTGCTTCAATTTTTGCTTCATCCACTTCTATCCCCCGTAGAGTAATAACATATCCAAGAAAAGAGACTCGATCTGTGCAAAAGGTGCATTTCTCAAGATTACCAAACAAATGTGCATCTCTCAAAGCATTAAAAACAGCACGTAAATGTTCTATGTGTTCTCTATGTGACTTGCTATAGATTAAAATATCATCAAAATAAACCACCACAAATTTCCCAATGAAAACACGTAAAACTTCGTTCATTACCCGCATGAAAGTGCTAGGTGCGTTAGTTAACCCAAAAGGCATGACTAACCACTTATATAACCCAAACTTAGTTTTGAAATCAGTTTTTCATTCGTCTCCCAACTTCATTCTAATTTGGTGGTATCTACTTTGCAAGTCTACCTTAGAAAAAATGATAGAACCACTTAACTCATCATGCATGTCGTCTAACTTAGGAATAGGGTGACGATACCTTATTGTGATATTATTAATGGCTCTACAATCTACGCACATTCGCCAACTACCATCTTTCTTAGGAATCAAAATAACAGGAACGGCACAAGGACTAAGACTCTCTCGTACATACCCTCGGTCCAATAAGTCTTGGACTTGGCGTTGAATTTCCTTAGTCTCTTCGGGGTTGGTTCGGTAAGGCGCACGGTTTGGTAAAGTCGCCCCCAGAATCAAGTCAATTTGATGCTCAATTCCCCTCATAGGTGGCAGACCTGGGGGAAGTTCATCCGAGAAAACATCCTCATACTCCTGCAAAAGATTAATGACAGCAGGAGGCAAAGAGCTAGGAAATTTATCAAGGGAAAAATAAGCCTCTTTGCAAATCAAAGCATAGCAAGCCAAATCAGACTCATCAAGCACATGTAAATCAAATTTTGTAGCAAGCATGTTAGCACCTTTCAATTTAATTCTCGCCTTCTTAACACTAGGTGCTTCCTTTTCCTTTTTAGGTGGGCAAACTTTTTTAGCTACATCCTGATTTTCAATGTTAGTATTCTTCACCTGACGTTCTTTTTCAGGTCTTTCTAACTCATCTTTCAAAATGGCAGCAGGGGTCATTGGAATTAATTCAATAGTTCTTCCTTTATGTATGAAAGTGTATTTATTGCTTCTACCATGGCGTAAAGCATTAGTATCATATTGCCAAGGCCTACCTAAAAGCAAAGAACAAGCTTGCATAGGCACAATATCAAAATCTGCATGATCATGGTAGGTACCAATTGAAAAATGCACTCTCACAATCTTATTTACCTTCAACTTACCGCAGGAGTTAAACCATTGAATGTAATATGGCCGCGGGTGCTACTGCGTGGTCAAGCCAAGCTTCTCGACCAACTCAATGCTAGCAAGGTTATTGCAACTACCTCCATCGATGATGACACGACATGATCTTTCCTTCACAACGAACTTTGTTTGGAACAAGGTGTGGCGCTGATTTTGCTCCGCTTTCTCCATTCGAGCACTAAGTACTCGCTGTGCTACAATACTCATATACCTCTCAGAAGTTTCAGCTCCAAATCTGTCCACTCCATCATCATCACTACCCGTCGCATGTTCGTCACCTGCGGGATTAGCTGAAACAAGCGCCAAATCTTCACCATCAATATTACTAGCACTAGTATACTCACCATCATCTTTGGCAATGAGAGCTCGCTGATTTGGATAGTCTTTCATCACATGACCCCATCCCTTACAGCGATAGCACTGCGTGTCATTTGTCCTACTCGTGGAAGCAAATGATGACGCATTCTTTGTCGGTGCTTGCACCGTCGCTGATTTGCTTGCTGCGGAAGCACGTGATTATGGCGTGGAATCAATGGAATGTGCACAAAAAGAAGATGATGTAGAGCGACCAGCAGAAGGTGCCGCAGGTGGCGCCCTAGGTGTGGCCCGAATTGGAGGAGATCCTCCAGAAGTAACTCCTCGTGATCGAGCTTGTCGTCCCTGTACTTCCCTTTCAGCTTTACAGGTAAGATGGAACAAACGAGTGATATTACGATAATCCTTATACTCTAATATGTCTCGAATTTCATGATTTAATCCCCCAAAAAATCTAGACATTTTTGCATCCTCATCTTCTTGCACTTTATAATGCAACATACCAATTTGTAACTCCTGATAATACTCTTCTACGGACTTATTACCTTGGTTCAAACGCTGCAATTTATTCAATAAATCTCTAGCATAATATGAGGGTACAAATCTAACTCGCATGCATTCTTTCAAACCATTCCAAGTGGTTAGGACATTATCTGTTTGTTTAATTTCATGCCACCAATATGATGCAAAGTTAGTAAATTCACTAGTGGCAAGTCTTATTCTTTGTTCTTTTGGGACTTCAAAGCATGAAAAAATTTATCCACAGATAGCTCCCATTCTAAATATTCATCCGGATTATAACGACCCGCAAAAGATGGCATGGTAAACTTAACTTTAGAAAATACATCATTAACATTACCATGATGTCGATTAGCATTACCATTGTTACCTCCCATATCATGACGATTGCGGCGAAGACGATCACGAAAACGGGCATTCCGTTCAACAGCTTGATCCATATTGCCGACACTTTCTTCTCCTTCATCATCCTCTATGTCGTCGGCAGGGAATGCTTCTTCATCTCTAGGGGCAGCAAGATTGCCCTCCCTTCGACCTCCATCGAGAGGTGCAGGATCTGCAGGTGGAGGCGGCTGCCTCTCTAGGTACTCTATTTTGGTGACGAGGTTAGCAATGCTTCGCTCAATTCGCTCCATCCTATGTTCACTGTTTTGAGCAAGCTTGGTGAGGTTTGCATCGATGCCTCTCAACGCGCTTTGATGATCCTCCACGTACTTCATGAGCTCAATTTTTGCAACACATTCGTCTCCATCCGGAATTTCTTTATGTGATCCTGTCGTTATTAGTAGAAGACAAGAAGGAAAAATGGAGTATGTATTCTTCCTATCAACTACTAGGTGGTGGACAAAAGGAAAAAGATCACTCTCGCTCAAGCTTCTTACCAAGCTCTTACAAGTTTCTTACCAAATGTGACAGGTGGTGCAATCCGGTAGGCTGGTTCTTGATAACCTGTGATAATGGTGGGGTATGCGATTACAAAGTAAAACCTGCAACTGAATTGGAAGAGAGTGGAGCTCGGAAGGCTATGTATGAGTAGCAAAGGTTATGCAACAATTCAAATCAGAAATTGCAAAACTGAAAAGTAGTCCCAAGCTAGTCTGTGTTGCCAGCCTAAACTCGTCACAGACCTAGTTATGCGAAGCGAAGCACACAAATATACAAAGGACACAGAGGATTCTAGCACTTCTAAATTTTTTTCAGTGCGGCTTTTTTTTTGCACTGGCCTTTTTCTCTTCTTTTGGTGCGGCTCTATTTTTTTTCTTTTTCTCAGAGGTATACTATCCCTCTCAACTGAAAAAAAGGATGGAAAACAACAATCCCACGTTTTCGAACGAGATAAAATGCTAAACAGATGACTGAAAGATGACAAAAAAGATGGCACTGAAACTTCCAGGGCCCAGAACTCGGTCTTAGAGGCCAATTTTGAGGGTCAAAATATGCACAGGATTTTTCAGATGCGCATCGTCGTCCTCTTCGAAAAAAAGTAGACCCAAATAGGAGTCTGTATGCAAAAGTTATGCCTGTTTTACTTAATGCTGCACGAACCCTTCTTCTTCTCGGACACAAAATCCGAACTGAAGCCCTAGGATTTCTGCGGCAAACAAACTCGACCGCTACAACCAGGACAAGACTCGATCTAGACTCAGAAACATAATGACATAGCGGGGGACAACAATTCAATAAAGCAAAAACCGAAAGAAAGTGCAAAGGATCGGGGTTTGGACAGCGGAAACAAAGATAGCGACGGACACAAATATTTTTTGGGCCAATTTTTTTTTGGACACTAGGATGATGGAAAACTAACCAATGAGGAAAATGCATGCAGTAGAAGAAACGAGCAAGAATGAGAAAGAAAACAATCTGACAATTCAAATGATCAAAGTTGAGGTTATCTCTTTCACCAAATCAGGTCTTGTGACACTACTCCGATGAACAAGTGTTTCACACACGTGGGGAACAAACTTAGCAAATAACCTAATCCTAAAAGTAGCGGCGGCTAAGTATATATAAGGGCGAGTTACAAAAAGTGATCAATCAACGGTTCTGATTCGAAGTCTGCAATAGTAGCAACTGTTCGCATTGATTTGGAGGCCTTCTAGAATGAATCTGGAGGTGTGCTTGTATGCAATAGATAGGTATTGAAATAAGCTTTCCAACGAGTGGTGGCTCAGCCCAAACGGACTTCGTATGAGGAAGGTATGGCCTTTTTAGTCCGGCGTTGTCAGGCTGACCCCGAGACGAATTGTAGTCCGAATTGAAGTGCACGGGTGGCATCAATTGGGCTTGTACTTTAGTTGAACGTGGCTTGTAGATGTTCAAGTTGTGTATGAGGTCTCCTTGAGTTAACATCTCCTCTCCCGTGCTCCTAAGTAACAACACATCACAAGGAAAATTATGCAGTAGCACATTCTCATTAGAACAAGTATTATCAATTAAGAACGAGCTCTCCTTGTAATTTAGTTGTCTTGCTCGGGCTCGTGTTATTGGACCAAGAGTTAAAGTTGTATCCATAGGAGTTATGTCCTCATCATTCTCCCCCTCTAAAATTGGAGTCGTCCTCGACTCAATCTCATCTTATTTGCCCATGTATGGTTTTAAATCTGAAATGTTAAAAGTGGGACTAACCCCGAAATCTGTAGGTAACTCAAGCTTATATGCATTATCATTAATCTTTGCAAGTACTTTAAAAGGATCATCAGCTCGAGGCATTAATTTAGACTTTCTCAATTCAAAAATCTATCTTTGCGTAGATGCAACCAAACAAGATCACTAGGTTCAAAGGTTAATTGTTTTCTACCCTAGCTACCATATGCTTTATATTTTGCATTTATCTTTTCAATATTTTCTTTAACTAATTCATGCATTTTCAAACTCAATTCAGCACGGCTTATAGCATCAAAATTTAATGTTTCAGAAGGAGGTAAAGGTAACAAATCAATAAGAGCACGTGGATTAAACCCATATACGATCTGAAAAGGACTTACCTTGGTTGTGGAGTGTATGGACCTGTTATAAGCAAATTCAATTTGAGGTAAGCACTCTTCCCACATCTTCAGATTTGTCTTGAGAATCGCCCGTAGCATAGTAGACAATGTGTGGTTGACGACCTCCGTCTGTCCGTCGGTTTAAGGGTGACAAGTAGTGGAGAAAAGCAATTTTTTCCCCCAATTTATTCCATAGGCTTCTCCAAAAATAACTCAAGAACTTTGCATCACGGTCTGAAACGATGGTATTGGGCACACCATGTAAACGAATGATCTCCCTGAAAAATAAATCAGCAACGTTTGTAGCATCATCGCTTTTTTGACAAGGTATAAAATGCGCCTTTTTAGAGAAATGATCCCTAAGTAAGCCATTACGCTAGTATACTCATATGTGTCCTCGTATGATTATCGACCAATACATATGCTAGTATACTCATATGTGTCCTCATATGATTATCGACTAGGGATCACTTTTAGAATGAACATCATAAAGATGAATATAGAGTTTCACAAACAAGTCACGTACTTATTAATCAATATCCATGATGTTATTCAAAGAACAATATCATTGTTTATGAACATTTATGGAAATATAATCATCTCTATGATTGCCTCTAGGGCATATTTCCAACAGTCTCCCACTTGCACCAGAGTCAATCATTTAAATATCTAATACCCATAGCTCTTGTGTGCATCTCATGATTTGGCTGTGTGAGAGGCATTGTCAACGGATCAGCAACATTTCAATCCGTGTGTACTTTGCATATCTTTACATCCCCTCTATCCACAATCTTGCGAATAAGATGATATCGCCTGCGTATGTGTTTGAACTTTTGATGGGACCTTGGTTCCTTAGCCTGCGCAATGGCTCCACTATTATCACAATAGAGATTTATTGGGCTAGAGGCATTAGGGACCACACCCAATTCAGAAATAAATTTCTTTATCCAGACACACTCCTTTGTAGCTTCAGAAGCCGTAATGTACTCGGCCTCCGTCGTAGAATCAGCAATCGTGTCTTGCTTGGAACTTTTCCAACTCACTGCCCCTCCATTTTAAATGAATGCAAATCCAGATTGCGAACGACAATCATCCTTGTCGGTTTGTAAGCTTGCATCAGTGTAACCATTTACAATGAGCTCTTCGTCACCTCCATAAACTAGGAACACATCCTTAGTCCTTCTCAAGTACTTAAGAATGTTTTTAACCGCTGTCCAGTGACCTTCACCTGGATCAGACTGGTATCTACTCGTAACACTTAGAGCATATGATACATCTGGTCAAGTACATAACATGACGTACATGATAGACCCAATAGCCGAAGCATGCGCAATCTTACTCATATGGTCTCGCTCATCAATTGTCGAAGGACATTGAGTTTTGCTTAGACTTATTCTATGCGACATAGGCAAGAACCCCTTCTTGGCATCCTGCATGTTGAACCGATTCAACACCTTGTCGATGTAAGTACTCTGATTTAATCCAATTAGCCTTTTCTCTCTATCTCTATAGATCTTTATGCCCAAGATATATGCTGCTTCTCCTAAGTCCTTCATAGAAAAACTATTTTTCAGTGAGGTCTTAACAGATTCCAGCATAGGAATATCATTCCCAATCAATAATATGTCATCCACATACAAGATTAGAATTACAAGTGTGCTCCCACTAACCTTCTTGTAAACACAAGGTTCTTCTTCGTTCTTAATGAAGCCAAACCGTTTGACTATCTCATCAAAACGAATATTCCAACTCCGAGATGCTTGCTTCAACCCATAAATGGATTTTTAAAGCTTGCATATTTTACTAGTGTTCTTTGGATCGACAAAACCCTCAGGTTGTGTCATGTACACATCCTCACTTAGGTTTCCATTAAGGAAAGCCGTTTTGACATCCATTTGCCATATTTTATAATCGAAATATGCAGCAGTAGTTAGAATGATCCGTACAGATTTAAGCATCGCTACCGGCGAGAAAGTCTCGTCATAGTCAACTTCTTGAACTTATTGAAAACCCTTTGCAACAAGTCTAGCTTTATAGATGTGAACATTTCCATCTATATCAATCTTCTTCTTATAAACCCATTTGCATTTAATGGTTTTTACACCTTCAGGCGGATCGATCAGGTTCCAAACCTAATTGACTCCTATGGATTCTATCTCGGATCTCATGGCTTCAAGCCATTTCTCAGAGTCTGGGCCCATCATCGCTTCCTTATAAGTCGTAGGCTCATCGCTATCTAACAACAATATACCACGCGAATACCGAGCATGTATTTTGCGCAGCTTATCTGACCTAAGTGGCAATAGTGCCTCCTCGATCGAGGTCCCTCCAACTAGATTTTTCTCAACCACGGATTCCTCGACCAGATTCTCCCCGATAGGAGCGTCTCCGACCAAGTCCTCCCCGAGTGGATTAACTTGAACTTTTTCGAGTTGCACTGTTCTTCCACTTGCCTTTCGAGAGAGAACCTCTTTCTCTAGAAAGACACCATTCCAAGCAACAAACACTTTGCCCTCTTCTCGGTTGTAGAAGTAATATCCTAATGTCTCCCTAGGATATCCGACAAAAAAGCGTTTATCCGATTTGGGTGTGAGTTTGTCAGACGTCTGACGTTTAACATAAACATCACAACCCCAAATTTTTAGAAAAGACAAATTGGTACTATTTCCAGTCCACATCTCATATGGTGTCTTATCTACAGATTTAGATGGTACCCTGTTAAGTGTGAAAATTGCAGGTTCTAGAGCATAACCAAAAAAGATAGTGGTAGATCTAATTGACTCATCATTGACCGAACCATGTCTAACAAAGTCCGATTATGCTGCTCGGACACCCCATTCCTTTGAGGCGTGCCGGGAGGTGTAAGTTGTGGAACAATTCCGCAACTCTTCAGATGATTATTAAACTCATGACTCAAATATTCGCCTCCACGATCAGATCATAGAAACTTACTTTTCTTTCCACGTTGATTTTGTACTTCATTATGGAATTCCTTGAACTTTTCAAAAGTTTCCGACTTGTGCCTCATTAAGTAGATATAACCATATCTACTATAGTCATCGGTAAAAATAATGAAGTACTATAAACCACCTCTAGCACTCGTGCTCATTGGTCCACATACATCAGTATGTACGAGTTCCAATAAGTCAGATATCCTCTCACAATACCCTGTGAAAGGTGTCTTGGTCATCTTACCAAATAGACAAGACTCACATATTTCAATTGATTCAACATCAAATGATTTTAGAAAACCATCTCTATGGAGCTTCATCATGCGTTTCCGACTAATATGACCCAAGTGACAATGCCAAAAGTAAGTGGGGTTCAAATCATTTGGCCGAAGCCTCTTAGCATCAATATTATAGAGTGGAGCATCATCAAGATTTAAAATAAACAACTCATTCACAACGGGAGAAAAGCTATAAAACATCTTATTCAAAATTATAGAACAACCATTGTCCTCAATATTGAATTTATAACCTTATGCCAACAAACATGAGGCAGAAATAATGTTTCTACTTAATGCTGGAACATAATAACAATTAATTAATTCCATAATAAATCTTGAAGGTAAATGTAGCGGCAAGGTCCCGACAGCCAATGCAGCAACCCTTGCTTTATTCCCAACTCGGAGATCAACCTCGCCTATTGCAACGCTCCTACTCCTTATTAACCCCTACATCGAATTGCAAATATGAGCAACCGATTCGGTATCAAATACCCAAGAGTTATTTGGAGAATCAGCAAGAAATACATCTATAACATTAATACCTAAATTTGATGACTTAACTCCACCATTCTGTTTCAGATCTGCCAGGTACCATTTGCAATTCCTCTTCCAATGACCTGACTCTTTGCAATAGAAGCATTCACTCTTTGAAGTAGGGCCAGACTTGGAATTAGGCTTAGGCTTGATGTTGAGGATCTTATCCAAAGCTTTGGCCTTGCCTTTTTCTTTAGTCTTAGCTTTTTTCTTGAAGCTAGTATTTTTCTGCACCATCATCACATGACTAGTGCTTTTCTTAATGCTGTCTTCTGCTGTCTTGAGCATCATATGTAGTTCAGTGGGATTCTTGTTCATGCCATTCATATGAAAAGTCATAATGAATTTCCCAAAGCTCGGATGGAGCACGCAAGAATCAAGTTAGTAGCCAACTCTTGGCTAAGTGGGAAACCAAGTTTTTCCAAGCTCTGTGTGTAATCAACCATCTTGATTACATGAGGCCTTACAGGACTGCCCTCGGATAGCTTACATCCAAACAAGGACTTTGAGATCTCATATCTCTCAGTCCTAGCCTGAGTCTCAAACATACCCTTAAGTGTCATGATCATATCATAGGCCTCTATGTTCTCAAACTGCTTCTGAAGCTCTGAGTTCATAGCAGCAAGCATGAGACAGCTAACATCGAGGAACTCATCAACTGCCTTTTTGTAAGTGGCTTTAATAGCATTGGAAGCATTCTCGTCAGGCACATCTGGAATTGGTTGCTCTAGGACGTGTTCCTTTTTATCTTACCTGAGAACAATTCTCAGGTTGCGGGAACAATCCGCAAAGTTCGTTCCATTAAGTTTTTTCTTTTCGATTATCGAATGCAAAGCATAATTGGAAGAGGGTGCAGCAGCAGGTGGTGCCATGATCTAAAAAAACAAAAAATATATGCAAAAATCGAGACAAATATTCATGAAGAGTAACTTATATTAAACAATTTAATAAAGATACTACCACTAAATTCCATATCCCCCTTATGAAACTTAATTATTCAAGACCCATAATTAATTAGTCTACTAGTGAGTTTTAGCATCATTGCTAGAAGGCTAATGAATTTGGTTATCACTATATGACTCTTGTTGTTGGGTGGCATCTCTATGCCCTTAGCCCCAACCCTATGCCCCAAGGTCCATAACCGTTATGATGACCTCGTCAAGTATAAACAATTCTATGCGTGTGAGTGTCCGACACAAACCCATTTAATCAAGAAAAGTTAATGGCACCCTGCTATAGCAGACCTACCATTAATTTACATGATTTTGAATGGTGCAGCCAATTGGGAGGGCATCAATTTTTACTTAATATTATGTGAGGGATCTTTACTTCTATCATGTTAAAAGATTCGAAACTACTATATAACATGCATAGAGATAAATAAACAGGAACATAAAAACAATCACACATAATCACATTAACTGTGACATAGTATGGCCCTTCACATGGTGATCTCCATCGCCAAGTTTCCTGTTCGTCATGCCTCCAAGTGCTCAAGTCCTTCAAGTATTACCACTAATCTATTACTCCTAATAATACTAGTAATAAATTACAAGGATTGTAGAAACATCACAAGTCGACACGCTAGCCGTTTACACAAATATAGACCACTTTGGTTTGTAATCAAGCATGACACGCAGGCCATTAAAATTACACACATGCATCATATACACAAGGGGCCTTACTATTCACATCAATCCTGCAAAAACAAGTTATGCATAGAATCGCATTCTACCAAACGATGTGAACTCGCAATGAACTATAAGGCGCTGTACACATACGGGGGTCCCGTTAGTCAATTAGCGGGCGGGTTCGAAGGGGCAGCGCCCCTTGCGGGTCAAGGGCAGAGCCCTTGTGAGTTCGGGCAGCGCCTGAAACCTCTTCGGAAAACACAGATCAAATCACGAGTCCGACCATGGAAAAGTTCTTCGAGTTAATCATATTAACTTGATTTTCGACCACAGATCCATGTCAATCAATCCCATTGATCTTCGCATGCTGCTTGTGGATTTACGTTTCACAGTCTACCCCGATGGCGAAAAAACCGACCGTTAGGGGTAAGTAGTGGCGCGACCACAACAGCATGACCACAGGGTAATGACCTTGAACCCATCTAGGACTATTAAACATGAATTAACCTTATTAACTAATGCCAAAAATTGATCTATCAAATAGAATGACCAATAGAACAGCAATAGATTACATCTATTACTACCGCATATCATCATATGCATCCATTCCGAATATAGAACTATGTAGTAAAGCTCTAATACCACTGCTAGGGAACGGGTAGGCTACTCTAGCGAAAAATAAAATATTTTCTACCGTGTAACCAAGGAACCATTGTAAGTTATAAATCATATAATTACCCATAGCGAAAGTAGAGTCGATGTAGCGCGGTGCTGTAGGTGTAGTCGTACTAGCCTCGCTCCTCCTCCAACAACATCTTGTGAGCTAGGCAAGTTGTGAATCGTCCTAGCGTTGAAGCTTCGCAGCAATGCCTCCAAGGTATCCACATATACGAGGCAGGAACACCACGCGCCGGAGTGCTAGTACCGGCTGCGCAGTTCTGGGAGAAGGAGGGTGGTGGCTAGGGTTTCAGGAATTCCGAATTCCTATTGTGCTTTTCGTGTCTCTCTCATTTTGTAACACCACAACCTCCTCAACTTTTGAAACCTATTAGGAACTCTAAGCCCATTACAACTTGGATCCCTATCCGAATTGGTTATAGCCCCTTAAGTGTGTGACCCTATAGGTTCACGTGCACTTGGACATGGCCCGAGTACTCCTACTCGACTAGACATGGCTTGAGTACTCCTACTCGACCATACATAGCTCAGTACCCTTATTCGACCAGTCATGGCTCGAGTACTCCTACTCGACCAGACATAGCTCGAATACTCTTACTCGACCAATAATCGGCAGTGGCCCCCTAGAAGGACGTGCCGATTCCTAAGTACATGTAAAGATTGGACGAACCTCAACAATGTCCTATATGCATTTCCTTTTGCCTCATGATATTGGTCAAACCCAAGGCGGGTTGTTGTCATCCTTGTTTGGATGGCTCGACCACTCTTTCTCGATGTCGTGACTCGGATTCCCCAAATATATCGAGTTAACTCTTTAACTCGATGACTCGAGTAACTTTCTACTCGAGTAGCATGGCCATGCATTTTTTGGAATCCAACCACTCGAGAGGCCTAGAGATATCTCTCCCGATATATGGAGGGGCAAATCCTATCTTGATCGACCACGCCTCGCAGCATGTTTCAAGACAAACCCGAAAGCCATCTTTATAACTACCCAGTTACGGAGTAGCGTTTGACGACCCCTAAGTAAGCAATTACGCATCTTGAGAACATGCGACAATCTCAAGTCAAAGGATATAGCATACACATCGTATATGAGACGAACTGATGACATGAAAGAATACAACGTTCTCGTAGTGTCTCAAGGTGGGTTGATCCAACTCCATGTTCTCTAATATGTGTTCATATTATTGGTTTGATATCTCCATATCTATGACTCGTGAAACATGGTCATCGATCAATACATATGCTAGTCTACTCATATGTGTCCTCATATGATTATCGACTAGGGATCAGTTTTAGAATGAATATCATAAAGATGAATATAGAGTTTCACAAACAAGTCACGTACTTATTAATCAATATCCATGATGTTATTCAAAGAACAATATCATTGTTTATGAACATTTATGGAAATATAATCATCTCTATGATTGCCTCTAGGGCATATTTCCAACAATAACTGTCCGCATGAAGAACTGTGCGGGGAAAACATCTTGCCCCCAACTAGTTTGCTGGTCTGGGTGGCAGTGTCACTGGTTGGAGACGAGCAGTGTGAAACTAAGTTTGATCATCCTTGACTAAACTGGTCGGAGATCTTGACTGTTCGGATAGTGATGGAATTTTTGGCTGGATGCTTTATGGGATTAAATTTAATAGGCCCACTTACTAGCATATATTCACGAATTATTAAGAAAGATAGGGCCCAAAAAGGAAAGCAGGGTGCTAATCCTCGTCAACTAGCCCCCAAGTCTTGAGAAAAATAAGAATTAATTGCTCAAGGCTTTTCGTTTTCTATGACATTCATAGGATTATGTACCCGTTCTTTAACCGATTTTGGCGCTGTTATTTAGGAAAACCTTTACTATTCACTTGGTAACTGAATCGTTACCTGGTCATTTTTAATGTGTGTGGTATATAAGGGGGTGAAGATCTCCTTTTGAGTCAAGAAAATATTTGCTTTTAAGCTCTTTTAATTATTTTTAGCTTTTCATCATCCACTCTTTTTTTCTTCTTTATCAAAGTTGATGGGGATTATTTAAGGGAAGGTGGTGAAAAGTTGAAACATTTAAGGAGGTTTGAGGATTATATTCGACTCACATTTTGGAAGGATTACTTTCAAGCTTTCTTAGTTGTTTTAAGTTTTAAATCATCCACCCTTTTTCATTCTTCCAATCCAGCAGGATGGGGAATATAGCTAAGGATGGGTGATTAAAAACTTAAAAATTAAACATCTAAGAGAGTTTGAGGATGTGATCAATTTTTTTAGAAAAGATTACTTTCAAACTTTCTTTTAGTTGTTTTAACTTTTCATCTCACGTCCTCTATCCTCTTCTTTATGAGAGGTAGGGCAATCCCGCCGGTTGAATGTGAGATCAACCTCCGACCATTTTGGATATTCTGGTTTCCCAGTTTGGTTGTCGATATTGTTTGCCTCCCTCCATGCAGTTTTGAATTATCTTTTGGAGGTGTATGCAGATGAGCCACCATATATTACATTGACGCAGTTGTCGGGCTTTTGATAGCCCATTTCCTCATCTCCATCTACATCTTTATTATTTGAATCTTCTGGTAAGGTTAGCATTGGACCTTTGCCAGAGGAGATGTCTTCCGTGCGCTTCTATCATGCACGGCAGTTTCGCAGGTCGTGCCCTGGCACTTTATGCAGCGAACACCAAGGACCAATACCACTGGTCGTGCCAAGGTTCTTAGAACTGGACGATGACCAGCCCGTCTTCTTCTGGGTGCTTTTCCCTTGGAACATATTGGCCATTATATGACTCCTACAACTTCACGCTGGGCGTTCTTTTTGTTCTTCTTGATCTTCTGATTTAGAGGCTTTTTTCTTCTTCTAGTCCTCCGGTTAGAGAGACCAGGTTGTGATGGAGCTTGGCCTTTATCAACCATGCGATTCCACTCAATAGCCTCATGCGCATCCGAATAACGATCCGTCATATCGAAAAGCTCCGGTATGGTAGATGGCGGGTGAATCTTGAGGTCCTCAGTGAACCTTTTATATTGAATAGCCTGCTTGAATACACGAATAACAGAGCTGTCAGAAATATTAGGAATAGTGTTGCGTACTTCCACAAACCTTTTAGTAAACTACCGTAGATTTTTGCCAGAAGCTTGGCGAAGACGATGTAGGTCATCTTCTTTACCAGGTTTGGTGTAGCAATTTTTAAAATTATTTAAAATGGCATGGTATAAATTTTCCCAGCTGTAAATGGAACATTCTGGCTGATTAAACAGCCAAGTTTGTGCCGATCCCTTTAAAATATTAGGAAGATAGTTAGCCATTACCTTCTCATCGCCTCCAGCGGCTTGGATGGCGGTAGTATAAATTTGTAAGATTTCTGACGGATTCTAGGTTCAGTCAAAACTCTTCAGAGATCCCGGTTTGAATTTTTCAAGCCAGGTTACGCTTCTAAGCCCAAGGGAAAAAGCTTTACATCCTATATACAGACCAGAATGTAACCGTATATTAGGAGTTTGGTGTATGTTATCAGGAGAACGTGGTCGTCACCAACCACGGCTAGAAGTTTCTCCTGGGGTTAAGCGTTCGAAATCACTTCTCCGTTGTGGGCCTCTTCTTTGCTGATGACTAGCACCTTGGCGGCGCCGACCAGATGAGGATCCTTCCACACGGGATTCGGTCTGAGATCTTGTAGAAACAGACCTCACTTGCACTTCGTTTGCAGCTTCTTGCAGATCAGCTGCAATGGACCGTATAATGGTTGCATTTAATGCATCTTCCCCTTCTGTTAGATGATTAAGAATTGCATTTGATAAGATGCGAATTTTCTCGATAGGGGTTGTTTGTTGCGAGCTGCTTTGAGCATAGTTGCGGTCTCTTGCCACTGCCTGTGGAGGTGGTGGTGTAACGAACGTACCTTGATGATGATGTTCCTGAGGGACCTGAAGTCTCCGTGAAGTACTTGGTTGATTTTGCAAATATGAATGTCGAGCCTCGTCAATAGACTTCTGCTTTTCCGCCATAACCAGAAAGGGAACTTTATTAAATAAATCTTCACAGGACCTACATGTATAATGTATAATGTACAATAGATTGTGGATAATGTATAATGTACACGGAATTGTAGATGAAGCAACAACAGTAAAAGAAACGGAACTTTATTAAATAAATCAAATGCATATATACACAAAGTTGTTTCGAATTTCGAACGTCTCATTACAAACAAATCTATTATGTTGGAGAGTACATTTAAAATCATAACTCCACTTGCTTGTTCTTTTGTATAAAAATTAGCCCTTCACGATGATCGACGTGTGTGTAGCTAGCTTCCTCGGGTTATTCTTCTTGGACCGTGATGCTATTTCCAATAGGAGGCAACTTGTCAAATTGATTGTATTCTTCCTCATCTACTATATTCTCTACTCTGACAATCCTTCTTTTTTCCTGAAGAACTACATGTCTCTTCTTGTTGGACGAGTCGATTACATAGAATACTTGAACAGCTTGGTTAGCGAGTATGAATGGTTCATCTTGGTATCCGACACGTGTGAGGTTGACAGTAGTGACACCGTACTTGTCAACATTCACGTACTGGAGGTGGACCCAACGGCACCGAAATAAGAGGATCTTGAATAGTACAAGTCGAGCTCCCAAATCTCCTCTATAAACACATAGTAGGAGCTCTTTGTGCACCCAATGGTATTGAACGCATCTATGCGGACACCGCTATTCTAGTTTGTGCTCTTCATATCTTGATCTCTCGTGTAAAATGTGTATCCATTTAAGTCATATCATTTCCATGTTACAACTGTAAATGTTGTCCCTTTTGCCAACCATGTGATCAGCGTATCACCTGACGAGGTCGTAGTGATGGGTCACCCCTTCAACCATCTGTTGAATTGAAGGTTATACTGTCTCGCGATCCAAGACTCTTACGACGTTGGATTCTCTTGCTGTAGCTAGTGCTTATGCTTGTCGATGTATGGGGACACTACAGCCATGTGTTGCGAAACCGTGAAATAAGCTTGAGCGTAGGCAACCAGATCAGGCATGATTGCTTTCCTTCCGATGATCCCGATGCCCTGGAGTCTCCCCTCATGGTAAGATTGAGGCAGACCTATTGGTTCGACCTGAGCCATGTAATCGACGCAGAACTCGACGACCTCTTCGGTTGTATAACCTTCGACAATGCTACCCTCTGGCCGAGATCGATTCCGTATGTAGGACTTGAGAATTTCCATATACCTTTCGAATAGGTACATGCTACATAGGAACACAGGCCCGCACATCTTTATCTCTATCACAAGATGAACAACGAGATGGACCATGATATCGAAAAACGACGAAGGGAAATACATCTCAAGATTACATAGATTCATCACCACCTCAGCCTGCAGAGCATCTAGTGCTTCGGGATCGATGACCTTCTAAGAAACTGTGTTAAAGAAATAACACAGCCTCGTGATTATCTCCTGGACCTTGACTGGCAAAATACTTCTAATTGTCACAGGGAGCATTTGTGTCATCAGCACATGAAAATCATGAGACTTAATACCAGTTAATTTCAAATCTTACACCGAAACAAGTCTCTTAATGTTGGAGGAGTAACCGGACGGAAGTTTCATACCATGCAAGCATTGGCACAGTTCAGTCCTCTCAGCCTTGGACAAAGTGTTACAAGCAGGTTCGTAGTACGTTCGTCCTTTATCAGTCTCTTTCGGTGCTAACTCAGGTTTTATGCCCATATCGACAAAGTCAAGCCGTGCATTGATAGCGTCCTTTGTTTTGCCCTTAATATTCAGTAAGAGACCAATCAAGCTATCACAGACATTCTCCTCTATGTGCAAGATGTAGATTTAGAAATTCACGGGCCAAGTGCTATGTCGGCTGCTCATGTTACCAAAAGGATTCATTTCATCTGTACTCAATCCAAACTTTATATTCCTCGGATCCACACCGAATTCGTGAAACCTCCTATCGATGTTTCTCCACTGGATGGAATTAGCAAGGTGCCTTAGAATTCCATCGTTCTTACGCTCCTTAGAGTGCCAAAGCAGCAGTTTTGTCTCATTTGGGTTCGCAAACAAACAAACGCTTCAAACGAGGAATTACATGCAGATACCATGCCACCTTAGCAGGAGGTCCTTTCTTCACCTTGATGCCCTCGCTGTCATCATCTGAATGACTCTTACGTTTGTACCGGGATGCGTTGCACACAAGACGTACATGCAAGTTTGCGTACTCTTTGCGGTACTGGATACAGTAGTTCGAACATGCATGTATTCTTTCTACTTCCATTCCCAAGGGACAAAGAATCTTCTTAGCTTTGTAGGTGGTTGTCGGCAACTCGTTTCCCTCTGGAAGCATGTCCGCCAATAGACATAACAGCCTGTGAATCTCTTATCGGACCAACCGTTGCATGCCTTCAATTTTGGCAGTTCAAGCACAGATGACAACCTTGTGTATTTCTACTTGCATCCTAGGAACAAAGGTTTCTCTGAGTCCTCCATCAAGCCTCGGAATTTGCCATATTCTCTATCATCACGGTTCCCTTTTGCGTCGCGTAGCATCTGATTCAGATTATCGTCCTGCAACCTATCATCATCGGAAGCACAATCGGTATGATCATCCGGCATATCATTGACTTCGTCGATGATGTTAATGCTACCTGCTTCCTGTATATCCTGCTCTTCACCGTGACTGGTGCAACATATATACCCCCTTTTGAAACCCCTTAGAATCAAGTGTGCTTCGATTTGCGCAGAGTTTCGAAACATCTTCAGATTCTGACAGTCAATGCATGGACAAGACATAAACTACACCCCCTTATTTAACATATCATCTTCTGCAGCTCTTCTAAAATCGGAGACACCATTAATGTACTCGGCACTCGCACGGTTCTCAGCGTGCATCCAGCTTTGGTCCATCTACGCTACGCATAATGCATTTAGTGTTAAATATTAAAGTACACTAGTGTCCGTATATATGCACACATTCATAAATATCGAAACACAATCTTTAAATTAATTCTCTCTTCACCAAACTAGCTACCTAAATCTTATATATAATAATGCAGTTTGATTAACCAATTACTAACCTTTGATCACTAAGAACATGCACATGCATGGAACTACAAGCTAGATGTAAACAATCTTCAAATTCTCTCCTTACCAAGCTAGATCTTGAATATAATGTAATTACCTATTACTAAACCTTAGATCAACAAGATCACACATGTATCTACAAGCTAGATATAAAAAAATCTTCAAATTCTCTTCCAAGTAATATCTCGAATATAAAGCAATTAATTAGAACCCAAGACATTACTAACCTTAAATCACCAAGAAAACATGGATCTAAAAGCTAGATCTATATACAATCTTCAAATTCTCTCCTTACTAAGCTAGATCATGAATATAATGCAATCAGAACCCATTACTACCCTTATATAGAAAATAACACATGGATCTACAAACTAGATCTAAAAAATCATTAAATTCTCTCCATACCAAGCTAGATCTTGAATATAATGCAATTAGACACCATTACTAACCTTAGATCACAAAACCAAATGGATCTTCAATCACCCTTCAAAATCAATTGTCTTCTTTTACCAAATCGCCTCACAACCGCAACTAAATGAAAGATATATCCCGAAACCCTAAAATGCACCAAGTGCTCGGGTCTTTGTATTATATATCGCTGAGAGATATCACAGACGGTGATATTTATAAACCGTTAGTGATAAACATAGAATCCCATACGGTTTTATAATAAAACCGTCAGTGATCTATCATAGACGGTTTTATTATAAAACCGTCTGGGATAATACAGGATATCATTGACGGTTATTAACTAAAATCGTCTGTGACATTGATGTATATCACTGAAGATTTTTGAAGAGTACCGTCTGTGATGATGTCACTGACGGTTTCAACATAGAACCGTCAGTGATGTTCATCGTCACAGACGGTTTTGAGCAACCGTTTGTGATGAGGTGTCTAATATAAGCCTTTCTGTAGTAGTGTATACAAGTTAGGAGAGCCTTTAGTGACGGAAGATTGCTTAACAAACCTTTCTATGGCTTGCAAAAGATTGCATGCTCTTGGTACATGGAACAAGCTAACAAGACAGTGCGAGAAAGTATAACGAGTATCACGGTCAGCTTCAAGCTTGAGCATCTGTTCAACCAGTCATCGAGGGGCTTCTTCAGGATTGACTTCCAAGACCTGTTCGATCTCTTCAACCTCGACACCCTCGACGCCGCGCTCTTGAGATGCCGGACATTGTAAGTGTGTGCAATCACAATCTACATTCGTTAATACCGATAAATGTCATATATATATAACTCCTTACTTTTGTATATATAGATTCATAATCTATGAAGCGAAACAGAACAAACAATCGGTGGGTTTTCTCGAGCCACACATAGTCTCGAAGCAAACAATGAACGAAAATATAAACATCGTCTAGGAATACGTGGAACAGGCATTGGTGGCTCAAAAACATAAAGAGTTCATACTTTTACCCCACAACCCAGGGTAAGTGCTGCACTACTTGCTATACTTTGATTTGTATTGTGTACACAACTCAGTTTTGTTAACTGACCATAGCGACATACCTATGTAGATTTCACTAGGTTCTAATTGTAATTCATCTAGCCACGAACCGGGTTATTTACCTTGATTCTTTAGAGAGCGGCAGCCACGACTTGAATCCTATCGTGAAATTACTCACCAGGTAATCACGTTTCCTCCATAGATATCATAGTCACGTAGGTTGTTCAAGGTGTATGTTTCTCCTAGAAAGGTTGAGGCTAACCTTTTGCAATCACGTAGGTCGTTCAAAGTGTACAAAGCTTGTGTAGGGCCTTCTGACAAGGATAGGGCGAAGCTGAAGCACGATTTTAAGTTTTCGGTATCCGCTATACACAATAATCCTATACCAAACTCCGTAATAATAACGCTGGAACTAACCAATTCTATATTTACAGTACCACCAACAGGAAAAGGGAAATAACCGATGTGGATTTTACGTTTGCTACAACATTCAACTCCTCGTCAATATAAAAAAGACTAATGCGACTATAACTGCGTTGGAAGAGACTGATCTGATCCGAATTCGAGGACATCTTTGTTTCTTCTTGCTCAATCATGTCATAAATCTAAAAGACGAGTTCCACACTGCCTAACTTCAGGAGTTGTGTTTTTTTCTGAATTACCAATTGGGTTAATTTGTGAAACTTGTGATGTGGATTTGTGAATTGTAGTTGTGCATTCAATTAATTGGTTAATAAAATTGAGTTTTATTGGTTAATATATCCAAGTTCATTTCTAAAATGGATGTGTCGTGCAGTAACCTGTACGTAATCTGCTTATGTTATGATATAATCTGGGTTGATTGCTGAAATGGATGTAATGCTTGTGATGATCTGTAATCTACTTTTTTTCAGAGGGAATGGCTAGCATTCCTAAGGCTAGCTAATAAACAGAATAATGTTGATCTGTAGGAAAACTTATCATAGACGGTTCTAATTAGAATCGTCTGTGATGTTATTATATCACTTACGGTTCTAATTAAAAAATGTATGTGATGTTGTATATCACAGATAGTTTAGAAACACTACTACAGAATGGTACATCACTATCGCTTCATCTGTGTCGGTTCTTAAGTTTTTTGGAAGAAACGATTGTGATAGATGACTTAGGAGAGGCATTAATCATAATCACTATCGGTTCTCAGGTTAGAAGTGATAGTGATGTAGCACTAGGAACATTACAATCGGTTCTTATGCGAGAAGTGATAGTGATGTGCATTATCATCACTATCGGTTTTCATATAAGAAGCGATAGTGATGAGCACGTACACATCACTATCGGTTCTTATTTAAGAAGCGATAGTGATGATAATGCACATCACTATCTCTTCTCACAAAAGAACCGATAGTGATGAGCACGTGCTCATCACTATCGGTTCTTTTGTGAGAAGCGATAGTGATGTGCATTATCATCACTATCGCTTCTTAAATAAGAACCGATAGTGATGTGTGCGTGCTCATCACTATCGCTTCTTATGGGAACCGATTGTGATGACTATGATAATCACTATCGCTTGTCTTGTAAGAACCGACTGTGATGTGCATGATCACATCACTATCGCTTTTTATATGAGAACCGATAGTGATGTACCTCGTTAGGTTATTTATACCACTCGAATGAACTCTTCTCTGTTATTGTTCGGAGGAGGTTTCTCCGCCGCCACCGAAAAAATAGCTCATATTACGTGGTTGGAAGCAATACTTGGGTGAGAAAATTTGAAATCCTCAAGGGTGGGTATTAAGAGGGTAAATTTGAAGCCCTAACTTGAGGAGATTTCCCCTCATTTTGCATAATTTGTGGTTTTCTTCAAAATGTGAGCATTCCTTCAAACCCCTTTAATTTTGCACTATGTAATTTTGATATGTCGCAAAGAAAGTTTAGATTGCACTGGTATTGTGTATATCCTATCAGATTTCACACCCTTCATTTCACAAGCATGTACATATGTATTTAATTATCTTAATTTGTAGTGCTTTGATGTTAATATGGAATTATTATTGCTGTCACCTGATGAATGCTAGAGTTTAGGGTGCGGAACCTACGTCTCCCGTTCGAGGATGCTTGTTTATAAATAAACCGAACGAAATGGCATATTTATAAGCGGCGATCTCGAATTGTCCACGTTCTTTGGACGAGTTCGAGGATATGTGCTTGGGCAAGTTCTGAGTGTGTTGTACAAGCTGTAGAGTAGAGATTTGATGGCGTCTCCTGGTATTCTCGGATACACACCCTCTTGACCTGTTGTCGAGGCGTGTATATGGAGAATAGCCGAGATCTTCTTGAAATTTTCTCTGAGTTGTACAACGGCTTAGGAACTTGTCGAACCAGATATCCTCGAATGGGATTAGGACCAAACCTATTTAGAGATTAGGAGTCATCGTTGGTACCCTTGTATTGTTCCGTTGTAGTCAAAAGATCATGAGGCTCTTGCACTATATAATTAGATTGTTTGATATCATTGTTCATGTTAAAATGTATGTCTCTTATCTAGGAAATTGGAAGCTCTAAACCAGGGAAGAATCTAGGTATCGATCGGAGTACATATTTCATATATGTTGCGTGAAATTGTCATCTATTTTGCAAAGGTAATATTAATCAAATGATGTCTCAATATTTCAAATAACTAGCTTGCTATCGCTCCGGTTTGTACATAATTTATTGGGTGAAGTTTAATTGCGGATGAGCCGTAAGGAATGGATGTATGCAAAAGTCATGTGAGTGTTGAATTTGGAGGGTGTTAAGGAGTTCAAAAAATTGCCAAGAGGACATGGTGAGGAGGGTGTAAACTTCATATATTGTCCTTGCATTGATTGCACCAATCGAGAAGATTTAACAACTCGGCTCAAATTGAGGACCACGATTTGGCGTGGCCGTGAGGAATTACGTGTTGGATCCATCACGGGAGACAGGTAGTACCTGCCAGTATGCAATGAAGACACGGTGGAACCGGATGATGAGTTGCAATTTGATATGTTTGAGGAGGAGAATTTGGAGCAAATGTTGCGGGATGTGGAGGGTAATTACACGAAAGAGAGTTTGGAAAGTTTAAAAGCGATGGAAGGCGATGCGAAACCACTGCTCACAAAGTTGCAAAGCGAGAATACACTAAGTTAGGTTCGGTCCTTTCATTGTTCGAATCAAGGCAAAACACCGTTGGACGGATACAAGTTTTAATGCACTTCTAGTTCTTCTATCGGATGCGCTTGGGGGAAACGAGTTGCCAACAAGCATTTATGAAGCGAAGAAGCTACTATGTCCCATGGGAATGGAAATAGAGAGGATACATGCATGTTCAAATGATTGCATCTTGTCCGTGCGCACATCGAGTCTGCACATTTGTCCGGTTTGCGGTGTGCCTCGGTACAAACAAAAGGAGAAGCGTAACGACAAGAAGCGTAAGAGCCGGGCAACGAGGGTGAAGAGGTCACTAAAAGTGCACCGCCAAGGTATTGTGGTACTTGCCCATCATTCCCGTCTGGAAAGGTTGTTTGCAAATCCTAGAGAAGCAAAATTGTTGCGTTGGCATTATGAGTCTCGAAAGGAAGATGGCAAGTGAGACACCTCACGATTCGGCTCAATGGAGAAACATCGATTGGAAACATGAGGAGTTTGGTGCGAAATGAGGAACATAAGATTTGGATTGAGTACAGATGGAATGAATCCGTTTGGTAGCATGAGCGATCGTCACGACGTGGCGCTTCATTGTGTATCTACAACCTCCTCCTTGGTTGTGCATGAAGCGGAAGTATATCATGATGTCGTTGCTAATCTCGGGACCCAAACAGTAGGAAATGATATTGATGTGTACCTCGCTCCATTGATCGAGATTTGGTAAAATTGTGGAATGACGGGGTCATTGTGTGGGATCGTCTGAAGAGAGCATTTCACCCTACGGGCTATGGTATTTTGCACCATAAATGATTTCCGGCTCTTGGTAATTTGGCGGGCTCTGATGCGAAAGGAGCAAAAGCGTGTCCTATTTGTGAAGAGGAGACCGAGAGCCTATGGTGCCAAATTCAAGAAAACGTATATATGGGTCACCGTAGGTTTCTACCTCGAAGTCATCGATACCGTAAGATGGATGACAAATTTGATGGGAAGAGGGAAGTCCGTTCGCACCGCAGACCTATGAGTGGAAGGCAAGTATATTCACGTGTAGAGGATATCGATGTTCAAGATCGGAAAGAGCCGTAAATCTGTTCGTTCTAGGACCATTTGGAAGAAGAGGTCAATATTTTGGGACTTACCGCATCGAAGGAGTTAGATGTTCGGCATTGTATTGATGTCATGCACGTTGAGAAGAATGTCTGCGACAATTTGGTTGGTATCTGTTGAACATACCGGAAAGACAAAGGATGGTGTGAATGCTCGTCGCGACATGGCCTACATGGGAATCGGGCCCAGGCTTGCGGTGATAGAGGAGGATGGAAAAGGTCCGAATATCCCACGCATGCTACACCTGTCCAAGAAGGAGAAAGAGGACCTTTGCAAATGTCTCCATGGTATTAAAGTTCCATTTGGCTACTCATGAACATTAAGAAGCTTGTGTCCTTGGATGATTTGAAGTTGTTGGGCATGAAGTCCCATGATTGCCATGTCTTGATGACCCAAATGCTCCTAGTTGCAATAAGAAATATTCGCGGAGGATGTCGGGTTTGCAATCACGGTGTGTTACTTCTTCAATGCGATCTGCAAAGTTATTGACCCCGACGTACTAAACAACTTGCAGAGTGAGGTGGTGCAGACTCTATGTCAGCTTGAGATGCATTTCCCACCGTCGTTCTTCGATGTCATGGTCCACCTTGTTGTTCACCTCGTTAGAGAGATTAAGATATGTGGACCGGCATTCCTCGTTATATGTACCCGTTCGAGAGGTAAATGGGTATATTAAAATCCTACGTGAGGAATCGGTCGAAGCCTGAGGGTAGTATTGTGGAAGGTTATGGTACTGAAGAGGTTATTGAGTTCTGCGTGGACTATCTCGGGAAAAGACAAGCAATTGGTGTTCCTCTATCTCGCCATGAGGCGGACTTGTCGGCAAAGGAACCGTTGGATCGAAACTAACGAGGCCACGGTTTGATATGTATTACAAAGCGCATCGATAGTCTTGCGTGAGCGCGAAGTTGCGGTACATCGAGCACAAGTCGATATTACGGGAAGAGAATCCACAAATGGATGAGCTTTCCATCATGCGAGAACACAACGATAGATTTCTCACATGGTTCAAACAAAGGGCGGAGGTCTCTGTTAGTGAGACTATCTAATGGTTGGCTGACGGACCTATATTTAATGTCTGAGACATGGCGAGGGTGCGATATTAATGGGTACACCTTTTACACCGAAAGTCGATGATCGAAGAGTATTGTTCAAAACAGTGATGTAAGCATAGATGTTTTTTCCGATGAACATCACTCGAAAGGAGGATCCTCAATGGCAATGAACTCTTACTTCGGGGTGATCGAAGAAATTTGGGAGCTCGATTACGGAATATACCAAATTCCATTGTTCCGATGTAAGTGGGTGGGACTCCTACATGGAGTGAAGGTCGACAAGAGAGGTTTTACTCTTGTGGATCTCAACAGACTCGCCTATAAAGATGACACATTCGTACTTGCGAAGCAAGCAAATCAGGTCTTCTATGTGCGTGATCCGGCCAATCCGAGGTTGCACAACGTTCTTCATGGCAAGCGGCGGATCGTTGGAGTCGAAAATGTCATAGATGAAGAAGAATACGACCAATTTGATGAAATACCTCCGTTTGCGGATGGGGCCTGTCTTAGTGGCGACGATGACACACATGGAAGAAATTACATGCGTGTAGATCATCAGGAAGGGTTGTATTGCAAATAAAAGGAGTGCATCATTGTATCAGTTGCTATGTGTTTGAAATGTTTGTATTGTACATAACTGTAGTTTCGTGTTTGCAAAGGTTACGTGTACTTATGAAACTTTTGCAAGTTTTTTTGAATGGATTGTGGTATGTATCATCTACTTGAAGCAAGAAAAAGAAGGCACTCCACACCAAATCATTTGTCGCAATTTTCAAAATACTCGGACTTCATTTGAGAAAGATTTGACTTTGAGACTCTTTGAACAAAAAATCTAGCCTACAAAGTGACTTTGGGCTTATTTTTTTCAATGCTAACTCTTTTTTCCAGAATCCTTTTTGGAATAGTTTTGTAGTATCACAAAGTACGTTCCTGCAAAATTTCAAAAAATTCCAACTATGTTTGCAAAATTTATGGCCTTTTCACTCTTTGATCAGATATTTTTGCAAGTTCAGAATTCATGGTTTGTCAGGAAAGCAAATAGTGCATTGAACAACATTTGTATCGGTTTTAGTAAAACATCGATAGTGATTTGTACTTTTTTGTGTCGGTTTTTATACAAAAACCGATAGTAATATTATGTTGTGTCGGTTTTATAAAAAAAACCGATAGTATTATTATCTTTTTTGTGTCGATTTTGTACAAAAACCGATAGTAATGTTTTCAATTTGTGTCGGTTTTTTTCAAAAAACCGATAGTAAGATATATTTTTTTTGGTCAGGTTTGATCCAAAAACGGTAGTGATGTTTATTTTTTTGTGTCGGTTTTTCAAAAAACCGGTAGTATTATAATCTTTTTTGTGTCGGTTTTTTAAAAAAACCGATAGTAATGTTACTTTTTTTGTGTCGGTTTTTTAAAAAACCGATAGTAGTATGGAGTTATTTGTGTCGGTCTTTGCAAAAAACCGATAGTAATATTAAGTTGTTTGTGTCGGTTTTTTCAAAAAACCGATAGTAATACATTTTTTTTGTCAGGTTTGCTCCAAAAACGGTAGTGATGTTTATTTTTTTGTGTCGGTTTTTCAAAAAACCGGTAGTATTATAATCTTTTTTGTGTCGGTTTTTTAGAAAAACCGATAGTAATGTTACTTTTTTTGTGTCGGTTTTTTAAAAAACCGATAGTAGTATTGAGTTATTTGTGTCGGTTTTTGCAAAAAACCGATAGTAATATTGAGTTGTTTGTGTCGGTTTTTTCAAAAAACCGATAGTAATATTTTTTTTTGTCAGGTTTGATCCAAAACGGTAGTGATGATTATTTTTTTGTGTCGGTTTTTCAAAAAACCGATAGTATTATAATCTTTTTTGTGTCGGTTTTTTAAAAAACCGATAGTAATGTGATTTTTTTGTGTCGGATTTTTAAAAAACCGATAGTAATATTAAGTTGTTTGTGTCGGTTTTTTAAAAAACCGATTGTAATATTAAGTTGTTTGTGTCGGTTTTTTCAAAAAACTGATAGTAATATTTTTTTTTGGACTCCACGCCGCTAATTACTCCCCACTCCGACCGATTCGCCTCAACCCGCCACACCTCGGCCTCGCCCCGACGACGACCGTCGCCCACCCATCCGCCGCCGATGCCACCCACGCTTCCTCCGCCGCGCGCCTCCGCCTCTACTCCACCCCCGCCCCTACCCACCCCCTCGGCTGCGCCCGACTCCACCCGCCCACCTCGCCCCTCCCCTACTCCACCCCGCCACCTACTCCACCCGCGCCTACCCCTACTCCACCCGCCGCCTCCGGCTGCGCTCCGACTCCACCCGCCCACCCCCCCTACTGCGCGCCTCTCGGCCTCGCCCCGCCCCCCGACCCCACCTCGCCGCCCTCGCCCCCACCGCCGACGCGCCTCCACCCCGCCGCCCCTCCCCCACTTCTCCGCCGCCGCCCCCGCCCCACGCCCGACTCACCCCGCCCACCCGCGCCTCCCCCCTACTCCACCTCCGCCCCCTACTCCACCTCGCCCCTATCCGCCTCGGCCCCCACCCGCCGCCGCCCCTCCACCCCGGCTCCACCCCTCCGCCCCACTGCCGCGCCGCCTCCGCCCCCCACGCCCGGCCTCGCCTGTGAGTGTTCTGCCATGCTACAATGATTGCCAGTTTGAGCTTGTCATTGCGGTGAAGAAAAGGCGCTGCCTTGGTCGGTGTGTGAATATTTGGTATGGGTATCATGCTTGCCATAGAGAACTGTGAACTGCCAAATGCAAATTTGGTATGGGTGTGTGCAATGGGACATCGCTACAATGAAATAGATAACTTTGATGTAAATGGTGCAAACTGCAATGTGTATTGGAATTGAAGTGGACTAGATTGTCAGTTGTGTGCACATTATAGTGAAATATTGACAACATGATGCTAATCTTTCGAGGTGATAATACGGCAAAAGTATCCCGCGTTCTGGCTACCTTCTTCTTTTTTTTAAAAAAAGGACAAGGGCACTCTTTTCTTGGTATGAATTAGTTGGTTGCGGTTGTAGTTTCTTCTTTTGAGAGAGGGAGAGGGTTTAGGATGTTCGGTACATTCAACTTGTTATGAGAAAGAATTGTCGACTTAGTGGGGGTTACATTTGTGACCGAGTGGGGGGGTTCTATTTATCACATAGAAATCTCATCATCCTGTTTCCATTATATATTCAATTGATGGGTTGCCCTCTACATTCAATTATTCATGATATACATGTTCCTCATCCTGTTTCCATGAATATTACGATGCTTTTTCATTACTTTCTCATATGTGCTTCATACTCGGCATATGTTAAGAGTTTAGGTTGCGTAACCTCGTCTCCTGTTCGAGAGTGCTTATTTATAAATATGTTTGTAATGACATATTTATAAGCAAGCGATCTCAATTGTCCACGTTTTTGGGCGAGGATATATGGTTCTTGCAAGTTCCTTGGCGTTGTACAACTCACGAGTAGATTTGGTAGCGTCTCCTGGTGTTCTCGGATGCACACCCTCTTGACCGGTTGTCGAGGCGTGTATCCGGAGAACAATGGGAGATGTCGCAAATTTTCTCTCGAGTTGTACAACGCCTCAGAACTTGCCTCAACCACATATCCTCGAATGGGATTAGACCAAACCTATGTAGAGATTAGGAGTTATCGTTAGACGCGTTTAGCACAATGATTTATTATCAAGTTCACATAATAGCTACGAAATTTTCTCTACCGAACTTTTCTTGAAGATCATTCTTTCCTCTGTTAATGTACTGCAATATACTAGAACAGTGATTTATTATCAAGTTCACATAATAGCTACAATTGCTTTCTCTCATGTCAAATATTTGTCCATGGTAGATAGGAAAACTCAAAATATCGCAATTAGAGAGCATCGGCTCATCGCGAAAAGAGAAGAAGGTGCTCCCGAGGCGCAGACCAACTTCCAAGTGTCGAGCCGACCCAGTTCGAAATGTCGAGGGGCCGAGTAAGGTGAGGAAGGCCCGAGGACCGAGCAAAGGGCCACGGGAGAACGCCGCAAATTCTCCACTTCAATGCGACGGGCATTTGCACGGTCCTCTCAAGTGTAAGGCGATACCGCTCATTCCTCGCAACAGCTGGTGAGGAGAGAGTTCCCATAACAGTTAAGGATTAGAGAAAGGAGGTCGCGTCGAACAAAAGAACTGGTGTGGGACGAGGTTAAGGAAAATGGATTATAGAAGAGGAGGATGAAAACAATGCCAAAGCAGACGCGCAAGAGGATGAGTGTGGCTCGAGGCACTTCAGGGTCTACATGCACGTGAATACGTCTTTGAAAGGTCAGACACCATTCGAGAGGTATCCGTTCGTGACTCCCGATGTTTGGGAGGAGTTCACGAGGATCAAGAGTACGCCCGAGGCGGAGGAGCTGAGACAGAAGAACGTTGCTACCCAGAGGCTGAACACGCATGCGCACCACCTCGGTTCAGGTGGCTACGAAGGGAAGAAAGCAGAATGGGCACGACTAGCCGAGGAGTGCGCCAACTCCGGGACAGCGATGCCTTACTCGCACATATGTGAGGAGCGGGCACGTGACTGGGTATTAGCGAGGACAAAGAAAACCGCGGACGGGCAGCTGGTAGTACCAAACCCCACTACCGCGCAAGTCGTCTCCACCATCGTAAGATATCAAACTTACTACATTGCAGTAGACCATTCCTATTGTATTTCAGATCTAATTCGTACTCGCTTCTTGCAGGAGGAGGTAAGCCAGAGGAAAGAGCAGGGGACCTTTCTTAGCCAAGGGTCAAATGACATCCTATCCACTGCGATCGGGAAGCTCGACCATAAGGGCCGGGTGCTTGCCGCAGGTCGGGCATCTGAAGAAGTCCTACTTCCAAGATGCCGC
Organism: Otatea glauca; assembly: GCA_036346275.1. Taxonomy (NCBI): domain Eukaryota; kingdom Viridiplantae; phylum Streptophyta; class Magnoliopsida; order Poales; family Poaceae; genus Otatea; species Otatea glauca. The sequence continues at coordinate 18,875,449 of CM070722.1, forward strand.
CGAGTACCGGATCAAGAACATGGGAGGCACGTGCGGGCGCTGAAGGACACGCTTAGGGAGCGGTGAGGAGGAGATCTCGGAGGAGATGAGAGAGGAGATGAGGTGCGATGATGGCACGTGAGGAGGAGATGAGGTGGAGATGATGGCACGTGAGGAGCGCCTAAGGGCCGAGATGATGGCGATGATCTCCTAGAGTCAGAGCCAGATGCCCCCGCCTACTGTAGAGAAACCTGTGCCCCCACCAAGTAGCTGCGGTTCCAAAAATGATAAGTCCGGTCCCCAGCTGAAGGTAATAATTAATTTTGCCTTACTTAATGGTGCGAGGGTAACTCTTCATATGTTTTCTTTCAAGTTGCGCACTTTTTGCAGGCGCCTACCAAGTGCTAGCTCACCCTGACGGAAGACGGATTTCCTGTTGAGGCTGCACGCGGGGTTGCATTTCCATGCAAGGAGACCGACACGGTGCATGGTCAGCCTTTGGGGAAGGGCTACATGAGGGTCCAGGTGGACTACGTCCACGAAGCCTTCTTATCACATGTGCTCGAGTTCCTCCCTAACGAAGACATCACCACTCTCGGGCTAGCGCGGATGTCGTTCATCAAGTGGCCCACGACAGCGTCGTCTTGGTCAAGGTAAACATCCTCACGTCTTCGTACCATTCCAAGTAGTATTGCAACAAGTTACTTAATTATACGCGTGCTTTGTAGGTTCCTACCGTACTGCGCTGCTCCCACGATCGTGACGAGCCCCGCACAAAGTCTGAGCGGGTACATAAAAGGACTAGCACGACAACCACGTAACCACCGAGGCCTTTGCTAAAAGGCTAGGCTCACAAAGGCCACAGCGCCCCTCGGTACATGAAAAGCCCATCGCCCACCTCGGAGACTCCTTCGGCCCGAGAAGGAGAGCCGACACGCACTACCTGATGAAGCCTTATGAATTTAAGGCCTACGTACATGGAAAGCCCTTACGCCTCCCAAAGAAATTGAACGCTCTAGGCATATGGACTCGATACTCCATGGATGGTACATTGACAAAGCGAAAGAGAGCGAGCGTGTCGACTTCAATGTTAGATACGAAGGGACATTTCCACCGCGAGGAGGATGGGACATTCCCGCTAGTTTTGAGGATCTGCTCGTGCTGTACTAACCGATAGCCATCGATATTTCTATCATGCGATCACGGACGCCGTGAGTATCGCACCACGTTGTACGACCTTATGACTTCCATAGGATTTTGCATTACGCTTTTTAACATTCAATGCGAGTTGCGAGCGATGAGGCAATGGTCGTGACGAATCGACAACTAGTTGGGTTAAATCGACCACGAGCTTGTGTCCGCGACGATGGCTAGGCTTCAACCGAATGGGTTGCGGCTACATCAAGAGGGCATTGCAAGTCGAGTCGAAGAAGGGCTTCATTCTATTCCCGTACCACGAGGAGTAAGTACTACTTCACTGCTCAATTACTTCTACACACCAAACCGTATGTGAACTTATTTTCTTGTTGCATACCATTTAATAAGCAACCATTGGGTTCTACTCGTGCTCCTTCCGAGCGACAACAAAGTGTACACTTTTAATTCGCTTGATAAGAGACCGATGGCCTCGCGATCAAGCCTCCTTTGGAGCGATAAGTGCACCACTCTTATCTAACATTTTTGTATTTAACTACATTCATTATTTTTTACTCAACGACATCTTTCCAATGTATATAGGGGTTTCAAGGAATACGTCGAAGCAGGAGGGAAACACGACGACAAAAAGGGCTCCAAGCTGGAGTATGTCAGCTTCAAGGTACAAGTGGCTATCATATATACGATTAGATTTTCTGACATATTTTCTTTGTCTCTTAATTTATTTTTCTTTCTTCACAGTGTCATCAACGTGGCGGCGACGATCACGTGGTTTGTATGTCATGCAACACATGGTGATCTTGATTGTCGCTCGCACTGTTTCCCTAAGGTAGTACATGCATATACAATTAGTCTTTCACATGAAAATTTGAAAACTCAAATTAGAGCACTCGTTTCTATCTTGCGGCATACCTTTATCCCCGTAAGAGTGTAGACAAGACCTTGCACTCAACAAGATACGAGACCACTTATGCGGTTGGTAATGGATAGAATGCTTATCGGAGGACTGACGGTTTAGAGATCCCAAAAGCTCCTACTAGACCGGATGCGATTGCATGTGTACTTATGGTTAAGCATGTTTACGTTCTATTTTGTTAACGAATGTGATATGTGTTTGTTGTAACAAAGTGTTCATGTTCTTTGAATGTGATATGTTGTCTGTAATTTCTGTGTGAATGTGATATGTGCATATTGTGTGGAATATATGCTGATTAGAATGTGATAGCACACCACACCCCTTCATCTCTGTCGGTTTTCACAAGAAAATGATAGAGATGTGACGGTCATCTCTATCAGTTCTTTGAAAGAAGCGATAGGGATGATGAACTCATCTCTATCGGTTATTTATAAGAAGTGATAGAGATGAGTATATTCATCTCTATCGGTTCTTTCAAAAAAGTGATAGAGATGATTAGATTATCTCTATCGGTTCTTTTTAAAAAGCGATAGAGATTATATAGTCATCTCTATCGGTTCTTTATAAGAAGCGATAGAGATGATGGTATTATCTCTATCGGTTCTTTGAAAAAAGCGATAGAGATGGTATGTTCATCTCTATCGGTTCTTTGTAAGAAGCGATAGAGATGATGGTCTTATCTCTATCGGTTCTTACAACAAAGAACCGATAGAGATAAGACCATCATCTCTATCGCTTCTTACAAAGAACCGATAGAGATGACCATATCATCTCTATCGGGCAAGAACCGATTGTAATAATGCCCGCCTCATCTCTGTCTCATGACTTTGTGTCACCACTAGAACCGACTGTGATGACGAAAAAGAACCGATTGTGATGTATATTTGTGTAGTAGTGAAACCGTCTGCGATATACCATAACATCACTGACACATGGTTACAGACGGTTCGAAAAATCGTCTATGATGACGGTCCTGAACTATCTGTGATGTAGTGACATGCTGTTATTCTCCGCTTGCAGCTCCATTCAGCATCATAAAATATCTTAATGCATGAACACATACACATTCTACGAAGTTAAGAACAGATGCAAATACAGTGATCTCGCTACACAGCTCGCTTCCATCAGCATGACATAATACGGCGCATACGATGGAAACATGCATGTAATGTAATAATTAATTGTGCGCTTTCAATTGTTACTGCTCTCCAGTCTCCAAATTTTCTTTTACGCCGGGCAGTAGAAGATGGAACCCCTGGTGGTGTCAAACCTCCAGACGAAGAGGTAGTCGCCAGAGTTGCAGTCCAGGCGCATGACGTCGCACGGCACGGCGACGGAGGCCAGCGTCCCGTCGCGCTCCCACGAGATCCTCGAGTTGCACGAGAAAGCCCCTCCTGCGCCCGCCCTGATCGGCTCGGTGGAGGTGAACCTCCGAACGTCCAGCACCACCTCGCCGTTGATCCGCCTCGACGCGCCCGCGCCGGGCAGGGTGTCGAGCCACGGGCACACCGGCTGCCCCACCAGTGCCTTGTACGCGTCGTTCATCACGCGGACGCGGTTGCCAGAGCCTGAGACGACCGCCGGGAGCGCGTCTTGTTCCAGCTCTGCTACCACCTGCGCCGCTGTCATCCTGCAGACGGCCAACTTCGCCGAGTTGTCGCCCGTGACGCTGCTGGTGTCGACGCAGATGGTGGTGCGCATGGGTCGCGCGGGTCGGGGCACGATGACCTTAGGCTCTTGCAGCTTCCAGAGCAGGTCGCGCTCCACGGGGAAGCGCCTCGAGGCCGCCGCCGCAACCTCCGGTGACGGAGTCCAAGGCGATCCGCGAGATCCCGCAAGGGTCAGTCTCAGGAGATGCTCGTCACTTCTTGGAAAATCCACTAGCATGTGCTGCGCGCTCGTCGTCGTGGGTGGAGGAGGGCAAGACGACGAGCCCCTCTGCCTCTTTTCGTCGGCCGGTGGTCGCGCCGGAACGAGGTCCTGCCGGCCGCGCTTGCGCGGCCGGCACTGCAGGGGCAGCACGCCGTTCGCCGCTGCGCCGTGCGGCGGCGCCAGCGCGGGCTTGGGCGCGATGGGGCGGAACCGTGCCATGATCTCGTTGGTCTTGACGGCCGTCTCCACGCGCTCCGTCACCGTGAACGCCATGGCTCCCGGTCACGGGCGAGCTCCCCGATGCGCTTCTTGTTGGTTGTTATGTTCGTGGGTTCGGGCGTGGGCTCCGGGGTTAAGAAGAGGCGACCGCCAATCGGACGCGCGGGCGGGCCAGGGCACGTGGGCAGCCACCCCGCCGCTACGTGGACAACATGGGGACACGTAGGCTAGTGCGCGCTCTGCATCGCATGCATGCATGCGTGCGTGCTTTCTCGCTTGTTTGGGAGGGTGAGAGAAACTCTGCTGTTTTGTTCAATGGCGATGAATCTATCTAGCAACCTACTTGTATTTATCATGGATGAATGCCAAGGTTGGTGACTCGATGACTCGTGGATGGTGAGGCAGTGCATGCATGCGAGTGTGCAAAGGGTTTTTTGTGCGGCCTTGGCTCGGGTGTGTTCTATCTTTTGGTGACTTCCATCTTTTTCCGCTGCGGTTTTGGATTGGCACGGTGTTTGTTATGCGATGACGTTGAACCTACCTGGAACGATTAAGTCTTTGATTATGTGAGATTATCTATCTTTCACTAGCTCAAGTGACGGTGGACGGGTGTTTTACATGTGACGATGCAAGATTATGCTAACAAAAGAGATTGTTTTGCGTCAGAAAATAATGTTTTATTCTTTAGGCTTTTGCCTTTTTCTAATCTGTTGTAATTTTGGCCCCTTCGAGATATGATTTTTAGATGTGACAACGTTGAGCACGGTTGGCGCGATCGATTGGCAGGCTAGCTACTAGTTTGCATTATGGGCAGAGTGATTTTGCTCATAACAATATGGGAAAAAAAAAGGCTCTTTTTTGGTTTTTGTTATGAGATAAGATATTCTTAACCGTATTCGGTTGGACTCTATCTCTATATGTGAACGAATCCGAATCTATCTCTTGCTACCTTCTAATATATATTGGGTACCCCTTGTACAAGAGATCAAGCAAATAAAGCGAGAGAGCTATGCCCTCTATATTGTGTGTGCTTCATGTTTTTATTCTTGTGATTTTGTTGGCGCGTGATTGATTGATCGTGGGTGAACGACTACGTTTTACAACACGTTATCAGCACGAGCTTCTATTGAGGCCGATTGTGATCGTCTGCTTGCGACAATCTACACGGCATCGAATTTCACTCTGCTACACGCGATCATCCTACATCAAACCCTATGTAAGCGCTTCTTCGCAAATTTTGATCCTGCATATCATCATATCTCTTTGTAGATTAATTACACAAGAAAATCGCTAGCAATATATGCGTATTGTTTCTGTTCATCACATGATTTCTATTCATAAGCAATACACGGAAAAATCAACGCCATCTTTGCTTGCCCCAAAGGCAACGCCTGCGCGTCTCAGCGGCCGCCCACGCGCTGCGTGGCGACGCCTGTGCCCGCGTTTCGGTTGATAGCATCCGCCGCGCCCGAATCACGCCTCATGAAGAGGCGGCAGCCCGGCTCCTCGCCTTCCGCCCGAAGTAGCAGCGGCGTTTGCTTGTCGGTCCGAAGCGCATGCACCGTAGCTCACCACCCTGAAGCTGACCCGCGTAAAGTGGCGATGGCCGAGCTCACACGCATCAGCGGCGGCGCGGCCTCTCGTCTCCCGCGCCCTCGATCGCTGGAGAAGACCATGAGGCGATGCCGGCCATGGCGGTTGTTCCCGTGTGGCATCCATGGCGGTGACTGCCCCATAGCGACCGAGCTATGTGCACTTGTTTTTCCCCGAAGCGAAAATAGAGGCGACGTTGCGACCATAAGTCGAGGCGACCTTGCAACATTTGCGCCCGCCAGAAGACACGGTGGCGACGGAAGCACACGCAGTGGAGGCACCTCGGTTTTGCGTGCCCGCAGCCGCGGCCGCACCCGTGCACCCCCTTCAGTCTCTGAAGCTCGACGACCGCGTCGTTCCCCACACGCGGCACCACGCTTGTTCCCCGCACGCGACACTGCACTCGTATTCATCGCAGGAGGCATCGCGTCCATGCCCCGATGGCACCCGCGACGATCGGCCCAACGGCTCCCCTGAGGCGGCTCCCGTGCCCGAAGCACCCAGTGGAGACGGCCGCTTGTTTGTTGGCTTGTTGCCTCGCAGGCGCGTGAGGAGAGTGGCGGCGGCTAGGGGAGGAAACCCTAGCTGCCCTCTCTTAATGGGCCAAGCGGCAGGCCTGGTCAGCCCAAAGGCCACGTGAACAGTTTTCCAGAAGAAAAAAAATGATGACAAAAAAAATAATAGTTATCAATAAATTTTGAAAATCATAGAAATTGGAGTTTCTATTTTATGGACTTCCGTAAATTTTGATATATTAGTATTTAGTTTACATTGGAAGTTCCATACTCTGGATTTATTTTCTAGCATTATGCCATGTTTAAATATGTGCTATAATTTATTTTTCTATCTTTAAGTAATTCTGCAAATTGCTTAATCATTAACAGAAAATTATGAAAAATGCTAGTAAAATTTTATATAGCATATTGAAAGCTCCATAGCTCTGGATTAATTGTCCTAGCATAATTCCATATTGATAATGTTGAAATTTATTCTTTTACATGGTAATTCTGAAAATTGCTGGATAATTACCAGAAATCTATGGAAATTGCTAGGAAAATTCTGGGAAATTTTAGATAATTATCTACTGAATAGATATAGACCAAGCTTTACTGATTGAAAAGTGAGCATGCAATATAATGATTTTAATAGTAGTAAAAGTCATTTTGCATAAATAAACAATAGGATATATTGGACATCGCAAAGAGGGAACTTATCAAGCTTGCCCTGAATGGCAACAATTGCCTTACTCGGGCAATGAATACTAAGATTAATCTGATAGCTCGAACTTTTGAAGCTACTGTTTTCCCATCCTGAAGCTGGTACACCTGCTCTTCCCGAAGGCGCCAGATGTATGGCTTTACACCTCCTGATGCACCATCTTCAAACGGACCTAAAGGCCGAATAGTTGATGGAAGATGACTAGCTGGTACTTTTGAATTTCATGAATGGAAAATATATAACCAGCAAAGATCTATCCTGTTGCCAGAAGCACAGCGCGAATGGATCCTCCTACGCTTTCAAGATTCTAAAGGCTGTGGTAGCATATAATTTTTGTCATACACAGGCTTGTCATTGATCTAACATTATATAACCAGAAAGTTACTAATGCTAAAAAGATCGACAAGATATTGTGTGCATTCCACCCCAATATAAGGATACTGCCGTAACAGTATCGTCGCCAAGTACCAAAAAGTACTCCGAGCTTATATGTATTTTGCTAGAAGTAGAAAAGCATGATGAACTCCTGGTGAAGAATCATCACGTACTTCCTAATGGGAGTCTTGCAATGCCCGAAGCACATGCAAATGCTCAACAGGCTAGCAATAGCCATAGCCGCAGAAAGGGCCAATGGAATAAAAGGGATAAGTGGAAGAATGAAAAATCAAATATGGGAAGAGGCAATTCATAGTGGAAAAGTAAAGGTAAAGGGTCAGGGGCTTCCAGAAGTAATGCTGCAAACCTTGAATAACCCTGTTTTATGTATGGATGCACTGGCCATTAGTCATGCAACTATCGCATCCCGAAGCATGTGGTAGACCTTTACATGCAATCCACTGAAAAACTAAATAAGACCCGGAGAAATAATATTAAGTCATACTTCACCGTTCAACCTGTTGTTGATACGAATGTTGAGAAATGTGATGAAATGATTCTTGAAATTATTGAGCTCGAGGAGTCCCAGGAGGTCACCTACTAGGCATGGCAATCAAACCCGCGGGTTTGGCACCCGATCGGATTGGGTTTGGGTTCTAATTTTTACCCATGGGTTCTTCGGGTCGGGCACTCGAGTTGAGTTCGGGTCGGGTACCCGAGATGAGTTCGGGTCGGGTTTGGATTCTAATTTTTACCCACGGGTACCCATTGGGTATCCGAAATACCGTATATACCCATCGGGTTCCGGGTACCCACCGGGTTTGGGGTCGGGTTTCGGGTACCCGCCGGATTCGACTCGGGTTTTTGTCAGTTCGGGTTTCTTGTCGGGTCGGGTTTTGCAAAACTCATACCCGACCCAACCTATTGCCACCCCTATGTACAAACCCGTCAGGTACCCGCCGGGTTCGGGTATAATTTTTTACCCGATATGGTATTCGGGTTGACCCGACCCGTTGCCATCCCTAGCACCTACATGTCATATGAAGACCTGGATTAGTCTCCTAAATATCCCTTCACTTTGCTAAGTCGATGTCACATATTCTTTATAAGTCTCCTTATCAGTTTAGCCCTAGTTCCTGAACGAACATTTGGTCTACGCTCCTGTTGAGCGATTATCATTCAAAAATTGAATAAATTGATATTTTTCAGATATTTGATTAATTGTGCTATGTTTGTTCTATATTCTACAATTTGTTCCTGATGCAACAATTGTTTGATTGTTAAATCATACTTCCAATATAGAACAAAGTATAATCCGATGGCGGAGGAGAAAATCTGTCTAGAAGACAGTTGTACCACACTAAGTGAATTAAAAATATTATGACTATCGTCAGAAGTGATACTCTCATAGTTGGCACTGGAAGAATGCCATATTATACCCTGAGTCCAGTGTACTCCTTTAATCGTTTCCGTATGGAAATAGTGAATGAGGATGGTACATAATACCTACTCATGACTAAGTTTAATGGGTGTAATAAACGTGTGGTTAAAAGCTTCATTCATTCTCCTCCGGATTATACTATATGCACATATGAAACCTGAAGTTTATGTTGCGATGAAAAACCTAGATATATTTAAGATCTAGCAGATCGACTAGGTTACCCTGAGTTGAATAGTATAAGAAGAATAATTAATAATTCTGCTGGCCATGACATAAAGTCTTTCCTAGACCTGAAGTTTTTCTTATGCCCTGGTTGTGCTAAAGGAAAACTCATTCTTAGATCTTCTTACCTAAAAAGTTAGGGAAGAATCGCTGAATTTCCTAGAGAAAATTCAAGGTGATATCTATGGACCTGTTCAACCCCTGTTGGGCTCCTTTAAGAAATTTTATGGTACTGATAGATGCTTCTACTAGATGGTCCTATGTATATCTCTTATCTACTACGAATCATGCTTCTGCCCAAATTATTAAGTTAAGAGCCTACTTTCCAGAAGAAAAGATCAAGTCTATTCAAATAGACAATGCTAACGAGTTTACCTCAAAAGCATTTAATGATTATTGTATGGCTCTGGGAATTAATGTAGAGCATCTTGTACCTAATGTCCATATTTAAAATGGCCTTGCAGAGTCATTATATTAAAAGAATAAAAACTTATTGCTTGACCGCTCTTGCAGAATAGTAGGCTTTCACCAGCTGTTGGGGCCACGTAGTGCTGCATACTGCAATATTAATTCAATTCAGACCAACTGCACATCATGAAATTTCCCCATTGCAGATAGTGCGTGGAAAAGAATTAAGTATTTTCCATCTGCGAAAATTTAGCTATGCTGTATACATGCCAATCTCTCCACCACAACGTACCACCATGGGACCTTACCGGAAGTTGAGGATCTTTGTAGGTTATGTATCTCCGTTAGATATTAAACACCTAGAGCCTATAACAGGGGATCTGTTCGCGGCTCGGTACGCTGATTGTACTAAGGACATTTTTCGGCATTAGGGGGAGATAGGTACCACATTAGAGAATGCCGAGTCCTTAGATCCACGCACTACAGAGACCGAACTTGAAGTTCGAAGGATAATAAATCTGCAATAAATAAGCTTATAATCTTCTAAATGCCTTCACTGTTCATAAGGGAGTGAAAAGATCTTATATATCTGCAGTATATGCACCTGAAAGAGTGGAAATACCCTAGAAGGATATTGAACCCACTCTTGACCCTCATGATAAAAAGAGGGGGAGGCCTCCAGGTGCACGGGACTCAATTCTGCGGAGACGTCCGTAGAAGTAGAGAACCGAACAAATGAGAACACTATCCATGGCAGTGGAAGAAGCTCAACCTGATGTTGAGAAAATCCTTGAAGTGAGTCATCCTGGAGATGGTAACATCCCTGAAGTGATCCATCCTAAAGATGATAAACCCCGAGTATATTTGTGCGCACAATCTGATGCTGGGAAATCGGAACACCTAGACTTTATCGTTGTGGGAAATCACGAGGAGCTGAAAGAAATTAATAAAGAGATATCCCTGAAGTGATGCAGGAGAAATGAATAAAAGAAAGACTATAATTGTCGACATGTATTTGCCTCTAAAATTGCTAAAAGCTAAATGTAGAACCAAAGTCCATGGTAGAGTGCCAGAAGCGCTCAGATAGGGTCAAACAAAAAGAAGCAATTAAGGCAACGCTCGCTTAATAAGAGGAAAGTTTTTGGTCCTGTTGACCGAACAACTCCTAGAGTGTTCCCTGTAGGAGCAAATGGGTTTTTCATCCAGAAGAGCAATGAAAATACCTAGGTGGTGAGTTATAAAGCGAGGCTTGTAGCACAAGGGTTCACGCAGAGACCCGACATCGATTACGATGAAATATATTCTCCTGTAAAGAGTGGTATAATGTTTCGAAGGTTAAATATTAATAGAAGCAAGCTTAAACTTATCAATGCAGTTGATGAATGAAGTGACCTCATATATGTGGGTCTCTGGATACGGATATTTACATAAGAATCCCTGAAGGAGTTACAATTCCGAATCATAATAATCGCAACATGTATAGCATCAAACTGAAGAGATCGCTATACAGATCAAATCAGTCGGGGAGAATGTGGTATAACCGACTTAGTGAATTCCTCCTGAAGAAGGAATATTGTCCCTGTGTGTTCATAAAGAAATCTCAGAATGGATTCTATATCATCTCAGTATATGTCGATGATCTAAATATCATCGGAACCACAGAGGAGATAGAGGAAGCAAGTGCTTACCTCACGACAGAGTTTTGATATGAAAGATTTGGGTAAAACCAAATATTGCTTAAGCTTGCAGCTAGAGTATTTTCCCAGAAGGAATTTTTGTACATCAGTCTTTTATACCAAGAAGGTACTGAAAAGATTTAATATGGATAAATCGCATCCACTAAAAACCCCCATAGTCGTAAGATCCCTTGAAGTGGATAAAGACCCTTTCAAACCAAGGATGGAAAATGAGAAAGTCTCAGGACCTAAAGTCCCATACTGATGTATCTTGCGAATTGCACAAGGCCTGATATTGAATTCGCAGTAAATTTGCTAGCAAGACACAGTGCAGCTCCAACCAGAAGACATTGGACTAGAGTCAAGACTTTACTCAGATACCTCCAAGGTACTCACGATCTTGGATTGTTTTTCCAGAAGAACCAAGACTTAACCATGGTGGGATATATGGATGTTGGCTATCTGTCTGATCCTCGTAGTGCCAAATCTAAGACTGATTTTGTGCTTCTCTAGGTGGTACAGCCGTTTTCTTGGTGGTCTTATATACAGACCTTGGTAGCTACTTCTACCAACCACTCAGAGATTATAGCTTTGTATGAAGCCTCACATGAATGTGTTTTGCTGAGACGTGTGATTAACCATATCCAGAAGTCATGTGATCTTAACACCGTCGATACCCCTACAATTATTATGAAGATAATTCTGCTTGTGTTGCACAAATGCCAATGGGTTATGTGAAAAGCAATATCACGAAGCATATTGCTCCTAAATTTTTCTATCCTCACGAACTCTGGAAGAACGGTGAGGTAAAGATTTTGCAAACTAAGTCATGTGAAAATCTTGCAGATTTATTCACTAAGTCCTTGTCAAAATACACATTCCAAAGATGTGTTAATGGTTTTGGAATGAGACGACTTAAAGATATGCAAAGTTCAGGGGGAGTAAATCCCTGAACCATGACCATTTGTGTGATCCAGAAGGTTATATTTTAAATCCTGAAGATTATAAGTTGCACTCATTTTCCCTTAGTGAGTTTTCCTGAAGTTTTCTCACATGAAGGTTTTTAATGAGGCAACTAGTGTAACACGGAGTGCGAGTGCAATGTACTCTTTTCTCCATCCCTTTTTTCCCATTGGGTTTTTGGGAGGAGTTTTTAACGAGACATGTGTATTACGCGGTATTCGCCCAAGGGGAGTGTTATGAGATAAGATATTCTTAACCGTATTCGGTTGGACTCTATCTCTATGTGTGGGCAAATCCGAATCTATCTCTTGTTACTTTCTACTATATATTGGGCACCCCCTTGTACAAGAGATCAAGCTAATAAAGCGAGAGAGTTATACCCCCTATATTGTGTGTGCTTCATGTTCTTATTCTTATGATTTCACTGGCATGTGATTGATTGATCGTAGATGAACGACTACGTTTTACAACAGTTTTGCTTTTTTTTCTTCCTCCGAGCGGTTTTGAGTTGGGACGGTGTTTTTTACGATGTGATTGCGTCTAGCATGGTTGTTGCGATTAATTGGTCTACACAAAATCAATTTTCTTATAGTTTGTCGGTTTGTATTACTGGCGGCAGGGGTGCTTTTAGACGCAATAATACTAGCAGAAGATTTGAATTGCATGGGTGTCCTCTTTTTGTGGCTTTTGCTTTTTTCCACTACAGTTCGGGTTGTGACGAAAATTTATGCCATTACGACGTTTTGCATGCTCGGTGCGATTAATTGTCGTGTTATAGTATAAGATTTTTACCATTAGACTGCATGCCACTTTGCGTTTTGTTGGTATATGGTAGGGGAGGTGTCTCACTTTGTACACACGATAACACTAGGAAAAGACTGATGTTGTGGGGATGTGCTCTTCCTGATAATTCTACCATTTTTGCAATGTAATGTTAGGGCCCATGTTTGTGTTTTGCAGTGTGATGACAATGGGCACGGGTATCGCAACTCTTCGGCAGGTTCTACAAGATTTCTTCATTAGTTTGCTTTCTTGCATTACTATATATTAGTAAGGGGTATTTATACACGCCATAATACTAACAAAAGACATGCATGCTCTGGAGTGTCCTCTTTTTGGGGCTACTACCTTTCTCTCCGCTACGGTTTCTAGTTGGCACGATGTTTTATGATACGATGTTGTAGAGTATAATGCGATATTGGTAGGTCGTAAGATTTTTTAACATTTCCCATTTGCACTACAGGTGGGAGAGGCATGTGTACAAAAACCTACATTCCAGTGGTGTCATATCTTTTTTTTTCTTCCACCTTTTTTTTATACAGTTTTGGGTTACTATGATGTTTTAAGGTGGAATGACATTCCGAGCGTGGGGCAATTAATATCTCTCCGTCACTTTCCCAATTGATTTATACGTAATATAATATAGGGAGTGTCGACTGATTTCTTTTTTATATATCAGTTAAATTTCAAATTTTGGACTATAGGATCAAAGCGGCCACTCTGAGACCTTTGGCTTGGTGGCTGCGGATGAGCTCGCTAGTGACGTCGGCGGAGCTGGTGATGACGTGGTGGGCGGAGCCCAAGATGGATGTGCATCAGGGGACCGAGTCGCACCACGAGCTTATGGAAGGTGCGGTGCACCGGCGGGCGGACCAGGTGGAGGTGGCCCATCACCGAGAGGCTCGTCGGGCTTAGGGAGAGCCGCCGCCGCCGGTTATCGTTGCTTACGACAAGCAGAAGAATCACTGTGAAGAGTGCGAGCGTCAGGGCGGAAGCCATTGTTAGGCTTGGCAGCAGCTGCTCCAACTTGATGGACGACACTTCCATTAATTCATCTTACTCCTTAATTAAAAGATGGATGTGTTTACTGCAATGCATATATATACATATAGATTTTTTCTCTCTCTCAATACATGTCACTTTTTATGAAGAGAAAAATGAAAAATAATTTTTCAAAATTAGACAAAGAAAAATAGGATTGGTGAACCCTAATAGAAAATACATGAATCACAGAGAAAAATAAAAAATAATTTTTCTAAGCTATACAAATAAAAATGGGGTTAGTGAACCCTAATAAAAAATAAAATTTTCAAATCACCTACCTCAATGCAGATGAGATGGACAGAAAAGTGACTGAAATAAAAGAAAAAAATAGACATATAATTTTAGCAATTCCCTATAATATAAATTATATTGCTATAAAGCTTGTGGATTTGGAGTACTATTTTGCATCTCGTGCTGGATTTGGCGTGTCCCCTGCAGGGTTAGAATTCTCGGCGAGATTTCGCGAGATCTCGTTCTTCGGAGCTAGACGAAATTATGTCAGCCGGCCGAATTCAAAAATTCAAAAAAATTCGTGTTGCTACAGTAATCTCTGATTTTCTCGGCGAGATTTCGCCCTTACCGGCCGGTATCTCGCCATTTTTGACTGGAATTTGATGTTTGACCACCGGATTTGACAGTAAATTGACCAATAACCCTCAAGAAAGTCATCTTCTTTGAAAATTTGTTGAAAAACCGAATTTTTGAGACTTTTTTAAAAACTTTAGAAACACTATCATATTTTTGTAAAATTGTAAGTGCTTTCTCTTGATCTGAAAAATTTATGGTACCATTATAAGAAGTGTAGGATTATACAGAAAATTTTTAAAAATAATTTAACTTCATTTGTTATCTTTGAAAAATCAAAAACAGAATGAACATAATTGGGATAGTAACTTTGTCAGAATTTTATAAATTTTCTCGAGTATGATCATGATCCAAAAGTTTTATGAGAGCTTAATAATTGACTCAGTACCATTATATAAAATGTTTAAAAATTTTCAACTTTTTTTGTTTGCTGAATCAAATCTATGTATGTATTGAACTTCATTTGTTATATTTCAAAAATAAAAAATAGAAAGAACATAAATGGTACACTGTGCTTGTAAGAATTTTATAAATTCACTGGAGCGTGATCATGATTCAAAATTTTTATGAGATCTTAATAATTTCCTTATAACCACGCGGACGTAGCACTCTCAGAATCTTTGGAACTCCTTGAAGCTTGATCATCATATGAAAATTTTATAGAAACATTGATGATAAATCAGGACCATCTACAAAAATTTTCTAACATGGTTTGTACTATTTTTCATTTGGTTGAAGTTTGCCGGTAAAGCTTTTATCAGCACAGTAGCACTGTCCAAAGTTTTAAAAATTCATGAAGTTTGATCATCATTTGAAAATATTATGGGAACATTATTGATTCATCACAACCATGCATAAAAAATTTCAAAATTTTCTAACGTGGTTTGTTTCTTTTTTCATTCAGTTCAAATTTGCCGATCAGTGTTTTATCAGGACAGTAGCAATGTTTGAAGTTTTAAAAATTCCTCAGATCTGATAATTATCTGAAATTTTTATGGGAACATCACTGATGTGTCAGGAATCTACAAAAAACAATTCAATTTTTTTGACATTGTTTAATCTATTTTTCGCTCGGTGCAATTTTGCCGAGATCTCGGCAAATCTCGCCGAGATGTCGGTAAAACCGGTCGAAATTTTGGTTTTCTCAGTAGAAAAAAAATTGGATTTGAATTTTTGTTTTTGTATTTTGTCCTAAATTTGTCTGAAATTTTTAAATCTCGTCGATATTTCGTTCTACGGCCATGAACAAAATTTAGAGCGAAACCGAGATTTTGAACCTACTCGGCTACTCCCCGGCCGCCCCGGTTTAGAACTGGCGCGGTATTTACGGCACAAGGGCTTCCGTATGGTTTGCCAGTGAAATTGGCATCTTAAGTAACCAGCGGGCCAATTTGCGTTACTAATAAGTGGTGATTTTAAATAGAACTAGTCTTGTGCCCGTGCATTGCAACGAAAACTCAATTTGCGACAAAAAATTTATTTGCAAAGAACACTAACTTTAATTATGTTTCAATAGTAGAAAAAATTTGTTCCTTCGAAGAGATTTGACTATCGTGTTAAATCCTCTTTCATCTCAACCGTTCATGTTAGATCCAACGAATCAAGTACTCTGAGAGAGAACGGACGATCGCCACCAACTCTTAATTAGAATTGGTATAGAGATATCAATCCTTACCATTGAAGGAGGAGAAAGTTATTGCCTTCCTCTTGTAGGAAATCTTCTTGCTTCTTGCATGCAGCCTTTCTCTTCTCTTCTCTTCCTGCGTGTGTCTCCACTACTGGTCAGCCTGTCCTCCTGGAGATGAGAGTGAGTGCCCTCTAATAGAGAGTATATGAAAGCAGAAGGCAGCGTACACAGACAGATGAAAGTCAAGTCTCCCCGACATCTTCGTGATTGGCACGTGATTTGGTTGCGTGATTCTTTCATTTTAATCTATGCATTTCTAGATATGATGAGATAGAATTCCTGTATTATGGGATATGGTGAGTATATCCTTCTATCCATACAGGATATGATAAGAAAATCCTTCCATTTATAAGATATATGAATAACATCCTTGCATAGTACGAACATGTGAATGGAGATATGCTAAAATAATATTTCTATTCAAAAAAGATATGATAAAATCCTTTCATGTAAGATATGATTAAATCCTCTTCTATCTCAGCCGCTCATGTCAGATCCAACGAATCAGATGCTCTAGAGGAGAACGGACCACTGCCACCAACTCCTAATTAGAAGTAGTAGAGATATGTATATGTAATTTTATAAAGAATATATATTATGCGGGCACACACACGAGTGTGTCTTAGTGGGAACTTTACATGGTCATGGATTTACCCTCGGCTGTAGGATCAAGGATAACCGACTAGAGGGGGGTGAATAGGAGGTTTCTAAATTTTTCAATACAATTTAGGAAATACAAAAGATGCTATCAAATTGAGATACAAAAGTGAAGAACACACTAAAATCTCTAGCAATTGCTTAAGATGGTATGTCAATACAAGTGAAGCAAATATACTTGAGAGCACAAGAGACAATGAAGAATATGGTATTAATGAAATGGATTTTCAACAAACAAAAGTACCAAACACAAATAAATAGGAGACAAGGAATTTATCCCGTGATCTCGGAGACTTGCCGGTCTCCCCTACTCCACGTTGAGGTGACTTGAACCACGTCAAGCCGGCTCCACTCGATCGAGCCTTCCTCGATCACTAGGGTAGTTCTTCCCCGCTCCGGGTAGGCGAACTCCGGCCTTCACAACTTGCCGGGATTTCTCACAATCTCCGTTGAGAAGCTCACCGTGCACAATCGCCACCAAGCCGTCTAGGAGGCGGCAACCTCCAAGAGTAATAAACCTTGACGCTATCTTGAGGTCAAATGTCGGTGTCTAAAGGCTCAAACACTAAATGCAACACCCAAACTTGATTCTCACTCTCACAAATAGAAATTGAATGCACACTAGAGTGGAGAACACTTGCTAGAGCTCAAATATCATCAATGAGGACCAAGAGTTGCTCTAGAATACAGGTGGGGAGGTATTTATAGCCTCCACCAAACTTTCTAACCGTTGGAGCTCGAATCTGCAGAAAATCTGTTTTTCCGGTGCTACCGCCCATGTAGGATCGGTAGCACCGGGCTCCACTTCAACGGCTAGAACAGTGCATTTAATGCACTTGCCAGAGACCGTTACAGGGGTCCGGTGCTACCGCCCAACTAGGGCCGGTAGCATTGGGCGGTAGCACCGGGCTCCATTTCTTTTTCTTTGTTCAAAAACACACTTCTCTGGAAATATAGCACCGGGCTGAGGTCCGGTGCTACCGAAGGTCCGGTAGCACCAGGCCACCAAGTGCGGTAGCACCGGGATACCAAAAGCTTAAGAAAAGTGCTTCTCTGGAATTTTTACACCGGGTTAAGGTCCGGTGCTACAAGGTCCTGTAGTAGCACCGCCATCTTAAGCGCGTAGCACCGCCACTAAATCACCCATAAACACACCCTCTGTGATTTTCACACCGGGCTGAAGTCCGGTGCTACCGTGATCCCGGTAGCACCGGGCTGCCATGGGCGGTAGCACCGGGCTACAAATCGCCCAAAAACCTCTTCTCTGGAATTTTCACACCGGCTGTTGAGCCGGTGCTACCGCTCATCCGGTAGCACCGCGCTGCCATAGGCGGTAGCACCGATTTCCAGAGATTTGAATTATCTCAAGGTTTTTCAAAGATGAAACTTGTCTAATATTGGGCAACTAATTTGAATATGTATATTGAGCCTTCAAACCCTTAAATGACATTAAGATAAGCGTCAAGATCCCTCTTAATAGTACGGCCCTAAATCTAGTAAACCGATCTTTCTTCCAAACTCCAAGATCGTCAAAGGACTAGAAAAGAGCCTTATAACTATACCTTTATATGATCTTGACATATTGCTTGATTGGCTTGAACCTTCCTTGGTATTTCCATGATCATTAATCTTGGAATCGACCTACTTTCAATATTCTCAACAAAAGCATTAGATCATATAGCAAAGTTGTCATTAATTATCAAAACCAAAACATATCGGGTGCCTAGATGCTTTCAATCTCCCCGTTTTTGGTAATTGATGACAACCCATAGTGATAGTTTGAAATTGTTTTTAGGTGAACAAAAAGGAATTTTTGCTTCAAGTGATTAGGAATCAATAAGTTTTCTTTGCCTTTCGAAGCAAGAAAGGAGTGTAAAACATGATATATATATATTTTTTAAAAATACTCCCCCTAGAGATGTGCATGTTAATTGCAAGTAGATGATTTGTATATTTAAACAAAAATTTGACTTAGTTTTGTTTAATAATTGAGCCCGTGGACAAACAAATGAGGGTATTAAAACAACAATATGATATTGCAATATGCAAGAGCATGAGAATATTTTAAAGCAACCATAAGTATTACAAATATTTAACCACGACAAGTTCAAACAAACATACACAACAACAAAAGTATCAACCAAAACAAACATAAGTTTCTAGTTTATCTTTTGTTCACTTTCACTTCTCCCCCTTTGGCATCAAATACAAAAAGATCGTCGAGAAGCTCAAGAAGATGGAGGAGCCGGAGGAGGCGGAGTAGATGGAGGTGCACGAGATCCCGAGCGCTGATAGACAATAGGGAGCGTTGAGCGAAGCTCGGAGATGGAGGAATCAATGGAATCCAGACGACCTCGGACCTCCTCAACCATCTGCCTAGATCGCATCGCTTGCTCCTCCACCGTGAGAAACCACTCATCATGTCGATCTCATGTTTGGCTAGATCGCTCATGAGGTCGATCCTCAAACCGCCCAAGAACCGATCATGAGAAATATGCCGAGATGGAGGGACCTCGAGGCACCGGGATATCTGATGTTGAGGTCTTTGGGATGAAGACTGATCCTGCTGACTGATGGTCTGAGGAGCAGCCTCATGGGGTCGGTATGGCTTGTGGACACCGCCACATCCTCCTCGAAATACAATCACTCTCTTGATTATCATCATAATGAATAGAGCAAAGTAGATTCTTTTACCTTTGTCACAAGCAGATGAAGCCATTTCTCTGATCATAAAATCCACCACATCAAACTTATTTCTGTTCATGATTTTATCCAGAATATTCTAGGCATATCCTCTGATTTCATCATAGTTTGCGCTCTTAGGATGGATTGTAACTCTAACAATTCTATTTATTAGATCGCGTAAGGAAGCGAGATCGCCATTTTACTCGGACGCTTGATCAAGTCAAGGTTCATAGAACTCAAACTTTCGCGAGGGAATGACTCTATCATCGCACTCGGGATACCCACCGTGATGAATGCCCCAAGCTTCCTCAATTTCACTCTTGGTATTTGTGTACCTTCGCGCATCTGTCATCCAAGTTATGCTCTCATGTGATTCAGAGACATGCAATGTAGCATAAAATTGTTTGATTAGATCTTCATTATAATCACACCTTTTACTAACTAAGTCCGATACCCCGCACCATGAAATAACTCGGGGACTCCAACAAACAGAGGAATTTTTCTAATGTGCTCCTAGTTTATCCATTTGTGATCAAGAAATTCCTTTTCTTTGTAAATCTCATAAAAACTTTCTCAATGAAATAAAGTTCGAATTTATCCTCGATGGCGATCCTAGGCAACAAGTATTGATTTGTCGTTCTCAAGGAGAAATATGTGTCACCTTTGATTGTCTTGAAATTTACCAAGGATCAAGTCATCAAGGTTTTCTTCTTCTTGGTCTCTTCTCCACTTTGAGATTTATCTATATCCATAGAGTCACTAGCTTTTTGATTTTCGACACACATTGTTTGCCCTTGGATTTCTTGGAGTTGTCACGATTTCTTGCCTAACCTTCATCGGACTTCACGATGTATTGAAGCTATTGGAATGTTGTCTTCACTTGCTTGAGTCTTGAGGAAGAGGAGGAGGAGCTCGTCCTCTATTTGCAGCTACTTTAACGTAAGACCGGAGCCACGAGTCTTAGGCATGATTCTGGATACAAAAGAGATTTTCAAGGATTAAGATCAAAGGATATACCCTGACACTTAGAGTTTTGTAAAGAAAATTGCAATCTGTGAGCGGTTTATCTGCAAACCGGTGCTACGCTTATACAAACCAGTAGCACCGGACCATGGCGGTGCTACACACAGGACCGTAGAGCACCGGCGAATCTGATTTTGAGCAAAATTTGTTTGAATTCATGATTTAACGATTTGATTCAGAAAAGTCTACTAATAGCAAGAATATCCTTCATCAAATACATTTTAACCACAAATTTTAACAAATTTTCACACATTTTGCTGATTTTCACAAAACCCTAAAAAGGAATAAGGATGATGCTAGGGCATAAAGAACCGATGAAATTTGATCAAAAGAAGGTACCTTTGAGAGAGGATCGAGTGAAGATCAAGCGGGTGGAGAGAAAACTTGATTTCTTGGATGATTTTGAAGAAATTTGAGAGGGAAACAAAGGGATAACGGAAGAGAGAGAAAAGAGAGCGGTGTGAAGAAGGAGGAGAGAACGGTTGCACCACACTTGGCTTAACCCCGAACCCGATAAATCCGGTGCTACATGCGATTTTCCTTGCAGACGGTCTCGGTGCTACCGCTCTTGTATGAGCGATGCTCTGGAAAGCGCACAAGACAGAGATAAATACCCAAAGAAATCAACATTTTCAATAAAACTTTGATATATATTTTATAAGACATAAAATTGCATCCAAAATTTATAGAATCTCAAGTTTTATGGCTTAATTAAGATTCAACCTTATTTTTGAAACAAACAATATTGTTTGAGATTCAAGATGTAAGAATCATATGAAGAGCTCCCCCTCAACAAGTGCTATATTAAATAAAATTGAAAGATATTTAACAAAGCAACAACAGAATTAACCAATCAATCTTCAAGCGAGATTAAAGGAAAAACTCAAACCACATTGGAGATGTCTATGACATTTAATTCATTCCTCAATTTACAAAACCGGGCTTCATCTAAATGCTTGGTTAAGATATCCGCTAATTGATCTTCGGTTCTAATGTGACTAATCACTATATCTCCTTTGCTAACATGATCTCTTAAGAAATGATGACGGATTTCTATATGTTTAGTTCTTGAGTGTTGGACCGGGTTGTTGGCTATTTTAATGGCACTTTCGTTATCACATAAAAGAGGCACATTTTTAAAATCTATTTCATAATCCATTAAAGTTTGCCTCATCTATAATAATTGAGCACAACAACTACCGGCGGATATGTATTCGGCTTCGACGGTGGATAGAGCTACGAAATTTTGTTTCTTGGAGAACCAAGAAATAAGGGATCTACCTAGGAATTGGCAATTTTCGAAGGTGCTTTTTCTATCCACTTTGCAACCCGCATAATCCGAGTCCGAATATCCAATTAAATCAAAACTAGCACCTTTAGGATACCATAACCCTATATTTGAGGAATGCTTTAAATATCTTAGAATTCTCTTAACCGCTACTAAATGACATTCTTTAGGGGAAGCTTGAAAGCGAGCACACATGCACACACTAAACATAATATCGGGCCTAGATGCGGTGAGATAAAGTAGACTACCAATCATAGAGCGATAAAGTTTTGAGTCTACCGGTTTACCTTCCTTATTTAGATCAAGATGCCCGTTGGAATCCATTGGAGTCTTGATGGGCTTCGAGTCTTCCATGCCAAATCTTTTTAGCAAGTCTTTCACATATTTGGTTTGACTCACGAAGGTCCCATTCTTGAGTTGCTTGATTTGAAGTCCAAGGAAGAAGCTTAATTCTCCAATCATTGACATCTCAAACTCTCTAGACATCATGTCACCAAATTCTTTGCAAAAGTCTTCGTTAGTAGAACCAAATATAATATCGTCAACATAGATTTGGCATACAAAGAATTCTTCATCAATAATCTTTGTAAAGAGTGTTGTATCAACCTTCCCAATTTTGAACCCTTTAGAAAGTAGAAAATCTCTAAGTCGCTCGTACCATGCTCTAGGAGCTTGTTTGAGACCATATAGCGCCTTAGAGAGTTTGTAAACATGGTTAGGATATTTAGGGCTTTCAAAACCGCGAGGTTGTTCAACAAATACCAACTCGAAAATTTCTCCATTTAGAAAAGCACTCTTTACATCCATTTGAAATAATTTAATATCAAAACAAGATGCAAAAGCAAGTAAGATTCTAATGGCTTCTAATCTAGCCACGGGAGCAAAGGTTTCACCAAAATCCAAACCTTCAATTTGAGTAAATCCTTGAGCTACCAACCGGACCTTATTTCTTACCACAATACCATTTTCATCTTGTTTGTTTCGGAATACCCACTTTGTACCTATTACATTGTGTTCCTTGGGCCTTTCCACTAAAGTCCAAACATCATTTCGGGCAAAGTTATTGAGTTCTTCATGCATTGAATTTGCCCAATCCGGATCATCTAGAGCTTCATCTATGTGAGTAGGTTCAAAAGAAGATACAAAGGAGTAATGTTTGCAAAAAGAAGAGACGCGAGATCGAGTTTGAACACCCTTACTAACGTCACCCAATATTTGATCTATTGGATGATCTTTGGAGAGCCCATGATGAATTTTTTGAGGTAGAGTATGCGTTTGTTGATCACACTCCTTTTCATCCACATCAATAGGTTGAACTTGACTTGACGTAGCGGAAGTGGAGGGTTCAACTTTAGTGGATGAGGGTGTATCTTGTTTATCCTCCTTTGGTTTTATGTCTCCAAGTGTCATGTTCTTCATTGCTTTTCTTAAACTTTCTTCACCTACATCATCCAAGTTTTCTTGCTCTTCTTGAGAGCCGTTAGTTTCATCAAACTCAATATCGCAAGTTTCTTCCACAAAACCTTTATTTTTGTTAAATACACGATAGGCTTTGCTATTTGAAGAATATCCAAGCAAGAAGCCTTCATCACAACGACTTTGAAATTTTGAAAGTCCAACACCCTTTTTCAAGATGTAGCATTTACAACCAAAAACTCGAAAATAAGAAATATTTGGTCTTCTTCCAATGAGAAGCTCATAAGAGGTCTTTTTCAAGAGACGATGCAAATAAAGCCTATTAGTTGCATGGCAAGCGGTATTAATGGCTTCCGCCCAAAAACTATCGGAGGTGCTATACTCATCAAGCATAGTTCTTGCCATTTCAATTAATGTTCGATTTTTTCGTTCCACAACTCCATTTTGCTCCGGAGTGTAAGTAGCGGAAAGTTCGTGCTTTATTCCAAATTCATCACAATAATCTTCAATTTTTGTATTTTTGAACTCGGAACCATTGTCACTACGAATCTTCTTAATTTTAAAATCAAATTCATTTTGAGCCCTTTTTGCAAAGTTTTTAAAGATACCGGAGGTTTCGGATTTATCATCTAAAAAGAATACCCACGTATACCTTGAAAAATCATCAACAATGACCAAACAATAAGAATTTCCTCCAATGCTCTTATAGGTTGTTGGGCCAAACAAATCCATATGTAAGAGCTCTAATGGTCTAGATGTGGACATGATACTTTTTGAAGGATGAGAGCTAGCAACTTGTTTTTCGGCTTGACAAGCACTACAAAGTCTATTTTTCTCAAACTTCACATCTTTAAAGCCCACAACTAAATTATTTTTGAAAAGCTTTTTGAGTTGGATCATCCCAACATGAGCTAGTCTTCTATGCCATAACCATCCTAGGGATGTCTTTGCAATTAAGCAAGTTTGAAGACATGACTCATTTGAGGTGAAATCAACTAAATATAAGTTTCCAAATCTAAAACCTTTGAACACTAAAGAATTATCATTTTCTTTAGAAATCACTACACCATTCTTAGAAAACATGCAAGAAAGACCTAGATCACAAATTTGAGCAACCGATAACAAATTAAAATTTAAGGTTTCTACCAAAGAAACATTTGAAATAGAAAGGTCATTTGAGATAGCGATTTTACCCAAACCCAATACCTTTCCTTTACTATTGTCACCAAATGTGATCTTGTCGTTTTGCCCATTTCCTACTTCAAAGGTGGTGAACATCTTTCGGTCACCGGTCATATGTTGAGTGCATCCACTATCCAACACCCAATGCCGTCCGCCGGTCTTGTAGTTCACCTACAAAAGAGAATCAAGTTCTTTTAGGTATCCAAATTTGTTTGGGTCCTTGGAGGTTAGTAACCATGGCTTTGGGCACCCAAATGGCATTCTTTTTACGGCCAAGTATAGGAGTGCCAACAAACTTAGCAATTATTTTGCCAAAACTATCTTTCTTAAGAACATAACAAAAGTCATAAATGTTATTTTTAGTTGTTTTATCCAAAGTACAATTATTTGCTAGATGCCCTACCTCATGACATTTGTAACAAAACTTCCCATTTGATTTAACAAAACGAGGAGCTTTGTTATTAATCTTTTTGCCCTTCTTAGGAACATATCCTAGTCCTTCTTTATTGTAGGAGCATCTTTGGCCATTCAAGATTTTATTTAAAGTGTCTTTACCCTTGAAACATCTATCAAGACTTTTACTAAGTTTGTTTACTTGTTCCTTAAGTTCATTATTTTCTACTACTAGGTTTTCATGGCATGAAGTAGAACTAGAGCATGATATTGATGGCATATCAAATAAATCATCACAAGAGGTAGATATGCTAGTTTTTGATATACAACACGAATCTATTTCTAAGCAAGATATATCATCAATAATTTTGCAACTTATCCCTATATCATTTTGAGGCTTTGAATGGTCCTTAGCAAGAAGAGTCCATTAGCTTCCATTAGCTCCTCATAAGAGTCTTTGAGAGAAAGATATTCTTTTCTCAAAGCTTTATGTTTAGACTTTTCTTTTCCAAGATACTCATTCAAGTCCTCAAGCATATCCATTAATTCATCATCATTTGTGTTTACCTTAAAATCTCCTTTAGCCATAAGACATAAGTGAGTGACGAAAGGTGATGAGGTCTCCTCAATAGCAATTCCGGCAAGACCCTTCTTCTTTGGAGGTGTATCATCATCGGAAGAGTCGGAGTCTGAATATTCTTCCTCGGAGTTCCATTCTCCAATGTGAGCCTCGCCCTTTCCATCTCTATTCAACTTCTTGAAGAGCTTCTTCTTCCCATGAAAGAACTTCTTCGGAGGGGACTTGTTTTTGTCGTCCCTTTTCTTTGGACATTTCGAGGCAATATGTCCCTTCTCATCACATTCATAGCACCGAATATTGGCATACCGGTTGGTGCTAGAATATTGTCCCTTCTTGAATTTTTGAGGACCACTTGTGCTTGAGCGTCTCTTCATGAATTTTCTCATTCTTCTCACAAGAAGGGCCATTTCCTCCTCGGTGTCTTCGTCATCATCGGAGTCATTGATCATTTCATCACTTGACTCCGCCTTCGCCTTGAAAGCGATGTTCTTCTTCTTCGATGAGCTTTGCTCCAAAAGTTCTTCCTTGTCCTTCTTGTAAAGCTCATTGGTTATGAGATTTCCAAGAAGTCCCGTTGGCGTCATTCTTGGCAATTCCGGTGAGTTGAGAAAGAACGTCACCAAGGTCTCATATTTTTCCGGAAGAGCCCTAAGCATCTTACAAACAATGTTAAAATCGGTTAGTGATGCTCCAAGGCCCTTGAGCTCATTTAATATGTTGTTCAACCGTGAATACATCTCATTGATGTTTTCATGAGGCAACATAATAAAACTCTCATATTTGATTCGAAGCATATGCAATTTGGCTTCCTTGACCGAGGATGTCCCCTCATGAATTTCCGAGAGGGTCGTGCAAATCCCATGAGCAGTTTCAAGATTGCTCACTCGATTGAAGTCATCCGCGTTCAAGGCTCCAAAAAGAGCATTCATAGCTTGAGCATTAAGATGAGTGTTTCGCTCCTCTTGGTCATTTGTGAGTGTGGGATTAACCCCCGGAGTGAAACCCTCAACTACAATTCTCCATATGCTTGGACTCATGGCCTCAAGATAAACGGTTATACGAATTTCCAATAAGCATAATTTGTACCATCAAAAAATGGCGCCTTGCCTATTGACACCCCATCGCTAGCCATCCTTACTCTCTAGGCGGTGAAGCCCCAAAAGAGAGTCCAAGCTCTGATACCACTTGTAGGATCAAGGATAACCGACTAGAGGGGGGGGTGAATAGGAGGTTTCTAAATTTTTCAATACAATTTAGGAAATACAAAAGATGCTATCAAATTGAGATACAAAAGTGAAGAACACACTAAAATCTCTAGCAATTGCTTAAGATGGTATGTCAATACAAGTGAAGCAAATATACTTGAGAGCACAAGAGACAATGAAGAATATGGTATTAATGAAATGGATTTTCAACAAACAAAAGTACCAAACACAAATATATAAGCGACAAGGAATTTAACCCGTGGTCTCGGAGACTTGCCGGTCTCCCCTAATCCACGTTGAGGTGACTTGAACCACGTCAAGCCGGCTCCACTCGCTTGAGCCTTCCTCGATCACTAGGGTAGTTCTTCCCCGCTCCGGGTAGGCGAACTCCGGCCTTCACAATTTGCCGGGACTTCTCACAATCTCCGTTGAGAAGCTCACCGCGCACAATCGCCACCAAGCCGTCTAGGAGGCGGCAACCTCCAAGAGTAATAAACCTTGACGCTAGCTTGAGGTCAAATGTCGGTGTCTAAAGGCTCAAACACTAAATGCAACACCCAAACTTGATTCTCACTCTCACAAATAGAAATTCAATGCACACTAGAGTGGAGAACACTTGCTAGAGCTCAAATATCATCAATGAGGACCAAGAGTTGCTCTAGAATGCAGGTGGGGAGGTATTTATAGCCTCCACCAAACTTTCTAGCCGTTGGAGCTCGAATCTGCAGAAAATCTGTTTTTCCGGTGCTACCGCCCATGTAGGACCGGTAGCACCGGGCTCCACTTCAACGGCTAGAACAGTGCATTTAATGCACTTGCTAGAGACCGTTACAGGGGTCCGGTGCTACGGCCCAACTAGGGCCGGTAGCACCGGCTCCATTTCTTTTCTTTGTTCAAAACACACTTCTCTGGAAATATAGCACGGGCCGAGGTCCTGCTACCTAAGGTCCAGAGCACCGCCACCAATTGCGATAACCGGGATACCAAAAGCTTAAGAAAAGTGTTTCTCTGGAATTTTACACGGGTTAAGGTCCGGTGCTACTGAAGGTCCGTAGCACCGGGCCATCTTGGCAGTAGCACCGCCACTAAATTACCCATAAACACACCTCTGTGATTTTCACATGGTCAAGTCCGGTGCTACCGTGATCCCTGTAGCACCGGCCGCCATGGGCGATAGCACCGGCTACAAATCGCCCAAAACCTCTTCTCTGGAATTTTCACACCGGCGTTGAGCGGTGCTACCGCCATCCGTAGCACACGTTGCCATAAGCGGTAGCACCGGATTTCCAGAGATTTGAATTATCTCAAGGTTTTTCAAAGATGAAACTTGTCTAATATTGGGCAACTAATTTGAATATGCATATTGAGCCTTCAAACCCTTAAATGACATTAAGATAAGCGTCAAAATCCCTCTTAATAGTACGGCCCTAAATCTAGTAAACCGATCTTTCTTCCAAACTCCAAGATCGTCAAAGGACTAGAAAAGAGCCTTATAAATATACCTTTATATGATCTTGACATATGGCTTGATTGGCTTGAACCTTCCTTGGTATTTCCATGATCATTAATCTTGGAATCGACCTACTTTCAATATTCTCAACAAAAGCATTAGATCATATAGCAAAGTTGTCATTAATTATCAAAACCAAAACATATCGGGTGCCTAGATGCTTTTATCAGCATGTGTGTATGCATATTCACAAAGACCGTATTTTATTTGGACTTACAACGGTTAAAAGCAATGCTCTATTCTTGAACGTGCAACTCACAAAAATGCCCATAAAGTAGAATGATGCTCACGTTGAGCCAATTGGTTATGTCTCTGACTAATTTTGTGCACGTGTCTTATGTATTGCTTCACACTGGTCGTCCCCGATCTGTGAAATAGTCACCCCAACCAGTAATACTGGTCGGGGCAAGCCGTTATTTCCACACATGTGTTCATGCGGATAGTTAACTGATAGGTACAAATAACTACTTGGACGTTATCACTACTACAGAAAATCATATCACAGACGGTTTTGTGAACCGTCTATAACTTTGTGTCATTGATTACAACACGGCACATCACAGACGGTTTGAGAACCGTCTGTGAAATTCACATCACAAACGATTCTTAAGCGAAACCGTCTGTATTGTGTAGGACATCACACACTGTTCTAATTTGGAACCGTTTGTGATGTGTTCTACATCATAGATGGTTCCAAATTGAAACAGTTTGTGAACATTACAGACAGTTTCGAATAATAACCATCTGTGATGTTATATTATCATTGACGATTATCTATAAAAAACCGTTTGTAATATTATATTAAATTGATGATGCTTTTGCTGTTTATTGGCTAGCCTTAGGAAATACTAACCATGCCCTCTGAAACAACTAGATTATAGATTACATCACAAGCATATTATCATATCCATTTCAAGCATTCACTATTACAGGAATGTATATCACAATCGGTTCATCTTCATCATCACAATCGGTTCTGATGGCGATACAAAGTCATTAAAAAGTGATGAGGCAGCGTTATCACAGTCGATTTTCGCCCGATTATGATAAAAGCATCATCACAATCGGTTCATGCTCAAAACCGATAGTGATGAGAGCCTCATCACAATCGGTTCTGAGATAGAAGAGATAGTGATGATGCCCTCATCACTATTAACCGATAGTGAAGACGCCCTCACACTACTGCACAACGACTCATTGCATACGGTTCACAAACCACAACATAGACGGTTTTGTGAATCGTCTGTATCAAAGTGTCAGTGATGACAATAGGTCATTATAGATGGTTTTCCAACCGTCATTGAAAAAGCTCATCACAAACGGTTCCAAATTGGAATCATCTGTGATGTGGGGTTCATCCTAGACGGTTCTTCTTTAGAACCGTCTGGGATGTTGATTTTATATTTTTACTAAATTTTGATTTATTGGCTAGCCTCAAGAAATGCTAGCCATGCCCTCTGAAACAAAAGACAGTATAGAGCATCACCAGCATTATTATGACATACAATTCAGAAATGAGCTTGGATCTCATATGAACATACATCACATCTATTTTTAGAAATCAACTCTGATCACACAATATAATGTACAACGCATGCATTTCAGAAATCAACTCATATATATAAAAACCAATTGAATTCAGAGCTACAAATGACAAATTCATAGCACAAGGTTCACAAATTAATCCAAACGGTATCCAACAAATTCTCAACTCATCAGGCGAGCTTGAGTGGCATTCGCCTATTGGATTAATGACCTCACGCATCAAGAAGGCGCAGAGTTGTCCTCGGATACCTAGGAGGTTAGTCTGTTCCAACGTAGATTCAGTGCATTGCTAAGCCTGTTGATGAGAAGAGTAAAGTCTTGCGTGTATGTAAATTTCTAGGTGGAAACAATTGTTGCAAGATTGACAAACCTTTATGACATTGGTCTCCTTTGAACCAATGAGGAGTTGGATATTGTGGCAAACATAGAATCCACAGAGGTTAGTCTCCTTTGGCTGCTAGTGGCACTGCCAAAATATAATAGGTTAATTAGTTCGAAAGGTATTATTATGGAGTTTGAAGGATTATTGCGTACTAGTGGATACCGAAAACTTATAAATATGCTTCAGCGTCGCTGGGTTCTTCCTGTATGGACCTCCACAAACTTTGTAGACAGAGAACACCGCGTTGAGTAAATTTTTTATGGGCGCCAAGTCATGCGTGCCACCCTTTTTCGAATCAAGGTAAATTACCCGGTTCTGTCTTGGTACAATTATGAGTAGAACCCTATGATACCTGCACAGATATGTTGCTTTGGTCATTAAACCTAATTTCAAGCTATGTTATATAGTATAAATCAACAAATATAGCAACTGGGTGAAGCACTTACCCCGAGTTGTGGGGTAAAAGTATGAATTTTTTATCCCATTGAGCCAGCAAAACGTTTTCCACATACTGGTGGACGACATCTAAATTTTCGTCCATGGTTTGCTTGGACATATGTGGGTCGACGAAACCCACCGATTGTTCCCTTGCTTTTGCTTCCATGATCATGTATCTACATATACAAAATTAAGGATCATGTATATTTGACATTTATCAGTATGACACGAATGTACACCGTGATTGCACACACTTACAATGTCCACCATCTCATGAGTGATGCGTCGTGGGCGTTGAGGTTGTACAAATCGAACAGGTCGTTGAAGTCGACCACAAACAAGCCATCCAAAAACCCGTGTAAGAAATGCTCCTCCTTGAAGCTGACTGAGATACTCGATGCACGTTATGCCACCGGCTTTTTGGCTTGTTCCATGCACCAATCTTGGAATCTAATGCACGCTAAAGTAAGGGTCTCCTCGCGCTCTTTCGGTACGAACAGCTGTTCCAGCTCGAATTGCCGTGCCAACGAGGCAAACAAATAGTTATGGGCTGACGTGGTCCTAACTTTCGATTTGCCCTTGTCGCCGCCTCGCTGTCTACCAAATGTCATCTTCACGGGAGACGACTTGGCCTGAACTACAGCTTTGGCCTGTGCCTGATGGGACACGGTAGTCGATTTGGCGGGCTCCTTCGGTGCAGCACATTGCTCCGGTAGTGCTGGTAGCTCCGATAGTGTAAGGACCCGAATCCACTAATTCGGACCCACTTTGTTTACCGCACTAATCCCAGGATCAACGCTAGTGCACACAGCTTAACATTGGTACATATCACAACATACTCAACGATAATAATAATAATACTTCATTTATTGATATAGCTAAGTGTATGATCTTATGACCAACTTACATTATTAAGCCACACAGGGCTAGACTTGAAATATAAACTAAGAAATATGCAGCAAAAAATAGAAGACGTAGATGACTCATCAGTTCACCACAGGCAACTGACAAGGCTCGGACCCTAACGACTCGTGTCCTCCTGGAACTCCTCCTCCAACAAAGGTGTAGACTCTTCAACTGTTCATTGTTGTTGTTGTTGGCAAGGGTGAGTACATAAAGTACTCAACATGTTGTGCACAGAATGCAATTCTATGTAGCTATATGCAAGGCTTATTCCAAAGGAAAAGGCTATTATGGATCTTTTGCAATAAGCAACATTTATGAATAAATACAATAAATAGATTGTAAAGACTGTAAAACAAATAACAGCAATAGATAGATTCAACATTTCTCAAGTAAACCAAGTTTCGATCCTAAGTCAAGTTCCAACCTTCCATATGGCCATCCCGCCATCCCAACCAAGTTTTCCATTTAATTAAACTAACCCTTAGATGTAATTCCCGAGCATTGCACAATACCGCGAGCACGGCTATTCGAATAGTTTCACACTCTGCAGAGGTTATGCACTTTACCCACATGATACAACCATACACCACAAAGACGAGTGATTATAACAAAGCCTTTACAATGCATTACCTTAACCTAATACTACCCGCTAAGGTTTCAACACTGGTGGGTCTAAAAACCATATCTAGGGCCCCCCTCTTGCGCCATGTGAATTACTCCATGAATCAGGAACTCACACCGCCATTGATAGTACCAAAGCTAAGATATTGCAAATTAATCAGCTAGGCTGTCCCATACCAGACATGTGGTTGCATGATTGACTCAGGTCAAAGACTTGCAAGGTTAAGTCCTTAGGATGATCGAAGCAAGACTTCTACATACCCTCTGCCCAACGGGCCCACCTTGGCAATCTAAGTGATTACACCCCAGTTGATTACCAAGCACCACGTGCCATCAACAATTCAACATCGTTGCATGACATCCATCGCCACAACAACTCAATCTCATCGTGTGACCACACATGACACACAAATTCATATCATTGTTCCATATTCCATTAGTCAAGATTAAACATTAATGATTCAAGTACAAGTGATGACGTGGCAAGGCTAAGCAACTAACACGGTCTAACCATACCATGTTGATTTTAGTATTAACCAACTATAATGAACCAATCTAGGGTGACAATAGATCATGGCATACAAATGACAAGGTAGGTATAGATCAACTGGTATAGTAGCTAGTCCCAATTTAATTTGAAACAATTGTATATGTGAAATAACATGCAATAGAATAAAACAATATAGCAATTTTATAAACATGGGTTCGACATGATCAAAGCACAACTTGCCTTTGCAAAGGTGCTGGTCTAACTCTGGAACTTAATCTTGAAGCGACGAATCCTCTCCCAGAGTATCGATCAATTCAACGTCTACGTGAAACGATGCAAAGATAACAAATAAATACCAAAATGGAGAGTATATGAACTCCAAAAATCAAATAAAATTCACCATTAAATATATCTCAATTTTACAAATTTTTAGAAATTTGAATCACCTTAATCGGAGTTCGTATGAGGGAGAACGGGCTCTCAGAAGATTAAAAAATTCTAAAAATCAGAAAATTGAAAATCAAATAATAAACCGAATTATTTTTATAAAGAAAATTTACTTTATTGCGTCAGCGTGACATCAACACCATGCCTGACCAATCGCATGGTGACACGTAGCCTCGGTCCATGCACCGGTCCACGGACCTGCTCTGGTCCACCGTGAACCCGGTGCATGATGCCTCGGTTACCCCCTGCCACGCGTCGGCACTCCGTTGGTTCATGGGTCGGTGCGATCTGGGCCGCTTGTGAAGATCCAACGGTGGCAATCAAACTTGAGCGGACTACTGTTGCACTTGGGGACGTGGCACTACTGGAGACGTTCGATGCTGATCTAACGGTTAAGGTTCAGTGGCAAGGTTGTGGTCACGGCACGGTGATCTGGTTACCCGTGTTGAGGAAGATGAAGCGCAGGGTGGCAATGCAGCGACTTCCGAGCGTCTTCAAGTTGCGGATCTACAAGGGCAGTCGATGGTGAACTCGTCGCTGGTCTTGGTGGTGGAAGAGGGACGTCGACGGCGCAGATACATGCAAAAGAATGGCGGAAGGTCCTTCGGAACTCCGGCGACCTCGCAGATGTGTTCCTTCAAGTCTCCGACGGAACCCTTCGGTCAACCTGTGCGACGGACACTGATGAACCTCAGGTTGAGGGCTGGGTCCCTTTTATAGCACCTAGAGGCCCGTGCGGCGCAACCACCGAGATCGCAACAACCCGGCCGCCAAGTCCGAGAAGAACACGACAGCAGTGCGTGGAGCTATCCTAGCCGTCCACGTGGCTCCGTGGATGCCCCGATCCATCGCAACGCGTCTCAATCCGATCCGCCTGCGAGATCCAACGGTCGAAAACTCTATTTCATCCTATACGCAACTGTTCCTGACCGTCCGATGCGAGATCGACGGTCAAGGAGCGAGCTTCTAGAAACAAGCCGACTCTGGGCGCACATGCGCTCACAGTACTTGGGCTCGACCCGGTACTGTTTCAACGTGTTTTCTGCCGATTTTTTCAATTAAAATAATTACCAAAATGAGTTTAATTAGTTTTAGGCAGTAAAAACACTGGGAAAAATCCAAGAAAATTTTGAAAAATACCTTGAGACATTTTGAACTCTAATAAAATATTTTTGGCAAAACTTTGTATTTAATTTACATATATTTAATTTGTTTTCTTAAAAGGCCAATATACTTAATTCAAAATAATTTCAAATAAAATCCAATAAATCCAGAATAATCACAAAATACATAAATAGCAATAAAATAATATTTATGAGAAATTTTGGGATGTTACAAACCTCCACCCCTTAACAGAATCTCGACCCCGAGATTTAGGGCTAACTAGAGAATAGGTTTGGGAATTCTGACTTCAGATCCTCCTCATGCTCACAGGTTGCTTCATTCTCGGAATGATTGCTCCACTGAACTCTGCAGAAGCGATCAGACTTATTCCTGGTCTTGCGCTCCATCACATCCAAAATCTTGATCGGCTGCTCCTTGTAGTTTAAATCCTCCTGCAGTTCAATTGCTTCTAACGGCATTTGTTCCGTTGGCACTCTGAGACATTTCTTAAGCTGAGACATATAAAACACATCATGCATTCCTGCCAATGACTGCGGTAATTCCAATTGATATGCAACCTCTCCTTGACGGCTCAAAATCTTGAACGGGCCAACATATCTTGGTGCAAGCTTCCCTTTAACGTGGAACCTTTTAACACCTTTAAGAGGGGTAATTCTGAGATACACATAATCATTAGGCTCAAAGATCAAATCACGACGATGATTATCAGCGTAGCTCTTCTGTCTTGAGTGTCCTATTTCCATTCTCTCTCTAATCATAGCTACTTGCTCCTCGACTTCCTTGAGAATCTCAGGCCCAAATACCAAACGCTCTCCCGTTTCATTCCAATTCAACGAGGTACGGCAAGCATGACCATACAAAGCCTCAAATGGTGACATCTGCAAACTAGCCTGATAACTATTATTTAACTATTATTATAGCTGAATTCCGCATATGGCAAACATTTATCCCACGACGTAGCATAGGCTAATGCACAAGCTCTTAACATATCCTCCAAAATCTGATTCACCCTTTCAGTCTGACCATCTGTTCGTAGATGATACGTTGTACTAAAATTCAGACGTGCTCCTATTGCTTCATGCAACGTATTCCAAAATCTTGAGGTAAACTGGGTACCTCTATCTAACACAATCTTCTTGGGCACTCCATGCAAACACACAATCCTCGACATATACAATTCTGCCAAACGATCTCCCGAATAAGTTGTCTTCACTGGAATGAAGTGTGCGACTTTGGTCAAACGATCCACAATAACCCAAATAGAATCATAACCTCTCTGAGTCTTGGGCAAACCGGTAATAAAATCCATTCTGATTTCCTCCCATTTCCATTCTGGAACCTTCAATGGTTGTAACAAACCAGCGGGTCTTTGATGCATGGCTTTTACCCTTTGACATACGTCACACAGAGCAACATGCTCAGCTACTTCACGCTTCATGTTAGGCCACCAAAACCTTTCCTTAAGATCTTGATACATCTTAGCACTTTCTAGATGAATCGAGTACTTAGAATCATGGGCTTCCTCAAGAATCAATTGCTTAAGCTCCTTCTTATTTGGTACACAAATCCTTCTTTTAAACCACATGGTACCTTGCTTATCCACGACAAAATCCTCCGCTAAACCTTCATCCTTCCTAGACTTGATTCTGCTGATTTTCTCGTCATCCTTCTGACCTTCTCTAATTTGATCTTCAAGTGTCGGCTTTAACTCCAATGCAGCTACAAAACCTTGTGGAACAACTTCCAATTTCAGCTTCTGAAACTCACTACACAACTCTGATCGTTCACTTGATATCAGCATATTTGCACTATGGCTTTAGCGACTCAAAGCATCGGCTACCACATTAGCCTTACCTGGATGATAATGAATTCCAACATTATAGTCTTTAATCAATTCCAACCATCTCCTTTACCTCATATTAAGATCTGACTGAGTGAATATATAATTTATACTCTTATGGTCTGTATATATCTCACACCTATTCCCAATGAGATAATGTCGCCATATTTCAAGGCATGCACTACGACAGCTAATTCCAAATCATGCGTAGGATAATTCCCTTCATGCGGCCTTAATTGTCTTGACGTATAGGCCACCACCTTGCCATTTTGCATTAACACAGAACCAAGACCTTGCTTTGAAGCATCAAAATATATATCGAAACTATTCTGCACATCTGGCACTACTAACACAGGTGTGGTAGTCAATCGCTTCTTCAACTCTTGAAAACTCTTTTCGCATTCCTGCGTCCAAGCAAACTTCTTTTCTTTCTTCAACAACTGCGTAAGGGGTTTAGCAATCGTAGAGAACCCTTCTATGAATCGACGGTAATATCCTGCCATTCCCAGAAAACTACGAATCTGAGTGACTGACTTTGGTTGCTCCCAATGTAACACAGCTTCGACCTTGCTCGGATCAACGGTAACTCCTTCTGCAGTCATCACATGACCAAGAAATTCCACCTTATCCTTCCAAAAGTCACACTTACTGAGCTTAGCATACAACTGTTGCTCTTGCAATCTCTCTAAAACCAATCTCAAATGGTCTGTGTGCTCCTCTCTCGTCTTGGAATACAAAAGAATGTCATCTATAAAGACAACAACAAATTTGTCCAAATAGTCCATAAATACTTTATTCATCATATTCATGAAATATGCCAGAGCATTGGTCATTCCAAAAGACATGACCGTGAACTCATAATGTCCATTTCGTGTAGAAAACGTAGTCTTAGGAACATCTTCAGAACGAATCTTCAGTTGATGGTACCCTGAACGAAGATCTATCTTGGAGAAAACTCCAGCCCCTCTCAACTGATCAAACAAATCATCGATCCTAGGCAAAGGATAATTATCCTTAATTGTCACATCATTAAGTGCACGATAATCGATACACATTCTTAAACTCCCATCTTTCTTCCTGACGAACAAAACTGGCACTCCCCATGGCGAAGAACTCGGTCTTAAGAAACCTTTTTCAAGCAATTCCTCGATCTGCTTCTTCATCTCAACTAACTCATCTGTTGGCATGCGATACAGTCTTTTTGCTATTGGTGTTGTGCCAGGCACTAACTCAATAACAAACTCAATCTCCCTATCTGGCGGCATGGCCGGTAAATCATCAGGAAAGACTTCCAAATAATCCCTTACAATCGACACATCTTCCATACTAGGAACTTTCACGCTGTTCACCATTAATTGATCATCACGAACGACTGTTGCACGAACCTTCATTTTCTTGCCACCAGGGCTTTCCAATGACACCACTATTTGGCCACAATCCAAAACAGCCTTATATTTGGATAGCAAATCCATTCCAAGGATAACATCTAAGGTTTGAGTATCTAACAAGATGAGATTCGCTAGAAATTCTATCCCGTTCATGAGCAACTTTACTCCCAAACACCCAAGGCTAGATCTAAGCTCAGATCCTGGGGCTTGGTCTAAAAGCACACACTTAAGATTCTTAACATAAAATCCATTCTCAGTTGCAAAAGTCCGAGAAACAAACAAATGCGAAGCTCCAGAATCAAATATAACTGTAGTAGGTACTGAGTTAACCAGAAACTTACCCAGTACAACATCTGTAGCCTCTTGAGCTTCATCCGCTATGATGTGGTTGACTCTACCACGCACTGTTGATTGGGGTGCTGCTCTAGTTTGCCCTGGTGTGCGATTCCCTCATGATGCAGGTTCCTTAGCAGGTGCTGTTCCCAAGTTGAAGCAAACTGGCGTGATTCCTCCTTTCTGCGGACACTTGTTAGCAAAATGTCTTAGCTCATTGCAAGCATAGCAACGTCTGACAGCAGACTGTTGATTCCCTCCTGGTGCATTGTTCCCCTGAGCTGGCATCTGAAAATTCTGATTAGCAGAGCGAGGTGCAAGGGTTGATGCCTTATTTGCTGCTTGCGGGGAAACCTAACGAACTGTTGTGGTGACATCCTCAATCTGAACTGGTTTGGTCGCCCTCCTTAGTTAACCATCCCGCGCTTGCGATCCTCACCAAGCTCTTTGCGCTTATCCTCCAAAATGAAAGCTTTGTTAACCAATTCTTGGAATTCAGGAAAGTTGTGGGTGATCAATCCCACTTGCAGTCCAGAGTTTAATCCCTTCATAAAGCGTGACTGCCTAGCCTTGTCTGTAGCCACATCCTCTGGAGCATAGCGAGCTAACTGAGTAAATTTGTTCAGGTAATCAGCCACTGACTGGCCTCCTTGCTTCAAAGCCCTGAATTCCTCCTTCTTGAGGTCCATCATGCCTTCAGGTACATGGTACTGACGAAAGGCAGTAGTAAACTCATCCCATGTGATCTCCTGTGGGGCTTCATGTGTAGCACAATAGTTCTCCCACCATTCTGCAACTGTCCATTCTAACTGATGAGAGGCATAGAGCACCTTCTCATTTCCCTTACACTGAGTAATGTGCAGCTTTCTCTAATAGTCCTTAGCCAATCATCGGCTTCCAAGGGGTTGACATTTCCTAAGAATGTCGGCAGACGAGTCCTCATGAAGTCAGACAGTTTGGAATAAGGACGCGGTCCATTGTTGCCATATTGAACACTGTTATTGTTGATAGTTGCTTGGCTGGTCATACCCTGCATCTGTTGCATCATCGTTTGCATAAGCTGAGTCTGCGCTGCAAGAAAAGCTCCCAAATTCTGCATGTCCACAGGCGGTGATGGTTGCGGCGGTACTCCATCATTGGGGTTGTCATTATGGCGAAGACCACTTCTTGAAGCACCATTGTTGCCACAAGTGTTCATCATCTGCTGTTTGCTTCTTGGGTTAGGAAAGGTAGATGTAGCATAGAGACGTAAGAATTTCTAAGGTGGGGAAACAGGTTAAACCCAACTTTATCAACTTTATTAATACTTTGTTTGGTTGCTTACAAAAGCCTAAAGGCTATGCAACACATACTGCACACCCAACAATTAAAGATTCAAACTAAGCACACAACCTTAATGACTGCTAAAAGGTAAAGACTATCTTAAAGACACGACTCAACACTCGAGTCTCAACTCAACTCTAAGACTTTCACTCATCCAGCCACCCTGGCTGAGGCTGACCTGGTGCATACACCGGTGGGTGAGCTGGCATGGGTGCAAACCTATCCTGATGACCCACAGCTGGAACCTCCACGACCACGTGCACGTTGCGCTCCTCTGGCTCGAACTCAACCTCCTCAGGGTCCTCCTCGTCTTCTTCAGCTCCCTCGACTGGCTCCTGAACATCCTAAGCTCCTTGAGCTGCTTGGCCTTTGGCCTCTCGCAAAGCCTCCTCTAGCTCGGTGACCACCTCAGCGGCTGCGGCACGAGTCTCCTGAACCTCCTGCTCTGTCGCTCTCAGTGCCTCATACACCATCTCCAGCTCCTGTGTGGTCTCTCTCATGTGCTCCTCCTGGGCGAGAGCAAACTCAGCAAGGTGTACCACAGTAGCACACTCGTCCTCCTCGATCCGTCGACGTTGGCTCGCTCGTATAGTAGGGTGAAGCCTGAACACCGTGTCGTGAAGCTCGTTAGCGTAGTCATGGCAGACGCGGCGAAGTGCAAGTCGAGCAGCCTCCTGAATCCCAACCTCGTATGAGAACCTGCTCACGGTGATGTGAATCGGCCTGCTGGTGCTCTCATTCTCTCGGGTGTAGATAATCAACTTGCAGATGAACCCTCGGTGCACACCATTGACTGACCAGCTGCCTCCTTGGTAAAGTGGATGATAGAAGCCTCCAAGCTTCTGAAGAACTCTCCACAGCTCCTTGGCATAGCCACCCTCTCTCTCCTCAAAGGTCAGTGAGATCGGCATCCGCTCCACAAAGAACTTTGAATAAGTCCTCCACTCGAACGGCAACGGAAAAAAAGGTAAATTCACCAAAGGCGAGAAGTAGAGAATAAGAAGAGTCACGAGTGTCTTGTTAATCGAATTTAGATTTTTCTTTAGAAAATAGTTTTGGCCACACCTAGGACACACTATGCTATCTAGGGCCAAGACCTACAGTCAGTATGCTTTGATACCACCTCTGTAAGGACCCGAATCCACTGATTCACTGTGTTTACCGCACTAGTCCCAGGATCAACGCTAGTGCACATAGCTTAACATTGGTACATATCACATCATACTCAACGATAATAATAATACTCCATTTATTGATATAGCTAAGTACATGATCTTATGACCAACTTACATTAGTAAGCCACACAGGGCTAGACTTGAAATATAAACTAAGAAATATGCAGCGAAAAATAGAAGACGTAGATGACTCATCAGTTCATCACAGGCAACTGACAAGACTCGGACCCTAACAACTCGTGTCCTCCTGGAACTCCTCCAACAAAGGTGTAGACTCTTCAACTGTTCATTGTTGTTGTTGGCAAGGCTGAGTACATAAGGCACTCAACAAGTTGTGCACAGAATGCAATTCTATGTAACTATATGCAAGACTTATTCCAAAGGAAAAGGCTATTATGGCTCTTTTGCAATAAGCAACATTTATGAATAAATACAATAAATAGATTATAAAGACTGTAAAACAAATAACAGCAATAGATAGATTCAACATCTCTCAAGTAAACCAAGTTTCCAATCCTATGTCAAGTTCTAACCTTCCATATGGCCATCCCGCCATCCCAACCAAGTTTTCCATTTAATTAAGCTAACCCTTAACTGTAATTCCCGTGCATTGCACAATACCGCGAGCACGGCTATTCGAATAGTTTCACACTCTACAGAGGTTATGCACTTTACCCACATGATATAACCATACACCACAAAGGTGAGTGATTGGGTTTTATTTCTGAATTTTCTGAGAATTATTGGGTTTTATTTGGATTTTCCTTGGATTTATGCTTTGTATGAAAAGTCCAACAAATAGAATTATTAAATGGAAAATGGTAAGAAGATAAAGAGGTAAAAGTAAATGTGGAAAAAATTACCATGAGACCTCATTCATGCTGGTAAACCAGTAAAGCCATCTAGTAAAAATCTTATATGCTGAAATGTAAATAAATAAAATATTTAACCATCTCTTTTGACTAAAAACAGTGAAGTCAGAATTAATGTAAATTGTTCGAAACTTATCTAGATCCATACAAATTACCATGGTACCCTCAGAGCAGAATATACATCTGGTAAAAATATCAAGAATTTATCATGTCACTTAGACCTTTTAAAAATTCAAGAACAGAGGCATTGGAAAACTGGAAATCGTCATGTCAGAATTTTTATAAAATATTTACTCAATATTTTGACTTA
Organism: Otatea glauca; assembly: GCA_036346275.1. Classification (NCBI taxonomy): domain Eukaryota; kingdom Viridiplantae; phylum Streptophyta; class Magnoliopsida; order Poales; family Poaceae; genus Otatea; species Otatea glauca. The sequence goes on from CM070722.1 coordinate 18,916,716, forward strand.
ATATTTTTATTCAGATATTAAAAATCCAAAATAAATCCTCATAAAAAGTTTGGAAAATAATTAGTATGATGTACACCTTTAAATAAATAAAATACCGAAATGCAAATTCTGTACAGTACATAGTGTCAGAAGTTTTATAAATCAACCATAGGGTATTTTAGTTTCAAATTTTTACTGGACGACGTGAACTACCATTAGACCCCAGTAAAAAAGTTTCACAAATTTTAAAATTGATTTGTTGGCTAAATCAATGCGAGTACTAGCTGTCTGGGCTGAGGCTTATCTCCTTAATCGTGCACGCTCGCTGACAGATGGGCCCCACGGCGTACTGGCCCATTCCCTGGCGCAAAGCGGTGCTAAAGTGTCTCTCACCGACCGGTTGACCCCGGGCCCGGTTATCAGCCACCGGTTACCCTCCTCTCTCTCTTTTCTCTTCCTCGACCGAGGCGGACGAGCCCTCCCGAGCCTTCGCCGCCTCTCTGCGTCTCAGCGCCAATCCCGCTGAGTCCGCAATCGCGCGCTGCCACGGCTCGTCCTCAGTTTGTCCATGCCATGCCTCGCCCATACCGTGCTGTCCTGAGCTCTTAAAACCGCGCGCCATCTCACCTTTTCGGCCGAGCCAAGCGCAACCCACGCGAGCCAAACAACCAGGGAGAAACCGACCTCTTCAGCTATAAATACCTCTCTAGCGTTGCATTGAGACTCTCCCTCCCCCTTCAAGCTTTTCATCACGCCAATAACTCGATCGCTCATCTCCTCGCCATTTTCGCCGAAGACCAGAAAAGGGGGGAGATCAGTGAAGTAAGCCAATTGGGCATCAAACTTTGAAATCTCTTGGTCCTGGAGATTCTCCATGCCTCCTAGGATAATGATCAACTTTTCTTTTCCCTTGTTTTATCCGCAGTTCATCCCTTCCGCCGTTCTTCTTCTTCCCGGCCGGCGCACGTGGTTAGCCACCTCGGCCCTTCTCTGCCCTCTCACTCAGGTGAAATAGCTCACCCTTAGCTCACTGATGCTCACACTGTGCTTACCCGGTGAAATCATGGCCGGCGGCGAGCTTTTCCTCATGCAGCCATGGCGGCCGCCACCCCTCCATGGTGCCGACCTACTTCCCGGCCCTCTCAGGTTGAATGGGTACCACCCCTGCGCACGAGCGTGCTCATGCTCATGGCGCTACCCATTCCGCCGCGGTGGCACTGGTTCACCGGCGGTGAGCCGGAGACCGAAGCTCTCTGCTTCGGGTCGCTGACCGGTGGGTCCGGGTTGTCAGCCACGCGTAGTCTCTTGACTCACCAGACGCTGCGCGCCGGGTCCCAACTGTCAGTCGCGTGCGCGTCGCTTGGTTGCTGGCAGGTGGGGTCGGCTTGTCAGCCAAACCGAGCTGATTCAAACTTGTTGGCACGCTCGGCAAAAGGCGTTTTCCAAACAGCGAAAACGTATTTTGGAATTTCAGTGTATTTTCCAAAACCGAGCCACTTCAATTGTCCATAACTTTTGAATCATAACTCCAAAATTTGTGAAATGAGATTCTATATTCATGTAAAATTATGTTCTTTCAGGATATGCAAAAATATTTTGAAAATGATCTCTGGGTAATTTTGAAATTCAAATTTGTATAAAAGGGCTAAGAAAATGCTTTATATAATAATTCTACAAACAAACTTAGAATTTGATGAAACTAATTTTATTGAAATCCTTATGCTTCCAGGAGTTCAAATATATAAAAATATAATATTTTCATGTAAAATTGAATTATTTTTCATTTAGGTTTTGCATTCAATACACTAAAAATTTAGATATGTTTAATTGTATGGAAGAAATATGAAAAGTGTAAGATTTGATTTTCTGAATTTTAGGGAGACAGTAGGATGCTTGAACTTGCCAAATAATTAAGGGGTAATCTTGATTTGAACTACCATTTGAAATATGAAGTAACCCTAGAGCCAAATGCGCGCGCACACACACACACACACACACACATATATATAGGAAATTAAATAATTAGAATATAGATTAAATGGTCTCAAACCATGAACAAACCTAGTATCATAGCTTAATAGATTTAGTACAATCAACCCCTTTATCTTATGTCTTAAATTCTATTAATCTGGATAATTTTAGCATCTATAATTCGAAATCATAAATATAAGAATTTATAATTTTAGCCTCTTGAATTCGCAACTCAAGAATAAATAATCTATAAGAAAACCCATGTTTGTTCATCATAAAAGTTATTAACATTGTGAATGTGTACTTATCTTAATCATGAAGTCTTAAAATTCTATAATCCAACCCCTAAAATATACTCCTGTTTTTGCAGTGAATCTTTATTTGGTTTACTATCTGTTTTCTTTTTGCCCTTACTAAATTTGGATTTTTACTATGTTTTTGCTCGATCGACGTGTAGATTCCGACGTCCTCGAGGAAGAAGACGACTCCGTCACAGATCCAGATCCTGAGCCAGACAGCGAGCCGCAAGGCAAGCAACCCCTTGAGCATATTGAGCCAGATAATTTACCTACATTATGTTGTTTTTGTCTATGTACGATGCATCCGGATAGTTCTCCATAGAAATGCTAATATGGGTTGGAACTGTAGTTAATCCTATACCTTTTGGTTTACCTTAATCTGTATGGACATGTGAACCTTGTAAACCTTAGTTGAAACTAGATATGCTTAATGTCATTTTGGGTATAACCGCTAGCATAATATTCCTGCTAAAGCTAACCGTTATGTGTTTCAGTCTTTTTAACAAATGTATGGTCTTTTTGGGAAAAAGTTGCTGGTACTTTGATTAAAAACCCAAAACAAAACTATGGTTTGACGCGGGCGATTATTGGCAATAGCCGATGGTGCAAAGGGAGTTGCACGTAGTGTAGGGTGGAGTATCGCCCGTGTCGGATTAATGACCGAGCAATGGGACGCTATAGATCCAAGGTTTCCGTGCAACCACGAGGGCTTGTATGGGCGGGTCTTAGCCTATTAAGTTGTTTAGATGTGGCTTTGCATCTAAGGAAGGCGGGAGATTACACAGGCATTCTAGTCAGTTCTGTTTGTAGGGGTTTCTACATACCAATGCAACGGTGTACGCCTTGCCATGAACAGAAATGTGGTGTTGGGTGTGATGAAAGTGGATCCACGGCTTGGGTGCGTGTTTCTGTCTCCATGGCGAGGTTCAAACGTCCCGGACTGGTTCAAAGCCACGTCTAGATAATGTAACGGCTCTGTATGATCTCCTTGCCGACACACCAAACTAAGTGTGTTAGTTGGTCTGGCAAAAGAGGTTGATCATTCCTTGTGGGTAAAGTTGTACACCTCTGCAGAGTGTAAAATCTAATCGATTAGCCGCGTCCACGGTCAAGGACACTTGGTGAAGTCATTCCAATGTTAGTCTTTTGGTATTTTCTGAAAAATGGGTTTGGTTTGGAAACCAATTTGCAACTAGCTTGTGTGTCAAAGGATAGACACCGGGGACCGTTGCAGTCGGGTAGACTACGTTGAAAGACTGGAGTATTTGCTTATCGCTTTATGACTCAATTGCCTATTTAAAAATGCGATGTTTCAATCTATTGTACCCATACTTTTAAATGTTTATGCAATTGCAAAATAACCTATAACCTGCCTTTGCTTAGCCTACATGATTATTTAATTGCATTTGTTAAACACTATAAGTCTTGCTGAGTACCAATGTACTCAATCTTGCATCTGCTGTCTCAGAGGATGAAGCCTGCGAAGTGCCAGACAATTCTTACTTTCACGCAGGGCACGGGGTGTTCGACGATGATTTTCCTAGGTTTGCCTAGTCAGTTGCCTGAGGGTTAGCGGGCAAACCACGAGGCTTTTGGAGTTCTTTAACTCTCTATTTTCCGCTGTTTAGTCTTTGTAAATTTTAAACTATGTATAATTATTTCCACTTGTATATACATATTTATCAGTTTGTTCTCTTGTGGTTGTGATATGAATGTTGTAAACATGTGAGTGCTAGCCAGCGATCATGGGACTAATCGGTGATCACATGGAGGTTCTGTTTGCAAACGAGGTTTCCTGTAGTCTGGCGGTGGAAGAGGGACGTCGATGACGCAGATAAACGCAAAAGAACAGCGGAACGTCCTTCAGAACTCCAGCGACCTTGCAGATGTGTTTCTTCAAGTCTCCGACAGAACCCTTCGGTCAACCTGTGCGACGGACACTGATGAACCTCGGGGTGAGGGTTGGGTCCCTTTTATAGCACCTAGAGGCCCGCGCGGCGCAACCGTCGAGATCGCAACAACCCTGCCACTGAGTCCGAGAAGAACACGGCGGCGCTGTGTGGAGCTATCCTAGTCATCCACATGGCTCCGTGGATGCCCCGATCCATCGCAACATGTCTCGATCCGATCCACCCGCGAGATCCAATGGACGGAAACTCTAGGGTTTTCATCCTATAAGCAACTGTTCCTGACCGTCCGATGCGAGATCGACGGTCAAGGAGCGAGCTTCTAGAAACGGGCCAACTTTCTAGGCTGCACATGGGTGCACAATACTTGGGCTCGGCCCGGTACTGTTTCAACGTGTTTTTCGCCGATTTTTTCAATTAAAATAATTACCAAAATTAGTTTAATTAGTTTTAGGCAGTAAAAACACTAGGAAAAATCCAAAAAAATTTCTAAAAATACTTTGAGACATTTTGAACTCCAAAAAAATATTTTTGGCAAAACTTTGTATTTACTTTACATATATTTAATTAGTTTTCTTAAAAGGCCAATATACTTAATTCAAAATAAATTCATATAAATCCAAATAAAATCCAATAAATCCAGAATAATCACGAAATAGGCAAATAGCAACAAAATAATATTTATGGCAAATTTTGGGATGTTACAGATTGTGCTGGTAGCCCCAGCGCATCACTTGGCTCCAGTAGTGCTTGTAGCTTCGGTGCTTCTTGGCGGGCGTCGAAGGAGATGTCTTTCTTGGGTCACTGGATGAATGTGCCGATGGCATCCCATAGTGTGATGATCTTATCATTTGGGGGCATCTTCAGGGTGACGGACTTTCAAATTTCATGTACGCCGTCGACCTGGACCTTTGCGTAGTCAGGATCTAAAGTACGACCGTGCACTAACGCCCTTGCACCGGATGGATATGCGAGCCCCAAGCAGCCTGAAGGAGAACAGAGCCATTGACAAGCCTCACTTGGAGATTGCACGGTGTGTCCACCTACATAAGGGTACACAATTAATTAGCTAACACGTCAAATAGGTCTTGCTTCATCCACGTCTGTCTCATGGGTGGACGCGCAGTTGCTTTGACGGTTGGTTGGGCTAAACTGCGCCTGTGCTTCTTGGGCTTGCACATTCCATGCATGACTCTCCGCATCCTGTCTTTGCTCCATCCTTTCCTTAAAGCTTCGTAGCTGACTATCGAACAATCAGGACTACTAGCCGTTCCTCGCGCTCGGCTTTGCTTTTCTTCCTACTCCAGTACGTGTCGGAGTCATGTGGGAATCTCATTTTGCAGGGAACAAAAACACCTAGGCCTCGGTTGCGACCTTGGTGCTCCTTGTTTCACAAGGCTGTGGAGGGTATATCTTTCTCTCTGTTCAAAGTGAAAGAGCCCTGGGAAGATTCTGTGCTCAACGATATTAGCGTTGGGACACTTCCTCATCAGCGGGGTTGGCAAAGGACACGCCGCTCGAAGACGTGGGACGTGACCTCGCTCTTACCCAGTTTCGGGCGCGCGAGTCCACAATTGAGGCAAACGGCGACGCGACCTCCTTCTGGATTACCTCGTCGTCCTCCCTCGTCCATTGTGTGATCTTGCCCGCATACCCAGCTGTGCCGAGTCTGTGTGGATGGGTGTGTTTTGACTGGACGATCTTGTGCACCGCACTTTGACGCACGAACTTTTCTATCGTCTTCAACTCAACAAATTGTTCCCACACGTCTTCAGTGACGAACCTATACTTATGGAACGGAGTCATTTCCTTATTCACGTAATTAGTGACGAGGACGCTCTTGAAGTTCTTCCACACCTTTCCTGCCACTAGCAACGCATACCGTCGTAGTGTGGGCATGGCGTCTTGTAGGAGCTCGAACGACGCGAATATTTCTTTCACCAGGTTATCGCACTCCTCATCTGTCAGCGTCTTCGATGATAGATAGGTGATGGGGACCCTTTCACGCCCAACGATCCCGCACAATGTTCGAAAAAGCTGCCGCAACCTTAGGAAGTGTGGTAGGGGCCCCATCATGTGGATCGACCGTCGTGATGGTGTATCGGCTCTGAGGCCTTTTACTAAGCCCTCTTGGATCGCGCCTCTGATTTCCTACGTTGGGCACCTCATCAGATCCATTCGGTGATGAGGAATGTGGGGACGCCATCTTGTAATGAAGATCATAGAAGAGGAAAGTTTAGTACGTTTGTAATTGTATGATGCAAGGTTAAGAGAAGCAAAGTCAAGAGAAGGCAATGAATCATGTCTTCTGAACAAATTGATGTAAATTTGTTTATGGTGCTCTCAAAAATAGTCAAGTTTGAAGCCATCTGGATTGTTGAATGAAATGCGATGATCCCGATGAAGAATCTATTTCTAATCCCAAATAACAATATGATAAAAATAACATAATTGATGTGAATTTGTTTATGGTGCTCTCAGATTTAGGGTTTGATTAAAGATTTAAATCTTCAACCTCAATCACAAATGGGCTAAACAAATTAATTCAGCGAATTAGGCCTCAAACACTTACCACCTTAACATGCACAATAAAGAATTGATAATTGAATTCACTGTTATAACATAATCTTAATGAACAGATTAAACTCATATCAGTATGCAATCTGATCAGCATTTATTCAGATTAACATAGTAAAGTTAGTACGGCCGAACCAACAACAACATTCAATAGCAGGCTAACAGAATGAACTAGCCAAACTAACTGAATCAACAAGTGGGGTTTTGATTAGTAGCTAACAGAATGAACTAGCCAAACCAAGAACTATATACTGTCCAATAGCTAGCAGATCAGAATAAAAGCAACAAAGCAATACTGATAGGTACTAAACAATACAATAGCAGGCTTGAATGTTGATCAGACAAAACAGTGAAATAGATCAAAGCTTTCTAGCATGTAAGACTATTGTTTCAAGGCCTTATTCACATCATTAATTGTTATATTCATCAAATAACCCAAATATCATCATTGAGCAACAGAAAGACTTATTAGCATGCAAGTCTACCGGTTCAAGGCCAAACTCGCAAAATTAACTATTATGATCATTACTTCACCCATTACCATCATCGAGCAACGAGAAGGTAGCAAGGTGGAGTCTCCATGACACAAATAGAATTCACAGCAAGGGAGGCAAGTGCAAATCTGCATGTTGGATAACGAATTCACAGTAATGCATTTTCTACTTGACATATGTTTAATTTATTACACATCCTGTTGGCAGTCACATGCATTATAATCAGAAACTCATATTAAAGCAAGAACGACTTGGAATATACAAAGTGATCATTTGTAAATCAATTTTTTTCCCAAACAAATTATTAGCTTGGTAGATTTTGTGGTAGAAACTTTCATCTTTTTCTAAATTAGACTTTCATCTTTTTATCCCTAACAAATAATTAACTCATTACCACCTCAAGTTCAGCTCAAAGGAAGCTTGAGCCAAATTGAGCTGGGTTCAGATCCACCCATGGTTGAATTATGGTAGCTTGGGATTTTAGTTATACAAAATTCGTATCTCACTTGAAATTTTGTACTTAAGATCTAGTTCCAATCAGGTTATGCAAACTTGAGATATCTAGAAAAAAAAAAAGAGAGGCAGAGACAGAAGCTTATGAAAGATTACAGCCTTGTTGTTGGTTCAGTTTTCTATGCAATGAATTCCCAAGACCGAGCAGGCTTCAAACCAATTGGCACCAAGCACCATGCATTCAGAACAAATAAAACATGTTTGGAAAATAAAGAACACATAGGTCCCCATCAATCCTTCTTATCAACAGTGGTGGAGTTTCGTCTTGTTTAACAAGCAGAGCAAACAAAACAGAAAATATTGTTTGCATGAATGTATGTAAATATGTGCAAATGGTGTGACATTTGCAGGTTCTTCAGTCTCACTCGGGGCAGCAGTTGCCCAACCAACTAGTGGATGAACTAAGTGGAGTGGAAGCAGTTTATGAGGGAGGTTCTGATGACATCGAAGCACAAGCAAATATATATTTTCACCAGATGTTCTCTGGACAAATAAGCATTGATGCTATGATACAAATGCTTTCACGCTTCAAAGAAACTACAAACAAGAGGTGCTTTTCATACTTGATTTGATCTACTTTCTGCTTAATCTGTTACCATCCTGACTCCAATATGTGCATCATGATAAAACTGTAAAATTAATTGGAAGAGGTAATAAAAGAACTAGTCCAAAATGAAGTGATGTGAAAATCTGTAATACAGGCATGCTTTATAGCTGTACCATTTGTTTCTTTATAGCTGTACCAAATATAGGGGAAAGTAAAAAAAACTCACAACGCAGGCTTGGGTTTGAAGGCGCACGGGGCAGCGGAGGGAGGCTCGCGGGGGAGGCAGGGGCCGGCAGAGGAAGGCTCGGGGGAGGCGCAAGCTGGTGGGGGGAGGCGCGAACCGGTGGGGGAAGGCGTAGGCCAACGGGAGGTGGACGCTGCGCCAAGGGGAAGGTCGCTGCGGCGGGGGAGGATGCCGCGCCTTGGGGATGTCGGAGCAGGTGCAGATGCGGAGGTCGCCGGGGCGGAGGGAGGCGGGTGTGGGCGATGCTAGGGTTTGGAGTCGCACGGGGAGACACTAGGGTTTGGAGGCGATGAGATTGTGAGAAAATGGCGGTGAGGGCAAGGGCTGGTTTACTCGGTTGGGTGCGGCTGCAGGGAAATGAGATGGGAGTGGAGCCCACATCCCAGACGGTTCCAATATAAAACCGTTTGCGATGCAATCAACGTCTTATAAAAAATGCCCATTAAGCCTCACAAGTGGTATACTTGGCTCAGTTGGCAACCAGCTTGGCCTTTGTACGTGAGGTCTTGGATTCGAATCCAGGGAAATTTTTTTTGCAACGTTGTATCATAGACGGATTTGAAATTTAACCACGTAAGATGAGTGACGTAGTGGGCCGGGACAGAGGACAACACAGACGGTTCTAATATTGAACCGTTTGTTATTATTGTTATTATTATTTGTTAAAGTTAATCATCTGTTCAAGTTATTATTGTTATTATTATTTATTTAAGTTATTATTGTTATTATTATTTGTTCAAGTTATTATTGTTATTATTATTTGTTGAACTTATTATTATTTATTAATATTACTTGTTCAAGTTATTATTATTACTAATTAACTCATGAAATCCTTTTTTGTTCTAATTTATAGGTGGCATCAACTTAATTATAATACATACAAACATCTCATTAATTATAATACATACATGTAATTATAATAAATACAAATATCTCATTAATTATCATACATACATAAATCTTATTAATTATCGTACAGACGTACATCTCATTAATTATCATAACTCCACTTGCTTATTCTTTTGTACAAAAATTAGCCCTTCACGATGATCGACGTGTGTGTAACTAGCTTCCTAAGGTTGTTCTTCCTGGACTGTGATGCCATTACCGATAGGAGGCAACTCGTCAAACTGATTGTATTCTTCCTCATCTACCACATTCCCAACTCCGACAATCCTCCTCTTTCCCTGAATAACCACGTGGCGTTCTTGTTGGACGGGTCGGTTACATAGAAGACTTGAACAACTTGGTTAGCGAGAACAAATGGTTCGTATCGGTATCTGACACGTTCGAGATCCACAGTAGTGACACTGTACTTGTCAACCTTCACGTGCTGCAGGTGAACCTAATGGCACCGAAATAAGGGGATCTTGAATAGTATGTAGTCGAGCTCCCAAATTTCCTCAATGAACCCATAGTACGAGCTCCTCGTCGACAAAGATGCGCTAAATACCGCTGTTCTAGTTTGTGCTCTTCATGTCCTGATCTCTCGTGTAAAATGTGTACCCACTTAAGTTGTATCCTTTTCATGTTATAACCGTAAATGCTAGCCCTTTTGCCAACCATGTCAGCGTATCACCTGACGAGCTTCCAGTGATGGGTAGTCGCTCTTTCAACTATCTGTTGAACTGAAGGTTATGCTGTCTGATGATACAGTACTTCTGCCGCGACGGATTCTGTTGTCGTAGTCAGTTCTTGTGCTCATCGATATATAGGGCCACAACAGCCATGTGTTGCAAAACTGTGAAATGGGCTTTAACGCACGCAACCGGATCAGGCGCGATTGCTTTCCTTCCGATGGTCCCGATGTCCTGGAGCCTCCCCTCATGGCGGGATCGAGGCACACCTATCGGTTCGACCTGAGACTTGTAATCCACGAAGAATTCGACGACCTCTTCGGTTGCATAACCTTCGACAATGCTACCCTCCAGTCGAGATCGATTCCGTACGTAGGACTTGAGAATTCCCATGTACTTCTCGAATGGGTACATGCTATGTAGGAACATGGGCCCGCACATCTTTATCTCCCTCACAAGGTGAACAATGAGATGGACCATGATATCGAAAAACGACGGAGGAAAATACATTTCAAGATTACATAGAGTCATTACCACCTTGGCCTGCGGAGCATCTAGTCCTTCGGGATCAATGACCTTCTAAGAAATTGTGTTAAAGAAATAACATAGCCTTGTGATTATCTCCCGGACCTTGCTCAACAAAATACTTCTAATTACCATAGGGAGCATCTATGTCATAAACACATAACAATTATGAGACTTCATGCCAGTTAAACTCAAATCTTGCATCGAAACAAGTCTCTTCATGTTGGACGAGTAACTGGACGAAACTTTCACACCATGCAAGCACTGGCACAGTTTAGTTCTCTCGACCTTGGACATAGTGTAACAAGAAGGTTCGCAGTATGTTCGGCCTTTATCGATCTCTTTCGGTGCTAACTCAGGTCTGATGTCCATATCAACCAAGTCAAGCCGTGCGTTGATACTGCCCTTTGTTTTACCCTTAATGTTCAGTAAGAGACCAATCAAGATATCACAGACATTCTTCTCTACGTGCATCACGTCGATGCAGTGCCAAAATTCTAGGTGCTCCTAATAAGGTAGGTCCCAAAATATTGATCTCTTCTTCCACTTGCTCTTCTCACGGGTCCTCGATTTACGTCCCTTTCCAAGCACAACATCCAAGTTCTTAACCATATCATGAATGAATGTCCCGCTTAAAGGCTTTGGAGCTGAACCGTCTTTGGTCGTTCGTTGAATTGTTTCTTCATTTTGCGGTATGGGTGATTCCTCCGAAGGAACCTACGGTGACGCATGTACATAGTTTTGCGTGAGTGATATAGCCACACACTCTCGGTATCATCCAAGCAGTGAGTACATGATTTGGCTCTTTTTGTACTCTATCATGATAGTTTAGCAAGGGTAGGATAATCATTTATAATACAGAATAATAAGAAGTGCAAAGTGAAGTACTCTCGTTTATGAGCATCTCATACCTGTACCCTAGGAGCCCAAAATGTATTCAAATCTTACATCAATGGTGCTAGGTACACATCAATATCGTTCCCAGGTTGCTTCGGGCCTTGGATGAGTATAGACAGAAAAATGTACTTTTGTTTCATAGACAACCAAGGAGGAAGATTGTAGACATAGAGATTCACGGCCCAAGTGCTATGACGGCTGCTCATGTTACCGAAAGGATTCATTCCATCAGTACTCATTCCAAACCTTATATTCCTCGGATCCGCTGCAAATTCTTGAAACCTCCTACCAATATTTATCCACTGGGTGGAATCAGCAGGGTGCCTTATCATTCTATCGTTCTTACACTCATCCGAGTACCAACAAAGCAATTTTGCCTCTTTTGGGTTCGCAAACAAATGCTTTAAATGGGGAATTACAAGCAGTTACCATGCCACCGTAGTGGGAGGTCCTTTCTTCACCTCGATGCCCTCGTCTTCATCATCTGATCTATCTTTATGCTTGTACCGGGATGCGTTGCACACCGGACATACATGCAAGTTTGCATACTCTTTGCGGTAGAGGATACAGTCGTTCAGACAGGCATGTATTCTTTCTACTTCCATTCCCAGGGGACAAAGAACCTTCTTGATTTTGTAGGTGGTTGTCGGCAACTCGTTTCCCTCCAGAAGCATGTTCGCTAACAGACCTAACAACGCCGTGAAACTCTTTTCGGACCAACCGTTGCTTGTCTTTAATTTCAGCAGTTCCTGCACAGATGACAACCTTGTGTATTTGGACTTGCAGCTCGGGAACAAAGGTTTCTCCGAGTCATCCATCATGCCCCAGAATTTTACATACTCCCGCTCATCACTGTTCCCTTCTGCATCCCATAGCATCTGATCCAGATTATCGTCGTGAAACCTATCCTTATCGAAAGCATAGTCAATATCATTCGGAGTATCGTTGACTTTGTCGACGATTTCCAAAGTATCGTTGACTTCGTCGACGATGTTAGTATTACTTGCTCGCTGAATAATCTACTCTTCACCGTGACTGGTCCAACATGTTTACCCCCTTTTGAAACCCCATAGAATCAAGTGTGCTTCGATCTGCGCTGGGTTTCGAAACATCCTTAGATTCTCGTATTCAATGTATGGACAAGGCATAAATTCTACCCTCTTGTTCAATATATCTTCCTTTGCAGCTCTTCTAAAAGTGGAGACACTGTTAATGTACTCGGCGCTCACACGGTTCTCAACATACATCCAGCTTCGGTCCATCTACGCTACGTCTGTAACAATAGGTGTTAAGTAATGAATTAAATACACTAGGAGTGCACATGCACATATATGCTACATATAAGCTACATTTAAACTTGTCGATTAACTTATATAGCTCCTAACATCAAAAAGAACTAATGGATATATAAACATATGTAAGCTACATTTAAACTCAACATCTTCAATTCTCTCTTTATATAGCTAGCTACATATTGAGTATAATGCAATTAGAACCAATTACTAATTTAGATCAAAAGGAACAAATGTATCTACACCAAGCTATATCAAAACCATCTTCAATTGCCTCTTTACCTAGCTAGATGTATATACCTTGAATATAATGCTATTACGACCCATTATTAGCCTAGGTCACCTTCCTTTAAGTAACTATCTACATATTGAGTATAATACAATTAGAACCAATTACTACTTTACATCATAAAGAACAAATGGATCTACACCAAGCTAGATCTAGAAATTAACCAGCTTCATTTCCCTCTTTACCAAGCTAGATCTTAAATATAATGCAAATCTGAACCAGTTACTACTTTTCATCACAGAGAACAAATGGATCTACACCAAGTTAGTTAGATCTAGAAAACAGCTTCATTTCCCTCTTTACCAAGCTAGATCTTAAATACAATGCAAATTTGAACCAATTACTAACCTTAGATGACCTAGAGCACAAGGATCTACAATTACACCTCCAAATCTAGGGTGTCTTTCCAATAGATCGCCTCTCAATCGCAGCCACCTCAAAAATAGCTCGGAAAACCCTAAAAATACAGAGGAGGTCGAGGCTCTCTGTTCTTATTTACATAGAAATGGTAATCACATACGGTTTTTGGCTAAAACTGTCTGTGATGTGCCCCTTATCACAGACAATTTTAGCCAAAAACCATCTGTGATGTGCCCGAGACTCATTGCAGATGGTTTTTATAAAAAACTGTTAATGATGACTTGTCTAATATTGTCATCACTATCGTTTCTTATAAAGAACCGATTGTGATGAGGGGGTGTGCTGTTCCTCATTTGCCCACCCTCCAAAAAATAGCACATATTACACACAGTATATTACATCACAGATATCACATTCACATAACACAAACACTTTATTACAGGATGCATATCACATTTGTTCACAATATAGAATACAAACATGCTTAACAGTCACTACACATGCATATTGCTTTCACATATATAATATTATTTACATATGGACTAGTAGGAGCCTTGTGGATCTCTAAACCTACCGTACTCTGACATAACTACTACCCAATACCACTGGCATAAGTTGTCTCATAATTTATTGAGTTCTTTGCTTTGTAAGCTCTTCTAGGGGATATCGATCCTATGCAAAATAGAAACGAGTGCACTAATTTAAGTTTTAAAATTTAAACGTAAAAGGCTAAGTGTATTATTATGCATGCGCATATACCTTAGAGAAAATGTCTGTGCCACTAACCATGAGCAGCATGTGATGTATGACATAGAAGCCTCATAGTCGTCGCTGCCCTGTTGATGACACTGTGAAGAAAGAAAAAAAAAATTAAGAGACGAAGAATAGATGTTAGAAAAATTAATCCTATATATGCTAGGCAATTGTACCTTGAAGTGCTTATACTCTAGCTTGTCGCCCTTTTTGTCAACGTGTGTCCCTCCTTCAGCGACGTAGGCCGAGAAACCCCTACATACATTGGAGAGATGCCATTGAATAAAAAAATGAACGTAGTTAAATTTAGAGAGTGTTAGGTAAGAGTAGTGCACTTACTTCTCCAAAGCAGGCTTGATCGCATAGGCCATCGGTCTCTTCTCGAGCGAGTTGAAAGTGTAAACTTTGTTGTTACTCGGAGCGAGCATGAGTAGAACCCAATGGTTGCTTATTAAATGGTATGCAGTGCAAGAAAATAAGTTCACATATGGTTTAAGTGCGTACAAGTAATTGAAGTGTAAATTAATACTTACTCCTCGTGGTACGGGAATAGAACGAAGTCCGTCTTCGACTCAACTTTCAATGCCACCTTGATGTAGCCGACAACAAACTCCGGGTGAAGCCTAGCCATGGTCACGGACACAAGCTCAGGGTCGACAAACCCAACTAGTTGTTGACAAGTCACGACTCGCTGCCTCATTGCCATGCAACTCGTATTGAATGTTAAAAACATAATGCGAAATCCTATAAAAGTCATAAGCTCATGCTATATGTTGAAATACTCACAGCGTCCAGGATCATACACTAGAAATAACAATGACTATCAGTTGGTACAAACATAATAGATCCTCAAAACTGACTGGGAATGTCCCTTGGTCATCGCGGTGAAAATGTATCCTTCTGTAGCTCACATTGAAGTCGACACGATGCTCGGCCTCATTCACTCTATCAATGTACCATCTATGGAGCACGCGAGTCCACTTGTCTAGAGCATTCAATTGGCTGGCATCCAAAAGGGGATTTCCATGTACGTAGGCCTTAAAATCTTGAGGGGTGTTTGTGGCCTCTGACAACTTTCCTTTCTAGACAGAAGGAGTCTCCGAGGTAGGGATAGGGGGATTTCTTTGTATTTGAGGGGGCGCTGGGGCCTCTGTCAGCTTTGCATTCTTGACAGAAGGAGTCTTCGAGGCCTCATGTGGTTCTATGGCTGTCATGCTAGTCCTTTTGTGCGCTAGCTCTACACTCTGTGTAGGACTCGTCATGGTGGTGGGAGCAAGAGCAAGAGTAGGTACGGTAGGAACCAACAAAGTACGTGCATATGTAACTTGTTGCAGTACTACTGGAATGATATATAAGACACGATGGATTTTTACCTTGACCAGTACGACACCCGTCGTGAGCCACTTGATGAACGACATCTGTGCTTGCCCGAGAGTGGTGATATCTTCATTGGGGGGAACTAGAGGACATGTGATAAGAAGTCTTCGTAGATGTAGTCAACCTGCACCCTCATGTAGCCCTTCCCCAAAGGCTGACTGTGCATCATGTCGGTCTCCTTGAATGGAAATGCAACACCGCGTGCAGGTTCAACGAGAAATCCGTCTTCCGTCAGGGTGAGCTGGCACTTGGCAGGTGCCTGCAAGAAGTGCGCAACTTGAGGGAAAACATTGTGGGAGTTACCCTTGTACCTTTAAGTCCAAAAAAATTAATTATTACCTTCAGTTGGGGATCGGACTTATCATTTTTGGAACTGCAGCTGCTGGGTTAGGGCATAGGCTTCTCTACGATAGGCGAGGGCATCTAGCTCTGACTCTAGGAGATCATCGCCATCATCTCAGCCCTCAGGTGCTCCTCACGTGCCATCATCGCCTCCCTTATCTCCTCCTTGATCCCCTCCTTCAGTTGCTCCCTGAGCGTGTTCTTGATGTGCTCCGCATGTGCCTTCCAAGATCTTGATTTGGTACTGGCAGTGTCATCTTGGAAGAAGGACCTCTTCGTATTCCCCTGTCCCTGCGGCAAGCACCATGGCCTTATGGTTGGGCTTCCTGATCGTAGAGGACATGATGTCCTTCGACCCTTGTCTTAGAAAGGTCCCCTACTCTTTCTACTGGCTTACCTCCTCCTGTAAGAAGTGCGTACGAATTAGATCTGAAATACAACTTGAAGGATCAACTGCAATGTACTAAGTGAGATGTCTTACGATGGTGGAGACGACACGCACGGTAGCCGGGTTATGAACTACAAGCTACCCGTTTCGAAAGCAATTAACTTAGGTGACATAAAGAAAAATATGACATGAGGTGAATGTAATTAAAGAATGATAATTGAATGAATGAACAGCTCAACTGGCATTGAAAGCAAATTAGCAAATTAAACAGTAACGACCGTTAAACTAAATAAACGGGCCGATAAAATGAACAAACATTAACATAGTTCCTTCATTTACAATACAACCCTTTTTGATGATCTATACGCATGTAATTTGTACCATGTGTGTCGTCGTCACCACTAAGACATGCCCCATCAGCAAATGGAGGTATTTCATCGAATTGGTTGTACTCTTCTCCATCTACGATATTTTCAACTCTAACGATCTGGTTCTTGCTATGAAGGACGACGTGCAACCTCGAATTGGCTAGATCGCACATGTAGAAGACTTGAGTTGCTTGCTTCGCAAGGACGAACGGTTCATCTTTGTAAGCGAGTCTATTGAGATCCACAAGAATAAAAACTCTCTTGTCGACCTTCACTCCATGTGAAAGTCCCACCCATTTACATCGGAACAATGGAACTTGGTATATTCCATAATCAAGCTCCTAAATTTCTTCGATCATCCCGTAGCACGAGTTCATTGCCATTGAGGATCCTCCTTTCGAGTGATCATTGGAAAAAGAATATATGCTCACACCACTGTTTTGGACAGTACTCTTGGCATCTTGACTCTCAGTGTAAAAGGTGTAGCCATTAATATCGTACCCCTGCCATGTCTGTACATTAAATCTTGGTCCGTCGGCCAACTATTTGACATTCTCACTAACGGAGACCTCCGCCTTTACATTGAACTGTTGGAAATATGCCCAAGAGGCAATCATAGAGATGATTATATTTCCATAAATGTTCATAAACTATGAGATTGTTCTTTGAATAACATCATGGATATTGATTAACAAGTACGTGAGTTGTTTGTAAAACTCTGTATTCATCTTTATGATGTTCATTCTAAAAGGGGTCCCTAGTAGATAATCATATGACGACATATATGAGTAGACTAGCATATGTATTGGTCGATGATCATGTTTCACGGGTCATAGATATGGAGATATCAAACCAATAATATGGACACATGTTAGAGAACATGGTGTTGGACATCGACCCACTATGAGACACTGCGAGAACGTTGTATTATTTTATGTCATGAGTTGGTCTCATATACGATGTGTATGCTATATCCTTTGACTTGAGATTGTCGCATGTTCTCAAGATGCGTAATGGCTTACTTAGGGGGTCGTCAAACGCTACTATGTAACTGGGTGGTTATAAAGATGGCTTTCGGGTTTATCATGAAACATGCTGCGAGGCGTAGTCGATCAAGATAGGATTTGCCCCTCCATACAACAGGAGAGATATCTCTAGGCTCTCGAGTGGTCGATTCCGAAAATGCATGGCCATGCTACTCGAGTAAAGAGTTACTCAAGTCATCGGGTTAAAAGAGTTAACTCGATGTATTCAAGGAATCCGAGTCACGGCATCGAGAAAGAGTGGTGAGCCATCCAAATAAGGATGACAACAACTCGCCTTGGGTTTGACCGATATCGTGAGGCAAAAGGAAATGCATATAGGACATTGTTGAGGTTCGTCTGATCATTACATGTATTCAGGAGTCGATAAGTCCTACTAGGGACCGCTATCGACTATTGGTCGAATGCTCGATGATTGAGTAGGAGTATTCGATGGTCGAGTAGGTGTACCCGATGGTCGAGTAGGAGTACTCAATGATCGATAGGGTTACTCCAGCCATGTTCGAGTGCACGTGAACCTATAGGGTCGCACACTTGAGGGGCTATAACCAATTCGGATAGAGATCCGAGTTGTAATGGGCTTAGAGTTCCTAATGGGCTTCAAGGGTTGAAACCTGTTATGGGATGTTGGAGGACCGAAATGGCGATCAGAGGGGGTGAATGATCCCAAATAAAATTTCCCCCACTCAAAATAATCCAAACAAGCCCACAGATAATTTAATCAAAAGGAGCAAATCAAATGGAGGAAGTTTTCCTGCAAGTCTGGTATGACCGTACGAAAGACGGTATGACCAGGCTCAAGAACAGCAGGAAGAATAGAGCCAAGAACAGTACGTACTCAAAAGCTAATTCGAGGAATCTTTTGATTGGCTGAACAAAAACTCATGAAACTTGGTAGATGTGATCTTAAGGATGTCAAGAACTTATTCCAACCTTCAATCGTAAGGATTGACGTCAAAGTTCCGACCTTTTTGTCCTGGAAGGAAAAACATACCAAGTTCAAACAAAACACAAGAACTTGATCTTGGACTTGCTCGTGGGGTTTTGATGATCAAGATGATCTTGGATAACCTCCTCCTTGTCACAAAAAGCAAGAACTCAAGTCAAAATCTCCGCAAACACGATCTATAAGAATGAATCACTCAAGAACACAAGATCGGTTTCTTGCAACAAAAATGCAACAATCCTTCTAAATAAGAGGCAATAGCAAGTAGAAGGAGGGGAGGCAAATCCAAATTGCATATAACTAGATTGCAAGAATGAAGTGCAGAATTGAAATGCTTGAAAGTAAATTGCTGAATTTAATGCGTAATGTAAATTCAAGCATGATAGAAAGTGTTTTGCAATTTTGGAAGGTAGGTTTACAAAGCCACACAACAAAGTGGGCAAAAAAGCTCAAAGGAGCCAAAACCTCTAAACCTTCAGTGAAGAGACACCCTTCTCCACTTCAGACCTTCAAGAGAGGAAGGCCACCCATTCCCCTCTATTTACTACTCTTGAGTCACCCTCCACCTGTGGATGAGTTCCTTCTACCCTAAAGACCACCATCAAGGGTCAGGATGACTCCCCCACGCAGCCTTACATAGGCTAACCCAAAACCCAACAAGCACACCGGGTTTTCAAGGCATGCTAACTAGACTTGCTACTCTATCACCTCGACCGATATCTGACAGCCCTCCTTGATCCGAGTAGCTCTCAAGCTAGCATCTCATCCATTCCTTGTCTTCTAAGTTTGCAGCGACTCCGTTTCCAATCATCTTCCAGCGATCCTCGACTGTCTGAACCTCCGATGCACCTCGCCTAGTCCCAGTCATCCTTCGCCTCACAATAGCCTAGCACCGTCGTCCTGCAACCATCAAAAACAAGGAACCACATCACATAGCATTGCCGACTTGGCTCAATGTCGAGTCGATGAGTCGATATCGAGCATCGAGTAACCCTATTTAATACTTATAGATTCTCACTCTACTCGACACACTCGACCATAAGTCTACGGGGGATTAATCGACCTAACCCGCCGCTCAACCTGGCAGCATCCCTACTCGATACTTCTCAATTCTCACTCTACTTGAGTCACTCAACCACTGGTCTTCGACCAGCCAAAGTCCAGACCACTCGAGGTCCGACCAGCAGTTTTTGACGGTGAAAGTCGAGACCACTCGAGTCAGGCCAGCAGTTTCGACAGGGCGGACTCAAATCAAACTCAACCTTGAGCACCAAAAGCTCGAATACAATCAATTACTCATCACACACTTGGGTAGACCTCCACATGGTCTTTCAGACGTCTATATAAAATAAGGAGGTGGTGGCTTTGTGATGAGAGAGATATACACGAAGAGACACAATAGGAATTTGGAATTCCTGGAACCCTAGCTACCACCCCTCTTCCGTCCAAAATCGCGCAGCCGGCTCTAGCACTCCGGCGCGTGCTGTTCCTGCCCCGTACGTGTGGATACCTTGGAGGCGTTGCTGCGAAGCTTCAACGCTAGGACGATCCGCAACTTGCGATAGCCACAAGGAGCTATTGGGGAGGCGCGAGGCTAGTACGACTACATCTACACCACCACACTACATCGACTCTACTTTCGATATGGGTCTGTGCGTCTAGTGGTAATTCTGTGATCTATAACTTGCAGTGGTTCCTTTGTTACGCGGTAGAAAATTTTGATTTTTCGCTAGAGTAACCTACCCGTTCCCCAACATGAACCATGTGAGAAATCGATCGTTGTGTTCTCACATGATGGAAAGCTGATCCATATGTGGATTCTCTTCCCGTAATATCACCTTGTGCTGTTCTATGTATGCATGAACTTCTGCGTTGTGCTGCAAAACTGTTAAATGCGCTTTGCAATACATATGAAATAGTGGACTCGTTAGTTTCGACCCAACGGTTCTTTTGCCAGCAAGTCTGCCCTCATGATGAGATATAGGAACACCAATTGCTTGTCTTTTACCTAGATAGTACAAGCAGAACTCAATAACCTCTTCAGTTTCATAACCTTCAACAATACTACCCTCCGGCTTCGATTGATTCCTCATGTATGACTTTATATGCCCATGTACCTCTCGAACGGATACATGTAATGTAGGAATGTGGGTCCACATATTTTAATCTCTCTAACAAGGTGAACAATAAGGTGGACCATGACGTCAAAGAACGACGGGGGAAATGCATCTCAAGCTGATATAGAGTCTACACCACCTCATTCTTTAAGTTGTCTAGCACATCGGGGTTAATAACCTTGTAAGAAATCGCATTAAAGAAATAACATAGCTTCGTGATTGCCAACCTAACATCCTCTGGCAGAATATTTCTGATTGCAACTGGGGGCATTTGGGTCATCAAGATATGGCAGTCGTGAGACTTCATACCAAGCAACTTCAAATTATCCATGGACACAAGCTTCTTAATATTTGTGGAGTAGCCCGATGGAACTTTAATACTTTAGAGACACTTGCAGAGCTCTTCTGTCTCCTTCCTGGACAGGGTGTAGCATGTAGTGGGGATGTACGGACCTTTTCTATCATCCTCTATCACTACAAGCTTGGTCCTGATTCCCATGTAGGTCATGTAGCGGCGAGCATTCACACTATCCTTGGTCTTCCTAGGTATGTTTAGCAAGATGCCAACCAAATTGTCACAGACATTCTTTTCAACGTGTATGACATCAATACAATGCTAGAAATCTAACTCCCAGTATGGTAATTCCCAAAATATCGACCTCTTCTTCCAAATGGTCATGGGACGAACAGATTTACGGCTCTTACCATATTGAACATCAATATCCTCCATGCGTGAATATACTTGCCTTCCACTCATAGGCTGCGGGGCAGAACAAACTTCCCTCTTCCCATCAAATTTGTCATCCATCTTACGGTATCGATGACTTCGAGGTAGAAACCTACGGTGACCCATGTACACAATTTTCTTGGAATTTGGCAGCCACAAGCTCCTAGTCTCCTCTTTACAAACGCTTTGGCTCCCTTCGTACTGTAGCCCACCAAATTACCAAGGGCAGGGAAATCATTTATGGTGCAAAATATCATAGCCCTTAGGGCGAGTGTTCTCTTTGGCATGCATCCCACACCGCGACCCCTCGTTCCACAATTTTACCAAATCCTCTATTAGTGGAGCAAGGTACACATCAATATCATTTCCCAGTTGTTTGTGTCCCGAGATTAGCAACGACATCATGATATACTTCCGCTTCATGCACAACCAAGGAGGGAGATTGTAGATATACAATAGAACTGGCGAGGTGCTGTGATGACTGCTCATATTACCAAACGGATTCATTACATCAGTACTCAATCTAAATCTTATGTTCCTCATCTCGGCACCGAACTCCTCATGTTTACAATCGATATTTCTCTATTGAGCCGAATCAGCGGGGTGTCTCAGCTTGCTATCTTCCTTTCGAGACTCATAATGCCAATACAACAATTTTGCCTATCTGAGATTTACAAACAACCGCTCCAAACGGGGAATGATGGGCAAGTACCACAATACCTTGGCCGGTGCACCTTTAGTGACCTCTTCACCGTCATCGCCCTAGCTCTTACGCTTCTTGTCATTAAGCTTCTCCTTTTATTTGTACTGGCATACACCACAAACTGGACAAACGTGCAGTTCCTTATGCGCGTTACAGTACAAGATGCAATCATTCGAACATGCATGTATCCTTTCTATTTCCATTCCCATGGGACATAGTAGCTTCTTCGCTTCATAAATGCTTGTTGGCAACTCATTTCCTTCCGGAAGCATATTCGATAGAAGAACTAAAACTACATTGAAACTTGTATCTGTCCAACGGTGTTTTCCCTTCAGTTCAAACAATGCAAGAACCAAACCCAACTTGGTGTATTCCGCTTTGCAACCTGAGAACAATGGTTTGGCATCATCTTCCATCAAGCTTTTAAACTTTTCAAACTCTCTTTTCGTGAAATTTCCCTCCACATCTCGCAACATTTGCTCTAAATTGTCCTCCTCAAACATATCACGCTGCAACTCGTCATCGGGCTCCACCACCATGTCTTCGTTGCATACCGAAAGGGCACTACCTGTCTTCCCGTGATGGATCCAACACGTGTAATTCCTCACGAAGCCACGTCGAATCAGGTGGTCCTCAATTTGAGTTGAGTTGTTAAATCTCCTTAGATTGGTGCAATCAATGCAAGGACAATATATGAAGTTTGCGCCCCTCTTCACCATGTCTTCTTCTGCAATTTTTTTGAACTCCTTAACACCCCTCTGAAATTGAGCACTCACACGGATTTTCTGATACATCCATTCCCCACAGTCCATCTATAATTAAACTATGCACAACAAATTAAGGAAAAACTGGAGCAACAGCTCGCTAACTATTTCAAATATTGAGACATCATTTCATCAATATTACATTTGCAAAATAGAGGACAAGTTTCAAGATATATAAATGTACTCCCGATACTTTCTTCCCTAGTTATGAGCTTCCAATTACCTAGCTAGAAGACATACATTTCAAACATCAACAATGATATCGAATAACCTAATTATATAGTGTAGTAGCTTGCAAATATTTTGACTTCAATGAAATAAAATAAGGGTAGCAACGATTGTAACGACCCCCATTTTCGCATAAAATGCTCAAATGAGAATCTATGTGCATATAGTACTAGTCCCATGATCAGTGGCAAGCACGCACATTTACAACAATTGATATCACATCCATACTCTTTATTACAAATAATAATGGTATTTTATACAATAAGGTCTTACAAAACAGAGTAATATAGCGGAAAGAATCAAACATCTTGTAGTGTGCCCATCCAACCCTCAGGCAACTGACAAGGTATAATCCCTAGAAAAGCTCATCGTTAATATTCCCGAAACCTGCAACAAATAAGTTTCATCGGCTAATCTGATTCTTCACCTAAAAACAACAAATAAGCAAGGGTGAGTACTTTCGTACTCCGCAAGACTTTTGCAAAACCTATAATATATGCAGGCCATTTCAAATGAAAGGCTACTATGGTTAATTTGCATAAAGTGAATTTGAAATGTAAATACAGAATAGTAGATTGCAAACAGAATTTAAGTGAAAGCAATTTCATATGTAAAATAATAGTATGTAAATACAAATAAGTAAATTTCACGAACCTGAGTATCATGACCATATCCACGAACCAATTTCTACCAACACCCAGAAGAATCCAAAGTTTTATGAAAATAAAAACATCTAACTATTTGATGACTTTACCAAGTGCCCTTGACTGCGGGCGCGGCTAATCGATTAGTTTTAAACTCTGCAGAGGTGTACATCTATACCCACAAGTCATGACCTTTTCTTTCTACCGCACGTTTCACCCACCTTTGGCGTAGTGACTAGAATGTTCATGACGAAAACCTTTACATTATCTAGGTTAACTTTGCACCAGCACGGTGACGATAAACCCATACTATGGTGTAAATGTTTGTACAGTCATTGTACAATAAGTGATGAAGCATATCCATATTATGGTGTACACCTTCGAGCAATAAGTCATTGAAAAAGCCCGTTTTATGCCAGCCTACCAACGTGTAAAGTTAAACTAAATAACTTAATTGGTTTAAGGCTGTCCCATACTAGCACTTGTGGTTGTACGTGTTTATTGGCCTGAAAACAACCCATAGTTCGATCCTTAATCCGACACGGGCAATAATCTCCCCCTACAATACGTGCAAGTCCATGCACCTCCGGCTATTTCCAATAAACGCCAACGTCTAAAACATAGTTTTATTTTCATTTTTAATCAAAATACCAACCATAAAGAAAGGTCTTACCCGACATTTTGTCATATCCAATATTTTTAACCATATTGAAATTTTAAAGTTCTTTAAGCATGGCTAAGCATGACTGCTAATTGTGAGGACACCCATATTGACATTGTGTATTGTCTACCTTATTCTAGGGTTATCAAGGTTCACAAATCCATACTTATCAAGGAAGTTCTATGAAACTATAGGTCCAACTACCATTACCCACAAAATAGCAGACTTTAATAAAAGTAAGGCACGCAATAAAACATTTAATGAAAACATTTGTAAAATTGGGATTGATATGATCAAAGGGGGTGCTTGCCTTGGTCATTGTTGTCTTAAACGAAGTTGAAGTCGTACTCATGATCGTCGGCGACTACTTTAGACTTGTCGGGTTCTACACGTCGTTTAACAGTAACATAGAAAATAACAAACTTTAATAAGGAAAAAAGAAATCAGATGGAAGAACCAAATAAAAGCAATTACATAATACCGGGATGGTTTTAGTGTTATGTTGCTTATGATTTTATATGCTCATTTACTTGTAATATCAAATTTAAGCAAAAATTATTTGAATTAATATTGAACTATTAATTGCCACATGACATGACTTAAATATTTTCCATAGTGAATCCTAAATGTTTTTGCATATTCAGGTTCCTAAGGATACAAGAAGTCTAACAAAATTTGTTTCATTCAAATTGGAGTTCATTTGCAAATATTCTATGTAGGGCATATTTTAATCTTTTTCTTTAAATTCGAATTCAAAATTTAAACAGAGTTCATTTTCAAAATATTTTTGTATATTCTGAATCTAAATGATTTATCATGAATTTATAATTTATTTCAGTTCATTTGGTCTTATGGTTCAAAAGTTATACTCGTTTGAATGCACTAGGGTTTTGAAATTGCTGGAAAATCGGAAAATTGCCAAAAGGGAAAGTGCGCCTTCGGGTTCAAAACACACTTTCTGTTTTTGGACGATGCAAGGATGAGGCACTGACTGGTTGGGCCCAGATGGCAGTGGACCGGTTTGTCTCCAAGAGGCGACCATGCGGTCCGGCCGTAGTGGCGCCTGACCTTACGGTGGTTGACAACTTTGTCCGCATGGCGGTGACACGGAAGCGAAGGAAGCGGCGCGCGGACCGCCCGGCGAGGAAGGTTGGAGACCGCCAGCGAGGGAAAGCTGGAGCTGGTGAATCGGTTCCACGGTATGCTTCAGCTCGAAATTGCGTACACAGGGGTGGTCTTGGCGCTACTAGCGGTGGTCGAGATTGGCGTGCCACCGTGCGGGGGTGCGGCCGCCATGGCCGGCGAGTTGAATCTTGGTTTGTCGGCATTATTTTCAACAAGAGAAGGATATTTGAGCTTCGTGAACTGAGGGGATTCGGTTTTACCTGATATTGGGGGTTGAGATGAACCGCAAAGCTCTACCGTCGAAGGCTGGACTTAGAGAAGAAGGGCGAGCGGTGGCAGCGGGTTCTGATGATGGAAGATGAAATATGAGACGTGGGGTTAGCTCAACGAGTTGCAAGGTAGCTCTGAGCTTGATGAATTGAAGAATGGCTTATCGATTCCCAGAATTTGAGTTTGACCTTTTTCGCAAAGCTTTGGCAATCGGCAATGGCGTGGCTTAGAGGAAGGCAGAGAAGAAGGCTTGGTTTGGGGCTCTAGGAAGATATGCAGAGGCGTGAGCGTGCTGGACAAAGTCTTGTGATGCTTAAATAGGCAGTGAAGTTGGTTTGGCACAAGGTTTGAACGTGAGCATGGTTCGGCGGCCAGTCAGGATAGAGCTGGAATTCATGGGAGATCTCACTGCAGCTTTGCAAATCATGGTGGTTGATGATGTGGCTAGGACACCAGTGGTGTGGGTGGCCTTGGGCTGCGAGTTGCGGCGCGAATGCGACAAAAGATAGAGGCAGTTCGGGTGGCTGCTTGCGAGAGAGAGAGAGAGAGAGGAGTGAGCGAAGGAGGAAGAAGAAACGGGAACCAACTGACGTGTGGGGGCAAGTCGGCAGGGAGGAAGTCGGCAGAGGGCTAGCTGGGCAGCCGAGCCCACTTGTCAGTGATAGCAAAGGAATGGTTCTGCTGTAGTCTCTGGACAGAATGGGATAGATCCACCGATTTAAGCTATCAAACTGACTCAAGATTTTGTGAAAATTTTTGCATAGGTTTGTAAGATAAGGATAAGAATCTTATAAAATTTTTAGATAAAAAATCTTTGTAGAAATTTTATTAAAATTCTGACAATGCATGCAGCCAAATTTCCAATCTCTGATTTTTATTTAATTTAAGATCAAAATGAGGTTTATATTTTATAAAGCTTTTTTTGAAGATTTTGAATGAAATTATTTATTTTATTTAAAATTTTCATATTTTTTATATTTAAATTATAAAAATTCTGAAATTTCTATTTTCATTTTTATTTACTGTCTATTTTTGAATTTTTAAAGTCTTCATTTTTATGTGTTAATTTTTTATATGTTTACCAAAGGTATATAAGGATCTAATGTAAGCATGGTAAAAATATTGGCTATAGATAAGCCCTCGAGATTTATACACAAATCTAACAATATCAAGATCAGAAATCTATCTCATGATTATCATATCTTATCTTAATTCTATTATATTCAGATTATCTCAAACATCATATTACGGTTCTGGAGTGCTCTGATATTTTATTAAGGTTTTTGTAGATTTTATTTGATATTTTAATTTTATCTTTTTTGCTTTTACCATCTTACCATTTCAATATATTGGACTTTTCTTTTAATGCAAAAACTAAAGAAAAACCAATAATTCTAGAAAATTCAGAAAATGCAAATTCAAATTAAGATCACATTTCACTCAATTTCATAGTTTATTTTTTTGGAAGAAATTATTTTAATATTGAAATCTTTATTTTCTTAAGATTTAAAATGCAAGAAAAGGAGGAAAAGATATTGTTTTAAATCAAAATCTTGATTCCAATTAAATTTTTTATTGAATTCAAATTTTATATTTTATATTTTATTTTTCCATTTTGAATTTTTTTGGATGTTACAAACTACCCCCCTTCACAGAAATCTAGTCCCTGAGATTTGTAGGGTCTAGGGAGTATTAGGGGGATTATAAGATGATCCTGATGATTTGATTCTTTCAATCACCTTGGTATGCAAAGGGTTTTGATTTTGTTTGGATTTGACAACTATGAAGGAATGGAATGTTCAAAATCAAAAAGATTGATTGCAGGAATTGAATACACAAGGGATGTATTCAATACCACGATAAGGGAGTCGGGTGCAATCATATGAATAGGATGTTTACGTTCAAAGTTTGACGTTGAGGCAAGGGGTTGTTCTGGGAACTTGATGTCTTCCTTGAGATGGCTTGGAAATTACTTTTGACTTTCTTGAAGTTGACGAGGTGGAGTAGAATTCTTCTTGGGCAGATGTTGGCGAAGTGTCCACGGTTGATGCAGGTGACGTTGTCCGTCTTGTTTGGAACAACAGAAGGCTTGTTCACTGATGTTATAAAATGGATGATCAGGAGGTGGTTAAGATCATAATTTTGACTTTGGAATTATTGGGTGGATAGGTAAGATAGAAAGAGGTAAGATGAGAATTGATTTGGTTATAAAGTAACTTCCAATTCTATAAAATCTTTTTGTTATTTAAAACTTCTATAGGTTAGAGAAGATGAGATAGTTATATATGAGTGGTTTAGTTTAAAGTTATTTTGTTCCTTAAAATTTTCTTAATTAGATTTTTTTATTAATTAAGGGTACATCATGAATTTCAACCTGAGGGTTAACCATTCACGAGAGTAACCCGAGAAGCAATACAACAAAAGTTTAACAATGCAAAAGATTTCACAACAAATATGTAGATGGGGTGGTTCCAAAATTTTCCTTTAACAGCTAACCTATTCTAGTGTACTCTTTTTTTCGCCTAACGATGCTGGTCCTTCATTCTTCATGGAGCAACTTGATGATGTCGAAATCTTCTTCTAGAGCTTCCATTCTATCTCGATAACGTAGGACTTACTTAGCTCCGACTCAGAGTCACTGAATACAGGCGAAGTGGCGAGATGAAGTGTTTTTGGGTTCAACAGCATGGTTAGGTGATATTTGTGGGGAATGTTGAATAATGGCTGGTTTTAATGCGGTTTAGGTATTCTCGGAGGTTGCCAGCATAGTGAGGTCTTGACCTTGATTTATGTTTGGGGGGTGTAGGTTCAAGTACAGCTAAGGTAGTAATGGAGGTTGTACTATTAATTCTGACTTGGGAAAGGTTTTTGGGGAAGATTAGTGACTAGAAGAATATATAGGTGAGAAGTTCTACGGAAAGAAGAGATAAGCTTGTAAGAAATTCTATACAAAGAAGAGATAAGCTATGAATTTTTCTTTTAAGCCTACGGGTTGAGGTTTCTGGATTCATACATAAGGGCAACTTATCATGAAAATTTGCACGTAAATTAGCCCGGACAAGAGAATAAAAACCAATTGCAAATAGCATGATATAAACACTACAAAAAAATGTTTTATATAGCTAAAGCGGAATAATACTGCTACGAGAAGGGGTTGCTTTCCTAACGAAGAACCTAATATACTCTAATCTTCCATATTTCACTGTTGGGTGATACCGGCTCTTCATGGAGTAGAATCTTCGGGCTTTACTTGTGCCTTGTTGGAGAAGCGAAGTGTTATGTCCATCTCCTTGAGGTTGTCGGCGTTGATGTTGTAGTCTTCATTGGCTGGGATGAAGAACAGTAGCAACATATCTCAGATGACTTCGAAAGCAGATAGCGAAGATAAACTATGAGCGAGAGTTATTTTTAAGGAAAGAGGAATTTGTTTACAAACCAAAATGAAATTAGGGGTAAGGGTAAGAACTTAGGAAGGAGGAAAAAATAGCAATGACTACATTTTACAAATATAGTAACTTTTGAAAATAAACTTTGAATTTGGCCCATTCTCATACTAACGACCATTCTATTTAGGGTTTTATCCTACAATCAGCAAGGCTATAAACCACCAATCTAGGGTTCATCCTGCAGTCAGCATGGCTCTGATACCAGCTGTAACGATCCCCATTTTCGCATAAAATGCTCAAATGAGAATCTATGTGCATACAGTACTAGTCCCATAATCAGTGGCTAGCACGCACATTTACAACAATTGATATCACATCCATACTCTTTATTACAAATAATAATGGTATTTTATACAATAAGGTCTTACAAAACAAAGTAATACAGCGGAAAGAATCAAATGTCTTGTAGTGTGCCCATCCAACCCTCAGGCAACTGACAAGGCATAATCCCTAGAAAAGCTCATCGTTAATATTACCGAATCCTGCGACAAATAAGTTTCATCAGCTAATCTGATTCTTCACCTAAAAACAACAAATAAGCAAGGGTGAGTACTTTCGTACTGCGCAAGACTTTTGCAAAACCTATAATATATGCAGGCCATTTCAAACCAAAGGCTACTACGGTTAATTTGCATAAAGCCAATTTGAAATGTAAATACAGAATAGTAGATTGCAAATGGAATTTAAGTAAAAGCAATTTTATACATAAAATAATAGTATGTAAATACGAATAAGTAAATTTCACGAACCTGAGTATCATGACCATATCCACCAACCAATTTCTACCAACACCCAGTAGAATCCAAAGTTTTATGAAAATAAAAACATCTAACTGTGTGATGACTTTACCAAGTGCCCTTGACCGCGGGATTGGCTAATCGATTGGTTTTACACTCTGCATAGGTGTACATTTTTACTCACAAGTCATGATCTTTTCTTTTTGCCGCATGTTTCACACACCATTCGTGTAGTGGCCAGAATGTTCATAACGAAACCTTTACATTATCTAGGTTAATTGTGCACCAGCACGGTGACGATAAACCCTTACTATGGTGTAAATGTTTGTACAGTCTCTGTACAATAAGTGATCAAGCATATCCACAGTATGGCGTACGCCTTCGAGCAATCAGTCACTGAAAAAGCCCGTTTTACTCCAGCCTACCAATGTGCAAAGTTAAACTAAATAATTTAACTGGTTTAAGGCTGTCCCATACCAACACTTGTGGTTGTACGTGTTTCTTGGCTGAAAACAACCCATAGTTCGGTCCTTAATCCGACACGGGCAATAATCCCCCTACACTACGTGCAAGTCCATGCACCTCCGGATATTGCCAATAATCGGCCGCGTCTGAACCATAGTTTTATTTTCATTTTTAATCAAAATACCAACCATAAATAAAGGTCTTACCCAACATTTTTTCATATCCAATATTTTTAACCATATTGAAATTTTAAAGTTCCTTAAGCATGGCTAAGCATGACTGCTAATTGTGAGGGCACCCATATTAACATAGTGTATTGTCTACCTTATTCTAGGGTTATCAAGGTTCACAAATCCATACTTATCAAGGAAGTTCTATGAAACTACAGGTACAACTAACATTACCCACAAAATAGTAGACTTTAATAAAAGTAACGCATGCTGTAAAACATTTAATGAAAACTTTTATAAAACTGGGATCGATATTATCAAAGGGGTGCTTGCCTTGCTCATTGTTGTCTTCAACGAAGTTGAAGTCGTACTCATGGTCGTCGGCGTCTACTTCAGACTTGTCGGGTTCTACACGTCGTTTAACAGTAACATAGCAAATAACAAACTTTAATAAGGCAAAAAGAAATCAGATGGAAGAACCAAATGAAAGCAATTACAAAATATGGGGATGGTTTCAGTGTTATGTTGCTTATGATTTTATATGCTCATTTACTTGTAATATCAAATTCAAGAAGCAAAAATTATTTGAATTAATATTGAACTATTAATTGCCACATGACATAACTTAAATATTTTCCATAGTGAATCCTAAATGTTTTTCCATATTCAGGTTCCTAAGGATACAAGAAGTCTAAAAAAATTTGTTTCATTCAAATTGGATTTCGTTTGCAAAAATTCTATGTAGGGCATATTTTAATATATTTTTTAAATTCGAATTCAAAATTTAAACATAGATTATTTTCAAAATATTTTTGTATATTCTGAATCTAAATGGTTTATCATAAATTTATAAATTTATTTCAGTTCATTTGGTCTTATGGTTCAAAAGTTATACTCGTTTGAATGTACTAGGGTTTTGAAATTGCTGAAAAATCGGAAAATTGCCAAATGGGAAAGTGCGTCTTCGGGTTCAAAACACGCTTTCCGTCTTTGGATGGTGCCGAGCTGAGGCACTGAGGCCAGGCCCAGATGGTTGTGGACTGTTTTGGCTCCATGGGACTGACCATGCGGGTCCCGATCGCAGTGAGCGCACAGGCTTCTGGTGATTGACAACCGGTCCCGCATGGCGGTGACCCAGAGCAAGGAGGCGATTTCGAAGCTCACCACCAACGAGGGAAGGCTAGAGCTGGTGCATCGGTTCCACTGTGAGCTTAAGCTCGAAATTGCGCACACAGGGGTGGTCTCGGGGGCGGCGGCCGCCATGGCCGGTGAGGTGAAGCTTGGTTTGTCGGCATTCTTTTCAACAAGATAGGGATATTTGAGCATCAGTGAACTGAGGGGATTCAGTTTTACCTGATATTGGGGGTTGAGATGAACCGCAAAGCTCTACCGGGGAAGGCTGGACTCGAAGAAGAAGGGCGAGCGGTGGCAGCGGGTTCTGATGATGGAAGCTGGAAGATGAGACATGGGGTTAGCTCAGCAAGTTGCAAGGTAGCTCTAAGCTTGATGAATTGAAGAATGGCTTACCGATTCCCAAAATTTGAGTTTGCCCTTTTTCGTAATGCTTTGGCAATCGGCAATGGCGTGGCTTGGAGGAATGCAGAGAAGAACGATTGGTTTGGGGCTCCAGGAAGATATGCAGAGGCATGAGTGTGCTGGAAAAAGTCTTGTGATGCTTAAATAGGTAGTGAATTCGGTTTGGCACAAGGTTTGAATGTGAGCATGGTTCGGCAGCTAGTCAGGACAGAGTTGGAATTCATGGGAGATCTCGCCGCAGCTTTGCAAATCATGGTGGTTGATACCATGGCAGGGACAGCAGTGGTGTGGGTGGCCTTGGGCTACGAGTTGCGGCGCGGATGCGACAAAAGAGAGAGGCGGTTCGGGTGGCTGCTTGCGCGAGAGAGAGAGAGAGCGAGAGGAGTGAGCGAAGGTGGAAGAAGAAACGGGAACCAGTTGACGTGTGGGGGCAAGTCGGTAGGGAGGAAGTCGGCAGAGGGCCAGCTGGGCAACTGGGCCCACCTGTTAGTGATAGCAAAGGAACGGCTCTGCTGTAGTCTCTGGATAGAACGAGATAGATCCACCGATTTAAGCTATCAAACTGACTCACGATTTTGTGACGATTTTTGCTTAGGTCGGCATGATAAAGATAAGAATCCTTTAAAATTTTCAAATAAAATTTCTTAATAGAAATTTTATTAAAATTCTTTCGATGCATGCTGCTAGATTTTCCATTCTCTTCTAGCTTTTCTATGTTTTTTCTTGGATTTTGGTCTTTAAGAATACTCTTTTTCATTATTGAATCTCTGATTTCCAAATTGCGAAAACCAAAAATCACATAAGGATAAAATCTGGAGAAAATTTATTTAATTCCAAAGACAACTCCAGAACATCCCCAAAAAACCTCTGGAATAATTGAAAGCATTTTTATTGCTATTAGAAAATAAAAAACAACAGCAATTCAAAAACAACAATAACACTCTCTGATTTTTATAAAAATGTACAAGTTTGATCATCATCTAAAAATTTTATGGTATCATTTGTAAATACCTAGCATCACACACAAAAATTTCAAATGATTTGAAACTAATTTATAACCTCAAAAATATCAAAAATTGAAAACACTCATCTGAGTTAGTAGCCTTGTCAGAATTTTATAAAATTGCTCATGTGATCACGATCTGAAATTTTTATGGGACCATACACCAAAATTTTAAAAAATTATAAACCTTTGTTGGCAACTCAACTAAATTGAAAACCTTTCTCTACCCAGACAAAAAATCTAGTGTCCCTCTGTTTATCTTGCTTCCATGTGGGGCCCACCCAATGGCTGGCCCACTTAGCAGTGCCTCATAGCCCTGTCTCGCTACCTCTGGACCTGAAAAACCCGAGCTCCATCTTCCCTATCTGATGCCATTCCCTTTCCTCTGTTACTTCGGTCAAACCGAGCTTTCCCGACTACTCTCTGTCGCACACCAAAGAAAATGTGTTAATAGCTTGGCAAAAGAGTTGATCATATCTTGTGGGTAAAGTTGTACACCTCTACAGAGTTTAAAACTTTTCAAAAAGTCATTTCCGTGGTTATGGGAAACTTGGTGCATTGACACTAGTTAGAAGTTTTTGTATGTTCAAAAAGATTTGAATTAGAAATATTGGATGGAAGGTTTTTATTTCAAATTTTATGCCAAGGATTGGCAAAGGATGGTACCATAGTCACAATTACGGAGGACTATGAGTTGTGATATATTATACTACTCTTATTTATTTACCTATCTACCAACTTGCTCTTACAAATTCCGTTTGCAATTTACTACTTGATAATCTTGTTCAACTTTGCTTTATGCAAAATAACCTTAGTAGCCTTTCTATTGACATAGCCTGCATTTATTATATATTTATGATACACTACAAGTCTTGCTGAGTACAAAAGTACTCAACCTTGCTTAAATTATTAATTCAGTAGGTAAAGAGAGTGAAGTCCGAGACAATGCATATTTTTATGCAGGTTACGGGGAATACAATAACGAGCTTTTCTACGGTTTACTCCTTGTCAGTTGTGTGAGGGTTGTATGGGCATACTGCTAGACTTTTACATTTTTGTGTATATTCTGGTTTGTAAGACTTTATTGTATAATTAACTTCTTCTATCATATGTATAATATTGGGTATGTATGTGCTATCAATGTTGGAAATGTGCGTACTAGCCATTGATCATGAGACTAGTATGTGTAGTTGCTTAGCCATAACACATTTAACTCATGTCTTTTAGAATATCAAAATAAATATTGACTAATGGAATATGGAATATGTTTATGAAAATGTGTGTCATGTATTGTCAGACAATGATGTTGAGATATTGATGGCATGTGTTGCACGATAAAAAACTGGGGTGGTAAATGATTTAGACGGGGGCAAGTGGAAAGTGGTGGGCCTGTGCGGCATTAGGTTGATGTGATGACATGATGTTTTATGAGTGGATGTGAGGTGGTTCTTATTAGTGATTTGTTGGAAATCTTGCCTCGGTCAATTAAGGACTTAACCTTACAAGCCTTTGAACTGAGTCAAACATGCAACCACATGTCTGAAATGGGATAGACCTAACTAAGTAAGTTATCGAGTCTTAGCATTTGATGCCTTAGGAAAATAACCAAACTGGGTGTGTGGTTATGGGGGGATTTGTATGTGCAATGCAGTGGCCTCACATGTGTCGAACGGTATGTACCTCCTATTCTACACTAGCTTTGGAGGAGTACTGGGAAGAGGCGAACGTCTATGGTGAGAGCCATGTCAGTTGCCTATAGTATACTAATGGGTTTATTTACTTTTTTCGTTGCAATTTAAGCTTAATATTTATAGTTTAGCCCTACGTAGCTTAGTCATGTAAAGTCGACCATAAGGTTAGTCAACAGGTTTATATCTAATAAGTGAAATAGGTTTATACCATAAGGTTAGTCAAAGGTTAGTCAACAGCTTAGTCATGTAAAGTCGACCATAAGGTTAGTCATGTAAAGTTGACCGCTGTGTATAATTGTGATATTCATCTATGTTGAGCTTCTGTGTACTAGCATAATCTTGGACTAGTGCAATATACACAGAGGATACAGAGTTGTATATTCGGGTCTTGACAGCAACACAGGCCCACCACGGCTCATAGCCCTTGCCACATGCCCCAGTTTAAATCATTTACACCCGAGTTGATTATCTTGCAACAAATAACATTAACAACTCATCATCATTGTGTGACAACACAAGAAACACCTTTCATAAACATGTTTCATATTCTATTAATCAAGATTGATTTGAACTTTCAAAATGATATCAATAACCCGTTGCATGGCTAAGCACACAATTCATGATTTAACCAACCCACGTTGACATCTATTAGCAACCGACTAATAATGAACCTAATGAGGACATCACTCCTTTGGATACGCACATACATCATGGTCCAATGACAAGAGCTCGTGCACGTAAATTAAATCATGAGGTGAGCTCGTTTCTCGCTATTCATAATAATGATATTGATGATGGGATGCTAATAAATATTTGTGATGTTTTACTACTTAAGAACATGGGAGAAGCACCACCAGGACAGCCACTGTTTCCAAAGGGTGCCATCACCTCCACGCAACCACATCCCTAGCTGGACTACACCCTTGCCACATCAAATCAAGCTAGACTCCAAGTCGTCCAAAATTCGAGCTCTGTGTTCAGTTCGGAGTCAGCAGATATCACTGCATTAAAATGGGCATATCTCCTACATACGGAGCCCAATGGAGGAGTTCTAATGCTCGTTAGAAAGATAACGACGAGATATTTCCAATCGATCTAGTCCCAGCCCCAGATTCATTATGAATCAGCCAAAATCATCAAAACAATGTGTTATATTACTGTTTTGGGCTGTTTCGGGCCTTGTAAGCGTGTGGGGGCCCAAGCCCAGGTTGTGTGCGCCCCCTTGGCAGTACAAACCCTAGCTCAATCCTCTCACGTCCCTCCCTCTCATATACTCAGTAGCCACCGCCTTAGACACTTGGGTTTTGCTTAGATTATAGCTAGACAGTTTTTCAGTTTTTTGCCGTACATCAGTTTGTGGAACCCCAACTCGTTTGCTTAATATAATTTGCAATTTTAAATTGCATCTTCTACGTTCTTGCTTGTGTTCTCGATTTGCATGTGGGATTAGCCTTCTTGGCAAGGTCAACAGTGTTTATGCGTGGTTCATAACATACGGAGCCGTGGTGTAGCGATTGCATGGTTTGGATCAGTTCTGATTGGAAGTCGGATTGTCAACGTCGAGTCCTCCATCAATCAAATTACTACTACCTATCGGAAGATCGGGCCACCATTCGCATCAAGTGGTATCAGAGCCACGGTTGCCCGATACGTAATCCTTGTATCCCCAATTTTGTTTTGCTATCGTCCTAGAGTCCATAATAATTGCCCCACAATAATTTCCTCATCGATTGCACTATCCTAAAACCCCTTGTGCCTTTGCAATCTTCGTTTTTAGTTTCGCTTTGTTGAATTCGTGTCCATCGTCATCGTCTTGTTGCAGGTTTGAAGTCGTGATCCTAGTCTCTAGTTGTCACATTCCATTGCCCTAGTCCTTGTTTGCACCATGAGTCATCCCACCACCACCAACACCCAAAACCAAACTGAGTCCTACTCAGTTTGACCATGCCACAAGCCTTGCTTTATATATCCCACTCCGCAAGCCCTAGATAGGTCACAAGCCACCTTGTGTCAATTGCCCTGCACCGCTAGTCTCCGATTTTTCACCCGCGATCCTATTGCTAGCTCTGCCATAACTGAAAGGAAGAAGTGAAGTCCTAGGCAATTCTAGATTGTGCAGTGTTCAGTAAAACAGGCATAACTTTTGCATACGAACTTCGATTGGGGTGTACATTTTTTTTGTTTTGAAGAGGATGACGAGGCACATGTTAGAAAACCACACGTCTTTAGACCTATGCAATTGTTGACCCGCAAAATCATCCTCAAAGATCAAGTTCTAGGCCCCGGAAGTTTGCTGTGCTGTTTTTGACGATTTTTCGGTCATCTATTTAACGTTTTCTCTCATTCCAAAACGTGAGATTTTTGTTTTACCTTTGATTTAAAATAAATGAAAAGAAAAAAATGCAAGTGCAAAAAAAAGAGAAAAAAGAGCCACACTGAAAATTTAAAAAAATAGAAAGAAGAAAAGAAGCAAAAGGAGGGAAAGAGAAGAAGATAATTAGAATTTCTTGCTTTCTTTGAGTTCTTTGTACTTTGATATATCCCTTGATTGGTTGAACTAGTTCTAGGAACACATTTATACCAGTAACTGTGACTAGTATCTTGGAGTTTTATTCAGCTTGCTAATTTGATTTCGATATTGCTTATTCCTTGCTACCTAACAATGCCTTTCGAGCTCTACATACTTCTTATCAGTTCAGGTTCTCCTTTGCAATCGCCTCACTCACGCTCCAGTCATGGTATCACAAACCAGCCACCGGTTGTACTACCCACTGCTTTGGTAAGAACATTTGTAAGGGTGTGGTAAGACGCTTGAGAGTGCGTGATTCCACCTTCCACCACCTAGTTAGTTGATAGGGATAATACTCTTGTATTGTCTTTTGTCTTCTACTAACAATGATGGGTTCACAAGCTGAAGCTATGGATGGAGAGGAGTGTATTCCAAGAAACGAGTTTAACAACACGCTAAATGACATCAATGCAAACATCGCAAAGATCGGTCAAGATAATGAGCATAGATTGGAGAGAATAGAGTGAAGTATTGCCAATCTTCTTACAAGGATGGAGGAGCATGATGCAGCCCACGATCATGAGGAGTCTGTCATAGGAGATGATGAGGATAGAGAAAACCGCGATGCCTTCCTTGCTCGCATCGTTGCACAAGATGTACGACAACAACGACGTCTGAATCACAACCGTCATGGTATGGGAGGTAATAATTTTAATCAGCGCAATGGTCGTGGATATGATGATCCTTTTTCTAAAGTTAAATTTACCATACCATCGTTTTCTAGTGCATATGATGTTGAAGTTTATTTAGATTGGGAAATGACTGTTGAACAAAAATTTAACTCCCATTTAGTTCCTAAAGTACATAGAGCTAGACAAGCTACTAGCGAGTTCAAAGATTTTGCTATCATTTGGTGGAATGAAGTAGTAAATTCTGGCTTACAACCTGATACATGGGATAGATTAAAGCGAGCTATGCGTAGTAGATTTATTCCTCCTTCTTATAAATGTGATTTACGTAAGAAATTGCAACATTTAAATCAAGGTAATAAAACTGTAGAGGAGTACTATCAAAAGCTACAAATAGGCATGTTGCGTTGTGAGGTATTTGAGGATGAAGAAGATAAGATGGCTCATTTTTATGGAGGTTTACAATGTGAATTTCAGGATATAATTGATTACAAAGATTATAATGATATCAATAGATTGTTTCATCGTGCTATGTTGGCAGAAAAAGAATTGCAGGGAAGACAAAAAAGGACAAGGAGTAGCATTGGTGGTATATCTACACCAAAATTGATGCCGGGACAAGCCAAATCAACCCCGTCGCTAGCAAATCATTTTGTTGCCCCCTCCATGAGTAGGGCGCATTCAACAACAGCACCACCACATCATGTGCACCCGAGGTGAGTAAATCTACTACTGTGCAGGCACCAACGAAGAGCTCTTCATCGGTTGCTTCCATGGGTCGTATGACTGGGATTGTGTGCCATCATTTCAAGGGAATGGGCCATGTCATGAAGGATTGTCCAAGTCAGTGAGCGTACATTGTAATGGAAGAAGGTGGGCATATTAGTGCTAGTGATGTTGAGGATGAATATGCTCTTCCAGCTAGCCTTGCAGATAATGAAGATGACCATGAGACGGACAGCAAGGGTGAGGAGATTTTAGGGACCGCTGCCACGGAGAATTACAGGACCATAATTGTGCAGCGAGTGTTGAGCGCTCAAATAGAGCCAGCGGAGAAGATACAACGCCATAATTTGTTTCAGATTTATCTCATCATCCAGGACCGTCGTGTTCGAGTCATAATTGATTGTGGAAGCTGCTATAACTTGGTGAGTTCAGATTTAGTCAAGAAGCTTGGCTTGACGACACGTGCGCACCCTCATCCATACCATATTCAATGGTTCAATAACATCGGTATGGTGAAGGTAACACAAACTGTGAGAGTGCATTTTTCCATTGGAACATACCATGATTTTGCTGATTTCCACGTAGTGCCTATGCAAGCATGTTCACTTTTATTAGGCCGTCCATAGGAATTTGATACTGATGAAACTCATCATGGTAGAAGTAATAAATACACTCTTATGTACAAAGGAAAGAAAATCACTTTGCTTCCTATGACACCTGCTGAAATTGTGCAATGTGATAAAGAGAGATGAAAATGAGAATAAAAAGAGTGCGCTAGAATCTGCAAATCAGCAAGTAGCTAAGAACATTTTCCCACCTAAGAAAGATAAGAAAGCACCTAGTTCTAGGTCCGAGGGAATTACATTGAAAGGTGGTGTTATGCTTACTACAAAATCTGATCTTGCTGAAATTAATGAGAATGATGCACCATGCTATGCTTTAATGTGCAAAGAGGCTTTATTTTCACTTAATGATATTCCTAGCTTTTTGCCTCTTGCTGTCATTAACCTTTTTCAGGAGTATGAGGATGTGTTTCCAGCTAAGTTACCCCCGGGGCTGCCACCTATTAGAGGTATTGAGCACCAAATTGAGTTGATCCCAAGAGCGACTATTCCAAACCATGCTACGTATAGGACCAATCCAGAGTAGACTAAGAAAATTCAGCGACAAGTCCAAGAGCTTTTGGACCGAGGGTACGTATGGGAAAGCCTTAGTCCATGTGTCATTTCTGTTCTTTTAGTTCCTAAGAAAGACGGTAGTTAGCGTATGTGTGTTGATTGTCCATCCATTAACAATATCACAATAAGGTACCATCATCCCATTCCTAGGTTAGACGACATGCTTCATGAGTTGAGTGGTTCTATTATTTTCACAAAAATTGACTAGCGTAGTGGATACCACCAGATTATAATGAAATTGGGAGATGAATGAAAAATAGCATTTTAAACTAAGTTCGGTTTATATGAATGATTAGTCATGCCTTTTAGGTTAACTAATGCACCTAGCACTTTCATGCATTTGATGAACGATGTTTTACGTGCTTTCATTCGAGATTTGTGGTGGTTTATTTTGATGATATTTTGATCTATAACAAGTCATATAAAGAACATATAGAACACTTGTGCGCTGTTTTTAATGCATTGAGAGATGCACGTTTGTTTGGTAATCTTGAGAAGTGCAACTTTTGCACGGATTGAGTCTCTTTTCTTGTCTATGTTGTTACTCCACAATGAATTGAAGTGGACGAAGAAAAAATTGAAGCCATCAAGATCTGGCCAACCCTTGAGACAGTTACACAGATGAGAAGTTTTCATGACCTTGCAGGATTATATAGGCATTTTGTGAAAGACTTCAGCACGATTACTGCCCCGCTGAATGAGTTGACAAATAAGGGCATATCTTTCCATGGGGACTAGCACAACAACAAGCTTTTAACACGCTGAAAGAGAAGCTTACACATGCACCTCTACTCCAACTTTCAGATTTTGGTAAGCCATTTGAATTAGAATGTGATGCTAGCTGGATTGGAATAGGAGGTGTGCTACTACAAGAAGGTAAATCTGTTGCTTACTTTAGTGAGAAATTGAATGGGCCAACTTTAAATTACTCCACCTATGATAAAGAATTGTATGCTTTTGTGTGCGTATTAGAAATATGGCAACACTGTCTTTGGCCTAAGGAGTTTGTTATTCATTCTGATCATGAATCTTTGAAGCATATTAGAAGTCATGCCAAACTGAATAAACGACATGCTAAATGGGTTGAATTCATAGAGTCATTTCCATATATCATTAAACACAAGAGGGGTCAAGACAATGTAATTGCTGATGCGTTATTGAGGCGATATACTATGTTGCCTCAACTTGATCATAAAATTTTTGGTTTAGAGACAATAAAATAGTTATATGCTACTGATTTGGACTTTAAAGATGCATTTGAAAACTGTAGAGAAGGAAGAACATGGAATAAATATGTGCTGAATGATGGATTGTTATATCGTGCTAACAAGCTATGTGTTCCTACTAGCTCTATTCTCCTTTTGTTTTTGCAGGAAACGCATGGAGGTGGTTTGATGGGCCATTTTGGAGTGAAGAAAACTGAAGATGTACTGGCTGCACATTTCATTTGGCCAAAGATGAGATGCGAAGTCGAGCGCTACGTGTCACGCTGCACCACTTGCAATAAAGCTAAGTATCACTCTAATCCAAATGGTCTTTATATGCCTCTTCCTATTCCTAGCGTTCTATGGGAGGATATTTTGATGGACTTTGTTTTAGGGTTGCCTAGGACAAAGAGGGGGGCGGATAGTATTTTTGTGGTTGTAGACCGATTTTCTAAAAAAGCACATTTTATACCTTGTCATAAGAGCAATGATACTACAAACGTTGCTGATTTGTTTTTCAGGGAGATTGTACGCCTACATGGAGTGGCAAACACAATTGTTTCAGATCGTGAAGCTAAGTTCTTGAGTCACTTTTGGATAAGCTTATGGAATAAACTGGGGACAAAGCTCCTGTTTTCTACATGTCATCCCAACTGACGGTCAAACGGAGGTCATCAACTGTACGTTGTCAACCATGTTGAGGACTATTTTAAAGAAGAATTTGAAGTTGTGGGAAGAGTGTTTACCGTACGTTGAGTTTGCTTATAACAGGTCGATACACTGTACCACCAAGGTAAGTCCATTTCAGGTAGTGTATGGGTTTAATCCTCGTGCTCCAATTGATCTTTTGCCCTTGCCTACTTCTAAAAAGGTGAATTTAGATGCTAAGAAGCGTGCTGAATTTATTTTGAAAATGCATGAAACAACTAAGAAGTGTTGGTGATATGCCGTTGAGGCGATCATAGAGATGATTGTATCACAC
Organism: Otatea glauca; assembly: GCA_036346275.1. NCBI lineage: Eukaryota > Viridiplantae > Streptophyta > Magnoliopsida > Poales > Poaceae > Otatea > Otatea glauca. The sequence goes on from CM070722.1 coordinate 18,958,980, forward strand.
CTTATGTTTATGGAACAATATAATTGTTTGTCCTTTGAATAAATATTGATTGGATTAATCAACAAGTAAGTGACTTGTTCGTGCAACTTTTTCCATATATTGATATTATTCAAGTTATCCCTGATTGGTTATCATAATATAGGACGATTGTGTTTTATAGATCACCACATGTATTGATTGATGACCATGTTTCACGGGTCATAGAGATATGGAGATATCTAATCAATAATGTGGACAAATGTTAGGGAACATGCATTGGATAGACCCATATGAGACACTGCGACAATTGTTATATATATTCTTATGTATCATCAGTTGGTCTCATGCATAGTGTATGTATGTTGCTTAGACCTGAGATCGTCATTGGTTTCCTAGATGTGTAATGGTTTACTTAGGAGCTACCAAACACTACTCTTTAACCAGGTTGTTATAAAGGAAGCTTTCGAGTTTACTATAAAACATGCTGAGGTACATGAATGATCAAGATGGAATTTGCCCCTCCTATATAACGGAGAGATATCTCTAGGCCCCTCGAGGTAGATGGATTAAGAGTCAATCCAGATAAATTATTCCACTACGATATGAGTGAAGAGATCGAGCTGTCATAGGATGACAAGACTCTCGCCTTGAGCTTGATCTGATATCGTGAAGCAAAGGGAACATGACATTATCACATTATAGTAGGTTTGTCCGATGCTTTATGGATATTTGGGAATCGATTTGTACTGCTAGGTACCGCTATCGATTATCGATCGGAAAGGTGTTTCCGAGTCGTGTCCAAATATATATGAACCTACAGGGTTACACACTTAAGGGGTTGGAATATAGTGGTATGGATTGGATCCGTCACTAATAGACCAAGTGGGCTTTGTCCTTCAGTTGGGCCCTAATGTAGGGTTCCACCACAGGGAAGCGGACGGCTATATAAAGGGAGTTCGTGGTTGCAATTGGTACGAGAGAGGGCGTAGACATCGAAACTCTAGCCATCTCTACTTGTGCCTTCCTGTGCGCGCTGGTGCTTGCACACCGATGCACGGTGTTCTTTTCCCGAACGTGTGGACGATCGACTACCGCGTGAGGAGGATCGGCCACCGCACGAGGAAGATCGACCACTGCAACAAGACGTGCACTTCGTTGATTCGGGCTGCATCAACTTCCTTCCGCTGCACTGCGCGTCTAGTGGTAACTATCCATGATCATTTACTTGCGTGGCTTTTTGGTTTACGTGGTAGAAATTTTAATTGTGTGCTAGTGTAGCCTACCCATATCCCTTCAAGAAGAACATAGAAAGGATGACTGAAAATTATAAGATTGCTGGTAGCCAGGGTAGAAAACAATTATCTTTTGAACCGGGTGATCTTGTTTGGCTACATTTGAGAAAAGATAGGTTTCCAAATTTAAGAAAGTCTAAATTAATGCTTCGAGCTAATGGTCCTTTTAAAATACTTGAAAAGATTAACGATAATGCATATAAGCTTTAGTTGTCGACAGATTTTGGGGTCAGTCCCATGTTTAATATTTTAGATTTAAAGCCATAGTGGGAGAAGGGGATGAGCTTGAGTCGAGGACAATTCCAATTTAAGAGAGGGAGGATGATGAGGACATCACTCCTTTGGATACGCGCATACATCATGGTCCAATGACAAGAGCTGGTGCACGTAAATTAAATCATGAGGTGAGTTCGTTTCTCGCTATTCATAATAATGATATTGAGTATGGGATGCTACTAAATATTTGTGATGTTTTACTACTTAGGAACATAGGAGAAGCTCCACCAGGACAGCCACAAGCACTCAGTTTGTTGGCACAATTTAAATTGATGCCAAGTCGAACCGGCCACCTCTACTCCAAGTTGGCACACTTTCCGAAGGGTGCCATCACCTCCAAGCAACCAGCTGGACTCCACCCTTGCAATGCCAAATTGTCAGGCCCCGAATATGCAAATCCGAACCCTCTGTGTATTCAGCACTAGTCCAGGATCACGCTAGTGCACACAGTCTCAACATAGATGAAATATCACAATCATACATAGCGGAAAAAGATAAAAGACATCATATATTAAATACAACTAGTTACATGACCTTATGGTCAACTTACATGATTATGCCTTATAAGGTTGAACAACAATTTAAGCAGCAGCGGAAAGAAAACGTAGATGACCCCTCAGTATACCACAGGCAACTGACAAGGCTCACACCCTAGATGCTCGTCCCTTCGCAATACTTCTCCTCCATGAATGGCGTAGTCTCTTCTTCTTCTGAAGTGGTTGTTGTGGGGTGAGTACATAAAGCACTCAACAAGTCATGCACAGAATGCAATTCTAACATAACTATATGCAAGGCTTATTCCAAAGAAATGGCTAACATGGCTATTTTGCAATAAGCAGCATTTGTAAATGAATACAGTATATAAATTGGAAAGATCGTAAAACAAATAACTGTATTAGATAGATTCAACATTTCTCAAGTAAACCAAGTTTCCAATCCTATGTCAAGTTCCAACCTTTCATGGCAATCCTGGCATCCCATTCCAAGTTTTCATTTCAAAAGTCTAACCCTTAACTGTAATTCCCGAGCTTTGCTCAATACCGTGAGCACGGCTATTCGAATAGGTTTACAATCTGCAGAGGTTATGCACTTTACCCACACGACGTGATATTCTCTTTGTGCCTAGCCATTAGCACACTTCCTTTGGTGTGCCGACAGAGAAATCACGACAAAGCCTTCACTATTACTCCCCTCACGCGGAGCCGAAGTATAGGACAGGCCAACACCGTTGGATGGGCACCAAGTCGTAGCACAGGTACGCTCCCCCAGACAGATACACTTCCGTGTACTATCACCCCGAGGTATCAGATGAAAGATATCAGAACCCTAATCATCTAGGTCTATCCCATACCAGACATGTGGTCGCATGATTGACTCAGGTCAAAGGCTTGCAAGGTTAAGTCCTTAAGATGATCGAGGCAAGACTTCCACATAGCCCCTACCCATCGGGCCCACCTTGGCATTCTCGCCCCTTGCCACTTGCCCCAATCTAAATCATAACCACTCGAGTTGATTACCAAGCACCACGTGCCATCAGCAATTTAACCTCGTTGCGTGACATCCTCTCGCCACCACAACTCAATCTCATAGTGTGACCACACATGACACACAAGTTCATAACATCGTTCCATATTCCATTAGTCAAGATTATTTATCAAAGACTAAAGTACATGTGATGACGTGGCATGGCTAAGTAACTAATACGGTCTAACCATCCCATGTTGATTATTATTACTAACCAACTATAATGAACCAATCTAGGGTGACAATATATCATGGTATACAAATGGCAAGGTAGGGTATAGATCAATTGGGTATAATAGCTAAGTCCCATATTTAATTGAAGACATTTGTACATGTCAAATAATATGCAATAAAGTAAAACAATATAGCAGTTTTTGTAATCGTAGGTTCAACATGATCAAAGCACAACTTGCTTGGCACTTGCTATAAACTGCTTTTTACTATTTTTAACTGATCTTTGGCTTCCTCAACTTTTGGCTCTTCAATCGAATGCTTTGACTTCCTCGTCCTTCAGCTACTTCGGGTAATTTCTGGACGACACGTCTAATGACAAAGAAGCACAAATACAACAAAACTCAAAAGCAATTCAAATAAACTCCAATTTAATATTAGATTGGTACTGAACGGAAGGGATTGAATTTAGGAACTTAGATTTGATCGAAGATCGGATGAAAGAGAACAGACTTTCAGAAGATTTATCGAGAAGGTTACGACTAATAATTAGGGAAATACGGAGTATATTCCAGGGGATATCCTTCGAGATTAATTAACTCGATTGGACAGATATTGACATATGGGCTCTTGATCTATAGATCGGGTCCATAAAGATATGTTAGTTCATGATGAACTAAACTGATGCTCAATGTTGACTTTTGTTGACTAAACAAATACACCGTCAAACAAAAGAAAGATAGACTAATAGAATAGATATGGCACCAGGATATGACATATGGCCAATGGTCTATCGACCAAGTCCACGAATGAATTCTAGGTTAATGGTAGATTAGATTTTCAGGGATAAGACAAGGACGGATGGAATCGACATTCAGTGCGATCCGATCTAGGGTTCAGTCATACATCAAAGAAGAGACTTGACGATAACAGGGTGATGACCATATGTAGTAAGACAGTACAAATATCTTACTACGGTGGACACAACAAGGAAAACCGCAATACCGGCAGCGCGGCTCATGATGAACTCAGTCCATCGAACCGGTCTTAAGTTATGTTTTGGTCCGGCTTTGCAGATGATAGAAAGATAAAGCCAGACTCACAAGGAATGGGGTTAGATCACGATAGGACGATAGAAAGGATAATGACATCGCGCTACGCTCTTGCTGGAATGCGCGTATGCGATGATAGCGAAGCGAGAACAAAGCGTTAATGGCAGAACGTTAACAAAGAAACGTTAGCAGCGGAACGTTAACGATGGAACGTTAACGGCGGGACGTTAACGACGGAATGTTAACGACGGAACGTTAACGATGGAACGTTAACGATGAAGGTGAAGCGTTAACAGAACACTTATGAGATTATAAGGTGGCAACCCTCGGTTGAAAGATAGGGCAGCGAGGTCATGACATGGCTCAAATTTGGTTTGAGATCTGCGGGGTATACATATCGTGACGCAACGACAAATTGGACCAAGGGTTAAGTCTGGGTTTGAGCGAAACGATTCAAGGATGAATACACTTGGCATAGGGTAGGATGGTAGGGTTGGCTCTGCGATTAAAGGTTACCAAAGATGGCGAACCGAAATACGCACCGACACGAAGGACTAGGCCAAAAGACGTCGGGTAGATTCTAGAACATGGCTTTGACGGCAACCGGGGATCAATGAACTTCAACGGTGGGCAAAACAGGGGATAATGATCTTCTGGACACAATGACATGGCCACGACAAACCAAAATGGTTGGCGGCACAAGAGGACGCGCGGCGGTGGCAAAAAGGCGACGGTAACGAATATTAAACTTTTCGGAGGATGAAACAGCAAAGGGAAAGTAAGCACCATGTAGAACGCGGCGACACGAACTGAACGGTATATCCGGATTTGGATGCAACCCGACGGACAGATCACAAACTGTCGACGAACGGCTGCTGGAGCCAATAGATCAAACGATAATAACTATTAAAATAATAGATTGATCCTAACCAAATTATACAGAGAGCTATCTGGGATCATTTGGCACAATATGATGTGAACGGATCTGAGTTTTACCTTCTGGATCAACGGGGAACGCGCGACGAAGTTTTCTGTCGTTGGAACGTAGTCTGATGGGGGAGGATTGATTTTTCTGCACAAATCCCGTGGGTCAAACCTTGAGTTAGGGTGAGCACCGTGTAGAGGACATCAAGAGGAGTCTACAGAAAAAGTTTCACGGTCAAACTAGCAAAAACCGAGGAGAACGGGCAGCAGCAAGATTTGAGATTAGAACGGCCGTAACTTTTGATTCCGCAGATGGAACTGCACCAAATTTGGTGGAGAGATAGATCTGCCCATTAGGCACGATATGACGTAGTTTTATCTCAGAAAAACTAACTCAGCTGGCAAGGAACGCGATGCTGAAACCAGCCGACGAGAGGGGCACCCGGGAGAGCTCGTCGACGTTGCAGGAGAAAAGGGTCGCCAGCTGTGCTCTGTTTTAAATTTTCCAAAACTGCTTCACAGAGGTGTTGCAACCTTCATGGGGTGCTCCACAAAAAAATTGAGGATGAACGGAGTTCGGGAGCGCCCAGTAGAGCTCGCCGAAGTTCTCACCGGAGTTGGGGAAAAGGCTTGCCGAGGGAGCTCCATTGCGATTCTGATGCTGATCTTTGAGTATGATGTGGGGAATGAGGAGAGGCGTCTAGGGTTCAATTCTTAGCTACAAAGGAGCAATGGATCAACGGGAAAAGCTCGCCGGAGTTATGACTGAAAACGCGAGAGTTATGGCGTCAATTCTTGCTTATTTTATCCGAATTATTAAGTATCACCCATAAAATCGAAATAAATATCAAACAACCATTTAAAAAAAATCCGGAAAAATCTGGAACGTGACCCACAGCCTTAGTAACACAAATAAAATATTATTACATAAAATAATAATTTTATTCGTTTACACTAAATACTTTTATATTGTTTTTAATATATTTTTAATTTGGAAAATACTAAAACAACCCCAAAAATTCTAAGAAAATTCAGGGAGTTTAATTATAACATTTTGAGATCAACTAAAATATTTTGGTACCACCAAATATTTTATTTTTATATCCACATATATTTTTATTTTGTTAAAGCTTTCGGAAAGGCTTTAGAAAATATATAATTTGACAAATGTAGGAAATTTCACAGAAATTCCCTTAGGTTTATTTATATTAAATAAGATAGTTTTAGCAAAACCAAATCTTTTATTTTGTCTCCAAACTATATTTTTAATTGATGAGACTTTTGGAAAGATTTTGAAATCAGGATTTTAGCAAATAATGGGAAAATTCACCGAAGTTCCTTGTGATATATTTTAAAAAAAATTAATTCCAACTTAAATAGGGTTTTTATTTTTTTTAAGGAAATAGTTTTAAGTTTTTCTAAAAATAGGCAAAAGTCTTTTTGTTTTGAACTCTAGAGAAATCCAGAAAATAAAGCGGAGACAAATAAACTTGAGGCAACCGATAAAAATAATAATTTAAATTATTGTTTTTTGTCCTATTTTTGAAATGAAATTTTGGGATGTTACACAAATCATGCTGGACTCCAAGTCGTCCACAATTCGGGCTCTGTGTTCAGTTTGGAGTCAGCAGACAACACTGCATTAAAATGGGCATATCTCCCTCATACAGAGTCCAATGGAGGAGTTCTTATGCTTGCTAGAAAGATAACGAAGATATATTTCCAATGGATCTGGTCCCAGACCTAGATTCATTATGGATCATCGAGAATCATCAAAACAATATGTTATATTACTATTTTAGGCTATTTAGGGCCTTCGAAATGTGTGGGGGCCCAAACCCAGGTTGTGTGCGCCCCCTGGTGGCACAAACCCTAGCTCGACCCTCTCACATCCCTCCCTCTCATATACTCAGAAGCCGCCTCCTTAGACACTTGGGTTTCGCTTATATTACAACTAGACACTTTTAGTTTTTCGCCGTACATCGGTTTGTGGAACCCCAACTCATGTACTTATTATAATTCACAATTTTAGGTTGCATCTTCTACGTTCTTGCTTGTGTTCTTGATTTGCATACATGGATTAGCCTTCTTGGTGAGGTCAACCGTGTTTGTGCGTGGTTGATAACTTAGGGAACCGTGGTGTAGCGATTGCAGGGTTCAGATCAGTTTTGATTGGAAGCCGGATCGTCAACGTCGAGTTCTCCATCAATCAAATTACTACTACCTGTCGAAAGATTGGGCCATCGTTCGCATCCGATCCATCCTAGGGTGACAAATAATCATGGCATACAAATGACAAGGTTTGTATAATCCAATTGAGTAGAATAACTAGATCCCAAACTATTTGAAAACAATTCTAAGCATAAAATATCATGTAGTAATTTAAACAATATAGCATTTGTAAAACTGGGTTCAACATGATCAAAGCACAACTTGCCTTCAAAAAGGTCTTGATCTTGATGTAGAGCTTGGTTTTGAGTTAACACTTCACCCTCGAATGATCCGAGCACTTCGACTTCTACGCGAATCTAGAGAGAATACCAAATAAATACAAAACCAAAGAACAAACAGCTCCAAAAATTAAATAAAATTCACCATTAAATATATCTCAATTTTATAAATTTTTAGAAACTTGAATCGCCTCAATCAGAGCTCGTATGAAGAAGAACAGGATCTCGCGCGAAAGATTCAAAAATAATGAAAATAGAAAAATCCTAATTTCCTAATTTATTTTTCTACTGAAAAATTGATTAACGACTTCAGCAACCAATTTCCTGAATTAAAATCAAATTGGAAAATTCAATATAGGCTAACATGTGAGCTCGGGTCCATAGACCACATCCACTGGATCTCGTTGGTCTACTGTGGACTCGGCTCATGGCACAGCACCACTGATAGGTGGGACTAGGTTCCGCTGACATGGCATCGCTGACCGGGCATAGACCGACAACACGCAAGCATTATGAATGGAAATGGCGCACACGTGGCTAAGACGTGGCAACCATGTGGCAATGACGTCAGACTGGGCCAAGGTTTGGATCCGACAATGTTGGGCGACAGTGGCTCACGGTATTAAGAACAAAGACAAAGGCAACAGCTATTCGGCGGCACTCCGGCGACAAGATGTATCGGATCTGGTATATCTTGACACGGGCAACCAAACGATGGTCTCGGCTCCTACCAGAACACGGCGAAGAAGAAGATATTTATGAAAAATGACGACGGCAGACCATGACAACTCCAGTGACCTCACAAGCTCAAACCAAGTCGTCTCAGCAGAAGATGGCTAGGGCAAAAAGGGAGTAAGAGTTTGAGGAATACAGATCTAGGGCCCACGAGGCTTTTAAAGCCCTCGGCTTCTATGCACAAGTCGGATTCCGAGATGATGTCGGAGGCGACGCTGTGTTGGAGATGAACTCAGTGGCGACGTTGGAATCATCCTGATCGACCATGCGTCACAAATCGAGTGGCCACCGACACTTCAGATGCAACGAAATCTAAACTACACACACGCGATGATCCAACGGTCCACAACGCTTAGGGTTTCCGAACTAATCTTGACCGTTCAAGGAGATCCAACGACCGAGATCTAGGATTATGCAGCCGGCCGTTGGGCTGTTGTAACATCCCAAAATTTGCTCAAATATTATTTTATTGTCATTTGTGGATTTTCTGGAATTTATTTGGATTTTTCTGGATTTATTTGAATTAATTTTAAATTAAGAATATTGACCTTTTGCTTAAAACTATTTAAATTTGTGCAAAGTTAAAATAAAGTTTTGCCAAAAATATTTTATTTGAGTCCAGAACGTCTCAAAGTATTTTGGAGATTTTTCTTGGATTTTTCCTGATAATTTATTTGCCTAAAACCAATTAAATGAATTTCTGGAATTATTTTAATTATTACGAGTTTAAAATCATTTGAACAGTGTTGGGCGAAACCCAACATCGCGCAAGATTCGCTCGCCTCGACGCTGCCTACCCAAATTTCGCGAACGTGCGGGGAAAAACCCTAGATCGGTGGCGTTCGCGTGCGATCCAACGGTTCGAGGAAAGGCCGCGTTTGCGCCACGTCCCGCCGTCGGATCGGGACACGCGTCGCGCCGCCGTCCTTCGTCTCCGATCGCGAACTCGAGTCCGCCGCCAGAACGACTCGGACTTCCCGCCGTGTAGGGCTTGAACGCCGAGCCTATAAAGGAGGGTACTTCGCCGAGGTTCCTCGTGAGCGGCCGCGACTTAGGTCGACCCCGTCGGCGAGGAACGTCGTGGTGAGCGCAAGGGAGCTCGTCGAGTCAAAAGCTTGTAGCCGCCAGCGTTTTGCCTTGGATCATCGCCGATCTGTGGTCTTCCGACGCCTTGGTTCCGGATTTGAATTCACCAAGGTGTACCGCGTCAGCTACGCATTTTCTTCGCGTCGGAAGCGCACCGAAACGCCGTGGCCCTGGTCTTCTTCCTCGCCACCGGTGAATCCCTCACCGCCGCTTCGCCGTTGGTCTCGGGTGTGTTCGTGATCGTAGGATCCAAGAGAACGGTGCAGATTGTGCCACGTGCACCCCTGTCCGTAGCCGTCCGATCGGATTCAAACGCATCGGAACGCACCGTCGCCGCAACCAATTGCGTGCCGCCACGTGTCGAGCGCTGCTGCCGAGGTGTCGTAAACCGGGTTCACCGTGGTCCAGCGCTGCGCCGTGGACTCAGTCCATACACCGAGACACGTGTCGCGTTCTGATTGGTTCCAGATCAAAGTTGACGTCATGCTTGCGTCATAATTGAATTTTTCGATTGGAAAATAATCCGATTGGAAATTCTGTGATGATGACGTCATCATGAGGTCACGCTGACGTCATAAATCAGTTTTTCAGTTTAAAAATAATTCTGTTAATTCTGAATTTCTGATTTTTGCAATTTCAGTATTTAATCCAAACTTCAAAAGGCTATATCTAGTGCATCTTAACTCGGATTTGAGTGATTCAAATTTATAAAAATTTGTAAAATTGAGATATATTTAATGGAGAATTTTAATTGATTTTTGGAGTTCATTTGATCTCTGTTTTGGTATTTATTTGCTTTTCTCCTTCGGTACGCGTAGACGTTGATTTGTGCGACGCTTCGGAGGAAGATCCAGCAACTCAAGAGCAAGCTCCAGATCAAGATCAGGACCTATTCCAAGGCAAGTTGTGCTTTGATCATGTTGAACCCATGTTTATAAAATTGCTATATTTGTTTTACCATATTGCATATTATTTCAAGTATACAATTGTTTCAAATTAAATTGGGACTTAGCTATTATACCAATTTGATCTATACCCTACCTTGTCATTGTATGCCATAATTTATTATCACCCTAAATTGGTTCATTATAGTTGGTTAGTAATGATAATCAACATGGGAAGGTTAGACCGTATTAATTGCTTAGCCATGCCATGTCATCACATGTGATTGAATCATTGATAATTAATCTTGACTAATGGAATATGGAACGATGTTATGAACTTGTGTGTCATGTGGGATCACACGATGAGATTGAGTTGTTGTGGCGAGTCATGTCACGCAACGATGTTGAATTGTTGATGGCACGTGGTGCTTGGTAATCAACTGGGTGATAATCACTTAGATTGGGGCAAGTGACAAGGGGCGAGTATGCCAAGGTGGGCCCGATGGGCAGAGGGTATTTGGATGTCTTGCCTTGATCATTCTAAGGACTTAACCTTGCAAGCCTTTGACCTAAGTCAATCATGCAACCACATGTCTGGTATGGGCCAGCCTAGCTGAGTAATTTGCAATGTCTTAATTTTGGTACTATCTTGGTCGGTGTGAGTTTCCGAGTTATGGAGTAATTCACATGGCGCAAGAGGGGGGCCCTGGATGTGGTAACCAGTCCCACCAGTGTTAAAACCTTAGCGGGTCGTACCGGGTTAAGCCAGCGCATTGTAAAGGCTTTGTTATAATCACTCGCCTTGGTGGTGTTTGGATGTATCACGTGGGTAAAGTGCATAACCTCTGCAGAGTGTGAAACTATTCGGATAGCCGTGCTCGCGGTATTGAGCAATGCTCGGGAATTACAGTTAAGAGTTAGCTTAATTAAATGGACAACTTGGTTGGGATGGCGGAATGCCATGGAATTTGATTTAGAATTGGAAACTTGGTTTACTTCAGAAATGCTGAATCTATTTATTGTTATTTGTTTTACAGTCTTTACAATCTATTCATTGTATATGTTCGTAAATGCTGCTTATTGCAAAATAACCATGATAACCTATCCATTGGAATAAGCCTTACATATAGTTACATAGAATTGCATTCTGTGCACAACTTGTCGAGTGCTTTAAGTACTCACCCTTGCCAACAACAATAATCAACAGTCGAAGAATCTACAACTGTGTTGGAGGAAGAGTTCCAAGAGGATGCGAGTCATTAGGGTCCGAGCCTTGTCGGTTGCTTGTGGTGAACTGATGAGCTATCTACGTTTTCTACTTTCCGCTGCTTAATTATTAGCTTATATTTCCAGTCTTGCCCTGCGTGGCTTAATAATGTAAGTTGGTCATAAGATCATACATTTAGCTATATCAATAAATGAACTATTATTTCTATTATCATTGAGTATGATGTGATATGTACCAATGTTAAGCTGTGTGCACTAGCGTTGATCCTGGGACTAGTGCAAGAACACACGTGGGTTCAATCTGTGGATTCGGTCCTTCTGAGAGGTGGTATCGAGCATCTTGACCGTAGGTCTTGGCCCTAAATAGCATGGAGGTGTCCTGGGTGTGTCCAAAACTATTTTCTAAAAAAAAAATTAAAAGTTGACTAATAAAACACTCTCGACTCATCTCATTCTCTACTTCTCGCCTTTGCTGAATTTACCGTTTTACTTGCCGTTTGGGTGGAGAACTTATTCAAAGTTCTTGTGGAGCAGATGCCGATCGTTCCAACCTTTGAGGAGTCGCAGTGGCTACGCCATGGAGCCGTGGAGAGTTCTTCAGACGCTTGGAGGTTTTTATCGTCCGCTTTACCGAGGAGGCAGCTGGACCGTTAATGGTGTTCATCGAGGATTTGTATGCAAGCTGATCATCTACGCTCAGGAGCACGAGGAAGCTAGCAGGCCAATCAACATCTTCGCCAGAAGATTCTCGTACGAGGTTGCGATCCAGGAGGTTGCCCGACTTGCTCTTCGCCGTGTCTGCCACGACTACGCCGACGAGCTTCACGACTCAGTGTTTCGACTTTACCCTGATGTGCAAGCATGCCGATGTCGACGGATCGTGGAGGACGAGTGTGCTACTGCGGTACACCTTGCGGAGTTCGCCCTTGCCCAGGAGGAGCATATGAGAGAGACTACTCAGGAGCTGGAGACCATGTACGAGGCACTCAGAGTGACAGAGCAGGAGCTTGAGGAGACCCGTGCTTCAGCCATCGGAATGATCACCGAGCTAGGAGAGGCTCTAGAGGGGGTCGAGGACGAGTTGGAGCGTGTGACCCGAGGAGTTCAGGAACCAGCCGAGGAGGATCCCGAGGAGCGAGAGTGGGAGCTTGAGGAGGATCAGTCTTAGAGTTGTGTTGAGACTCGAGTGTTGAGTCGCGTCTTTAAGTTAGTCTTTACCTCTTTAGTGGACGTTAAGGTTTCGTGTTTAGTTTGCTTCTTTGTAGTGCTGAGTGTGCAGTATGTGTTGCAAAGCTTGTAGGCTTAAATAAGCAGCCATACCAAGAATAAATAAAGAATTATTTCAGTTGGGTATAACCTATCTTCCCCGCTTTAGAAATTCTTGCTTCTTACCTATGCTACATCTACCTTTCCTAACCCAAGAGGCAATCATCAGATGGTGAATACTCGAGGGAACAACGGTGCTTCAGGAAGTGGACTGCGCCAGAATGACAACCCCAATGATGGAGGCAACCCTCAACCACCACCGCCAGTGGACATGCAGAATCTGGGAGCGTTTCTTGCCGCGCAGACTCAACTAATGCAGACTATGATGCAGCAAATGCAGCAGATGACCAATGTGGCAGCAACCAACAACAACCATGCAGCTCAGAACAACAATGGTGGACCTCGACCTTACTCCAAGCTATCAGATTTTATGAGGACTCGGCCACCAACTTTTTCAGGAAATGTTAATCCTTTGGAAGCCGATGACTAGCTCAGAACTATTGAGAAGAAACTGTATATTACTCAGTGTGAGGGCAATGAGAAGGTGCTCTATGCCTCTCATCAACTAGAAGGAACCGCCGCAGAATGGTGGGAGAATTACTGCGCCGCACATGGAGCCCCGTAGGAAATAACTTGGGAGGAGTTTACTACTGCTTTCCGCCAATACCATGTTCCAGAGGGAATGATGGATCTCAAGAAGGAAGAATTCAGGGCTCTGAAATAAGGAGGCCAGCCAACGGCCGAGTATCTGAATAAGTTTACCCAGTTAGCTCACTATGCCCCTGAAGATGTAGCGACAGATAAAGCTAGGCAGTCTTGTTTCATGAAGGGCTGAATTCAGATCGCAGTGGGGTGATCACCCACAATTTCCCAGTTTTGAGGAGCTAGTTAATAAAGCTTTGATTCTAGAGGATAAGCGCAAAGAGTCGGGTGAAACCGTGGCGCTTGATGACTAATCGGGGTGGGCGTCCAAACCACCTCGTTTGAGAATGTCACCACAACAGTTTGCGATTCCAACCACCACCGTGAATAAGACATCAACCCCGCACCTCGCCACGCCAATCGAATTTTCAGACGCCAAAGACAGGCAAGAATGCGCCAGAGAGAGTCGTGATCTGCGTGAAAAGATGCTATACATGCAATGAGCCAGGGCACTTTTCTAATAGGTGTCCACAGAAGGGAGGCATCACGCCAGTTCGTTTTAACTTGGGAACAACACCTGCCAAGGCACCGACTTCAGGAGGAAATCGTGCACCCGGTCAAGCTGGAGCCACCCCTCAATCAACAGCGCGTGGTAGGATCAACCACATCACCGCGGACGGAGCTCAAGAGGCTACGGACGTCGTACTGGGTAAGTTTTTGGTTAACTCAGTACCCGCTACAGTTTTGTTTGATTCTAGAGCTTTGCATTCGTTTGTTTCTCAAAGTTTTGCAACCAAGAATGGATTTAAAGTGGTGAATCTTAAGTGTGTGCTCTTAGTCCAAGCCCCAGGATCGGAGCTTAGATCTAGCATTGGGTGTTTGGGAGCTAAGTTGCTTATGGACAGGATAGAATTTCTAGCCAATCTTATCTTGTTAGATGCTCAGTCCCTAGATGTGATCCTTGGAATGGATTGGCTGCCCAAACATAAGGCTGTTTTGGATTGTGGCCGAAGGACTGTATCTATGGAAGGCCCTAGTGGCAGGAAGGTAGAATTTCAAGCGACTGCAGTTCGTGATGGGCAGTTAGTGGTCAATAGCGTGCAAGCCATCAGCATGGAGGATGTGCCGGTAGTCAGAGAATACCCGGATGTGTTTCCGGAAGATTTACCAGGATTGCCACCAGACCGCGATATTGAGTTTGTTATCGAGTTGGCACTAGGGACAGCACCGATATCAAAGAGACCTTATCGGATGCCTATAGATGAGTTAGTGTAAATGAAAAAGCAGATTGAGGAACTGCAAGAGAAAGGTTTCATTAGACCAAGTTCATCACCATGGGGAGCACCGGTTTTGTTTGTTCGTAAGAAGGATGGAAGTCTTAGGATGTGCATTGATTATCATGCACTTAATGAGGTAACGATCAAGAATAAGTATCCATTGCCTAGGATCGACGATTTATTTGATCAGTTAAGAGGAGCTGGAGTTTTCTCCAAAATAGATCTTCGTTCAGGTTACCATCAGTTAAAGATCCGAGCGGAGGATGTGCCTAAGACTGCGTTTTCTACGCGATATGGACATTATGAGTTCACAGTCATGTCATTTGGATTGACTAACGCCCCGGCATATTTCATGAACATGATGAATAAGGTTTTCATGGAGTATTTGGATAAGTTTGTTGTGGTTTTTATAGACGATATCTTAGTTTTCTCGAAGACAGAGGAAGAACATGCGGAACATTTGAGGATGGTTTTGGAGAGGCTGCGAGAACATCAGCTGTATGCTAAGTTCAGCAAGTGTGATTTCTGGAAGGAGAAGGTTGAATTTCTTGGTCATGTGATGACTACTAAAGGAGTTGCAGTTGACCCAAGCAAAGTGGACGCAGTGTTACATTGGGAGCAACCGAAGTCGGTTACTCAGATCCGTAGTTTTCTGGGAATGGCAGGATACTACCGTCGGTTCATAGAAGGATTCTCAACGATTGCTAAACCCCTGACGCAGTTGTTGAAGAAAGAGAAGAGGTTTGCATGGACGCCAGAGTGCGAGAAAAGTTTTATGGAATTGAAGAAGCGTTTGACGACTGCCCCCATATTAGTGTTGCCAGATGTGCAGAATGGATTTGATATTTATTGCGATGCTTCAAAGCAAGGCTTGGGGTGCGTGTTAATGCAGAATGGTAAAGTTGTCGCTTATGCGTCAAGGCAGTTGAGACCGCATGAGGCGAATTATCCGACGCATGATTTGGAGTTAGCTGCCGTAGTGCATGCTTTGAAGATATGGCGTCATTATCTCATAGGAAATAGATGTGAGATATATACGGACCATAAGAGCCTGAAATATATTTTCACTCAAGCAGATCTTAATATGAGACAACGAAGGTGGCTGTAGTTAATTAAGGATTATAATGTGGGAATTCATTATCACCCTGGAAAAGCCAATGTAGTAGCAGATGCTCTGAGTCGGAAGAGCCATAGCGCAAATACGTTGTCAATGGAGGATCAACCAGAGCTATGTAAGGAATTTCAGAGATTAAAGTTGGAAGTCGTCCCACGTGGAATGATAGCCGCTCTGAAGTAAAACCAACACCGGAGGATCAGTTAGAGGAAGCGGAAGGATGACGATAAAATTTCTAAGATCAAGGCTAAAAGGAGGAAGGCCTAGCTGTGGATTTCACTCTAGATGAGCAAGGCACCATGTTCTTTAAAGGCGGTTTGTGTCTGGGATGCAAAGGAGTCAAGCAAGCGATTCTTGAGGAAGCTCACGATTCCAAGTATTCGATTCATCCGAGAGTGCTAAAATGTATCAAGATTTGAAGGAGAGATTTTGGTGGCCTAATATGAAGCGTGAGGTGGCTGAGCACGTTGCTCTATGCGATGTATGTCGAGTAAAAGCCATGCATCAAAGACCAATTTGGTTTATTACACCGTTGAAAATTCCTGAATGAAAGTGGGAGGAAATTGGTATGGATTTTATCACCGGTTTACCCAAGACTCAGAGAGGTTACGATTCCATTTGGGTCATTGTGGATCGTTTGACCAAGGTTGCTCATTTTATCCCAATAAAGACCACTTACTCGGGAGATCGTTTAGCAGAGTTGTATATGTCAAGGATTGTATGTTTGCATGGAGTGCCCAAAAAGATTGTGTCAGACAGAGGAACTCAATTTACCTCGAGATTTTGGAACAAGTTGCATGAAGCAATGGGAACTCGCCTGAATTTTAGTACAGCATATCATCCGCAGCAGAGGTGCAGAACGGAGAGGGTAAATCGATCCTAGAGGACATGTTGAGAGCTTGTGCTTTAGCTTATGCTACGTCTTGGGATAAATGTTTGCCGTATGCAGAATTCAGTTACAATAATAGTTATCAAGCTAGCTTGCAGATGTCACCGTTTGAGGCATTGTATGGACGTGTTTGTCGTACTCCGTTAAATTGGAATGGGACGGGAGAGCGTTTGGTGTTTGGACCAGATATTCTCGAGGAAGCAGAAAACCAAGTTGCAATGATCAGAGAGAGATTGAAGATAGCACAGTCAAGGCAAAAGAGTTACGCCGATAACCGACGCCGAGATTTGAGTTTCGAGCCAGAGGATTATGTGTATCTCAGGGTTACCCCTCTTAAGGGTGTTAAAAGGTTTCACGTGAAAGGGAAGCTTGCACCAAGATATGTTGGTCCGTTCAAAATTTTAAGCCGTCGAGGAGAGGTGGCCTATTAGTTGGAATTGCCTCAGTCTTTGGCAGGAGTGCATGACGTGTTTCATGTGTCTCAGCTTAAGAAGTGTCTCAGAGTGCCAGCAGAACAAACCCCGTTGGATGCAATAGAGCTGCAAGAAGACTTGACTTATAAGGAGCAGCCAGTCAGAATTTTGGATGTTATGGAACGCAAGACTAGAAATAAGTCAACTCGCTTTTGCAGAGTTCAGTGGAGCAATCATTCTGAAAATGAAGCAACTTGAGAGCGTGAAGAAGATTTGAAATCAGAGTTTCTAAACCTATTCTCAAGTTAGCACTGAATCTCGGGATCGAGATTCTGTTAAGGGGGGAGGTTTGTAACATCCCAACATTTGCCCAAATATTATTTTATTATCATTTGTGGATTTTCTGGAATTTATTTGGATTTATTTAGATTTATTTGAATTAATTTTAAATTAAGAATATTGACCTTTTGCTTAAAACTATTTAAATTTGTGCAAAGTTAAAATAAAGTTTTGCCAAAAATATTTTATTTGAGTCCAGAATGTCTCAAAGTATTTTGGAGATTTTTCTTGGATTTTTCCTGATAATTTATTTGCCTAAAACCAATTAAATGTATTGCTGGAATTATTTTAATTATTAAAGAGTTTAAAAATCATTTGAACAGTGTTGGGCCGAAACCCAACACTGTGCACGTTCGGCCTGCCTCGGCGCGGCCCAGTCCAGCCTGCGAACCGTTGCGGGGGAAAAACCCTAGATCGGTGGCCGTTCGCGTGCGATCCAACGGTTCAGGAAAGGCTGCGTTTGTGCTCACGTCCTGGCCGTCGGATTAGGGACACGCGTCTCGCCGTCGTACTTCATCTCCGATGCGAACTCGGAGTCCGCCGCCGTAACGACTCCGGACATCCCCGCCGTGTAGGGCTCGAACGCCGAGGCTATAAAGGAAGGGTATCGCCGAGGTTCCTCGTGAGCGCCGCGCGACTTTGGTCGGACCCGTCTGGCGAGGAACGTCGTGGTGAGCGCAAGGGAGCTCGTCGGAGTCAAAAGCTTGTAGCCGCCGCGGTTTTGCCTTGGATCATCGCCGATCTGTGGTCTTCCGACGCCTTGGTTCGAATTTGAATTCGCCAAGGTGTACCGCGTCAGCTACGCCTTTTCTTCGCGTCGGAAGCGCACCGAAACGCCGTGGCCCTGGTCTTCTTCCTCGCCTCGGGTGAATCCCTCGCCGCCGCTTCGCCGTTGGTCTTGGGTGTGTTCGTGACCGTAGGATCCAAGAGAACGGCGCAGATTGTGCCACGTGCACCCCTGTCCGTAGCCGTCCGATCGGATTCAAACGCATCGGAACGCACCGTTGCTGCAACCAATTGCGTGCCGCCGCGTGTCGAGCGCTGTGCCGAGGCGTCGTGAACCGGGTTCACCGTGGTCGAGCGCTGCGCCGTGGACTCAGTCCATACACCGAGACACGTCCGCGTTATAATTGGTTCCAGATCAAGGCTAACGTCATGCTTGCGTCATAATTGAATTTTTCAATTGGAAAATAATCCGATTGGAAATTCTATGATGATGATGTCATCATGAGGTCACGCTGACGTCATAAATCGGTTTTTCAGTTTAAAAATAATTCTGTTAATTCTGAATTTCTGATTTTTGCAATTTCAGTATTTAATCCAAACTTCAAAAGGCTATATCTTTTGCATCTTAACTCGGATTTTAGTGATTCAAATTTCTAAAAATTTGTAAAATTAAGATCTATTTAATGGAGAATTTTAATTGATTTTTGGAGTTCATTTGATCTCTGTTTTGGTATTTATTTGCTTTTCTCCTTCGGTACGTGTAGACGTTGAATTGTGCGACGCTTCGGAGGAAGATCCAGCAACTCAAGAGCAAGCTCCAGATCAAGATCAGGACTTATTCCAAGGCAAGTTGTGCTTTGATTATGTTGAACCCATGTTTATAAAATTGCTATATTTGTTTTACCATATTGCATATTATTTCAAGTATACAATTGTTTCAAATTAAATTGGGACTTAGCTATTATACCAATTTGATCTATACCCTACCTTGTCATTGTATGCCATAATTTATTGTCACCATAGATTGGTTCATTATAGTTGGTTAGTAATGATAATCAACATGGGAAGGTTAGACCGTATTAATTGCTTAGCCATGCCACGTCATCACATGTGATTGAATCATTGATAATTAATCTTGACTAATAGAATATGGAACGATGTTATGAACTTGTGTGTCATGTGGGATCACACGATGAGATTGAGTTGTTGTGGTGAGTCATGTCACGCAACGATGTTGAATTGTTGATGGCACGTGGTGCTTGGTTATCAACTGGGTGATAATCACTTAGATTGGGGCAAGTGACAAGGGACGAGTATGCCAAGGTGGGCCCGATGGGCAGAGGGTATGTGGATGTCTTGCCTTGATCATTCTAAGGACTTAACCTTGCAAGCCTTTGACCTGAGTTAATCATGCAACCACATGTCTGGTATGGGCCAGCCTAGCTGAGTAATTTGCAATGTCTTAATTTTGGTACTATCTTGGTCGGCGTGAGTTCTCGAGTTATGGAGTAATTCATATGGCGCAAGAGGGGGCCCTGGATGTGGTAACCAGTCCCACCAGTGTTAAAACCTTAGCGGGTCGTGCAAGGTTAAGCCAACAGCATTGTAAAGGCTTTGTTATAATCACTCGCCTTGGTGGTGTTTGGTTGTATCACGTGGGTAAAGTGCATAACCTCTGAAGAGTGTGAAACTATTCGGATAGCCGTGCTCATGATTGAGCAATGCTCGGAATTACTGATTAAGGGTTAGCTTAATTAAATGGACAACTTGGTTGGGATGGCGGAATGCCATGGAATTTGATTTAGAATTGGAAACTTGGTTTACTTCAGAAATGCTGAATCTATTTATTGTTATTTGTTTTACAGTCTTTACAATCTATTCATTGTATTTGTTCATAAATGTTGCTTATTGCAAAATAACCATGATAACCTATCCATTGGAATAAGCCTTACATATAGTTACATAGAATTGCATTCTGTGCACAACTTGTTGAGTGCTTTAAGTACTCACCCTTGCCAACAACAATAATCAACAGTCGAAGAATCTACACCTGTGTTGGAGGAAGAGTACCAAGAGGACGCGAGTCATTAGGGTCCGAGCCTTGTCGGTTGCCTGTGGTGAACTGATGATCTATCTACATTTTCTACTTTCCGCTGCTTAATTATTAGCTTATATTTCCAGTCTTGCCCTGCGTGGCTTAATAATGTAAGTTGGTCTTAAGATCATACATTTAGCTATATCAATAAATGAACTATTATTTCTATTATCGTTGAGTATGATGTGATATGTACCAATGTTAAGCTGTGTGCACTAGCGTTGATCCTGGGAGTAGTGCAGTAAACACAGTGGGTTCGAATCAGTGGATTCGGGTCCTTACAGCTGTAGGCGGGTCGAATCGGGCATGCGAGGTAAAATGGGCTAGGCCCAATAGGGTTTCGATCCAAATAGTTTACAAATGATTTTTTAAACATTTTCAAATATTTTTTCCAGAAATTAAAATTAGCCAATAAAATAGTAAAAATGTTAAAAAAATTCTGAAAACATTATGAAATATTTTTGATGTTTGGAACTCAAATAAAATATTTTTGACAAAATTTTATATAAACTTTTAATATATTTAAATAATATTCATATATATGCTTAATTAAAAAATATTAAATAAATTTGCAGAAAGTTACAAAAATTCCCAAAATTAACAAATAGCAACATTTAAATTAAATTGACCCAAAAAATTGTTATCTCACAATTATCATCTGAACAATTACCTTTAATTGGATCGCACGAAGCCGCGCCCACTGCCACAAGATGTAGCCGCGCCACCGGCATTGCACACGGCCTCTCGCCGCCACAAGACGGTCGCCTCCTCGGTCCTCGCACGCGCTTGAAGCCGCTATCTCGCAGTTCGCGCATGAAGCGCCGGCCGACCGCCGCGATCCATGGTCTCTGCCTCCCGCCGCACACGAAACTCCACCGCGTGGGGAAGAAGCCGAATTGGCCGAAGGCGAGGCAGCGCGTGGAAGCGGCGGAGCGCGCAAGAAGAGGAAGCGGCGGCACGTGGAAGCGGAGGCGCCGCGTGGAAAACCTTTCGGGCTGCAGGGCTATGGCGGCTAGGGGTGGGAACCCTAGCCGCCGAACCTCATGGTCTAGAACGGGCAAGGCCCAAAGGGCCCTCCATCCGGGAAAGAAAGAAAGAAAGAAAAGAAAGAAAGAAAAGAAAAAAGAAAAAGAGAAAAAATAGCAGGAAATTATGGAAAATTGCTAGAAAATCCAGAAAATTATTTGGCTCTGTTTTTAATTTTTCTAGCTTTATTCTCTGCATTTATGAATATTCTTTATGAATTTTGAATTCATTGCTTTATTTAGTATATTGAAAATGCATGGCAATTTATTTTATGCACTTTATGATTTTTGCAACCATTTTCTATTAGATTACACGCAGTAATCTAATGCCGGAATTTTGAAATCATGCAGATGTCCGGCATCGTGAATCTTGAGTTTGAAGAACTGTCCCCGCACGATCAGAACTACCTCACTTGGGCATCGGACGTGAAGATCGTTCTTGGGGGCAAGAAGCTCCGTGCTGCGATTGGTTTAGGGTCCTTGCAGGACGCGCAACCTACCGCCGAGCAGAACGATCAAGCCTTGCACTTCCTCAGGCACCACCTCTCAGTCACTCTGAAGAATGAATATATAGCTGAGGAGAGTGAACTTGAGCTTTAGACTGCACTTCAGAAGCGGTTCAAGAAGCTCAAGTACACCATCTTGCTCCAAGCATAGCAAGATTGGGTCCGCTTGAGGTTTGCAGACTACGTAGCGATGGCGAGTACAATTACCTTGCATGAATTTGTACCAATCTCTCCCTATATGGCAAGAAGATCACTGACGAGGAGAAGATTGAAAAAACTCTCTCCACCTTCCACCCAAATGCTATCCAGAGTGCACGCAGCTATCGTTAGGACGCATACAAGGAGTATAGCGAACTGATTTGTGGAATCACAAGATGATGTTCTACACAAGAACTTCGTCTCTCAGCCACCTGGAAGGGGCATTGGCACAGAAGTCAATACCAATAGCTATAAGGTGAAAAAGCCCACTCATAGAAAGAAGGGCAAGCATGGTGGAAAAGAGAGGTTTCAGGCCAAGGGAAAGTCCAAAGCCCCAGTGAAGAAGGATGACAAGGAAAAGGCGCATGCTAAGCCGTATGGACAGCAGAACCAAATGTGCCTCAGGTGTGGCACTTGGGGACACTAGTCAAAAATATGCCGGGAATCCAAGGAAGTGATCAACGCATATCAGGCTAAGAAGAATGCAAAATAAAACGCCCCAGCAGAGGCGCACTTCGCCAAGATTGGTGATAACGATGCCATGGATGAGGATACCCCACTTGTCTCATCCTCACAGACTAGCCTGGACATCGATGCTGCAGCCAATCTTATGGCAAATGAAGAGAAAACTTCTGTCGATGACATAGAAGCATAAATTAATGCATATTTTACAGATTCCGTTTAATGCATGAATCGCATTATTATTTTTTAGATTATGGTTGTTAGCAAATTTCTTTTGAATAATGAATTGTAAGCTCTAGAAGAGCATACTTCTCTCATGAATAAATATGCAATTTATTTTTTATTCCAGTATTCTTTAATTTGCAAGCAATGTTTGAATTATTTTGCCTCTGTTTAATTGGAATTATTCTCCTTTTTAGAAATTGTGTAGCGCCCAAATGGAGGAGATATGCATTGTTGATAGTGGCACAACAAATACCATCTTAAGAGAGTCCAAATACTTCCAGTCGATCACGAAGAACGCTGGAAAGATTACTACGATCGCAGGAAGCGATTCCTATATAATAGGCTCCGGAAGAGCCACAATTATATTGCCTATAGGTACAATTTTGGTAATTGAAGAAGCCCTTTTGTACCCTGAATCAATGCGCACTCTATGAAGTTTCAAAGACATCCGCGCCAATGGTTTTCACGTAGAAACCAATGAAGAAAATGGCAAAGAATACCTGTGCATTTTGAAGCACGTGGTATGTGGAAAAATGGTATTAGAAAAATGTCCCTCATATGAATCTGGGTTATACTACACGAATATTCATGCACCCGAAGTGTATACTTCCTTGAAGACTATCTTTAAAAGCTCTGAGTTATTTTCTTTATGGCATTGTAGATTAGGTCATCCTGGTCTTAGAATGATGAGGAATATAGTGAACAACTCACAAGGTCATAGCATTAATGTTAAAAATTTCCCGAATCATAAAGATTTCGTGTGCCCTGCATGTGCCACCGGAAAATTAATAACTAGACCCTCTGTCATGAAAGTGCAAAGTGAAATCCCTGCATTCCTGGAACGCATCTAGGGGGATATTTGTGGCCCGATTCAGCCCTTGTCAGGGCCATTTCGGTACTTTATGGTGCTCATCGATGCTTCCTCAAAATGGTCGCATGTATGCTTATTGTTAACAAGAAACCATGCTTTTGCAAAGCTGATCTCGCAGATCATAAGAATTAAGAATGCTTTCCCTGATCATCGTGTGAAGTCCATTAGAATGGACAATGCTGGAGAATTTACTTCAAAGGCATTTGATGATTATTACACCGCAACAGGATAGCGATTGAGCACTCCATCGCATGTCCATACGCAGAATGGACTAGTTGAAGCACTAATAAAGAGGATTAAATTCATTGCGGACCGCTTTTGCGAGTTGTAACTTGCCCAACACTTGTTGGGGACACGCATCTGCACCTGCAGCTCTCATCAATTTCAAACCTTCACCTACAACATCCATTCCCTATGCAACGGTGCACGGGTCATCCGAAAATCTCCTATCTCGTAAAATTTGGTTGTATGGTATATGTTCCTATACCACCCCACAATGATCGCAATGGGCCCTCTCCGCATGTCCGGGATATACGTTGGTTATGAGAGTGCATCCATAATCTGGTATTTGGAACCCATGACTGGAGACTTGCATACAGCCCGATTCACTGATTGTATATTTAACGAGGATCGTTTCCCGTCATTAGGGGGAGGAAATCAACCTTTGGTTGAAAAATGCCGGAAAATCATATGGCATTCCACTGGGATCCCCGCACATGACCACAGCACTAATGAAGCAAATCAAGAAGTCCAAAAGATAATTGATTTGCAGAATTTAGCAAATGAACTACCTGATCATTTTTGTGATCTGAAGGGCGTGGTTAAGTCGCATGTACCCGCAAGAAATGCACCGAGAAAGGTGGAAATACCAAAGAAAATGTAAGGTATCCTCATCCCGCTTAGAGGCCTCAAAGAAAAGAACAGGAAATCTGGCTCCTCAAACCCAAAGTACCCGGAGATATCTGGAGAAAACTGGGCGAGAGGACTTACCACAACCAATCACGAAAATACCCCAAGGAAAGAAGGGGAGCCAGTTGATACCTGGCACTGGAAAGAAGCCGACGGAAAAGGCAATTTCAGACTTGAATCTTCCACTGCAGAAAGCCGCCAGAAATAATGTGTGCGCACACATGGGCGATGAAAAGCTAAAGGAACTTGCCCATGCGATTTGAAATGAAAAGCCGTTGAAAATGAAGCTAATGGATGTTGTCACAGCATATTTGTATGGGAACTTGGATTCGGAGATATACATGAAAGTACTGGAAGGTATTCCTATCCCGAATCAAGACAGAGCAAATAGAAACCTGTACAGTGTGAAATTTGAGAAATCACTGTATGGGCTAAACAGTCAGGAAGAATGTGGTACAATCGCTTGCGCGACTTTCTCTGCAAGAAAGGCTACACGAACAGCGAAGATTGTCCATGCGTGTTTATACAGCGATCCCCGAATAGATTCTGTATAATCTCCGTCTATGTAGATGACTTGAACATCATTGGGACGGATGAAGAAATTGAAGAAGTATGCTCATACTTGAAGTCTGAGTTTGAAATGAAGGATTTGGGTAAAACCAAGTTTTGTTTAGGCTTGCAGCTTGAGCATGTCTAAGGAGGAATCTTGGTACACCAATCATCCTACACGCAGAAAGTGTTGGAAAGATTTGGCTTTGAAAAGGCATATCTTGCAAAGACTCCAATGGTCGAAAGGTCACTCCAAGCAGACCTAGACCCATACAAACCTAGAGAAGAGGGGGAGGAAGTCCTGGGAACAGAATTCCCATATCTGAGTGCAGTTGGAGCGCTCATGTACCTTGCGAATAGCACCAGGCCGAACATTGCGTTCGCTGTGAATTTGCTAGCCCGGTATAGCGCAGAACCCACCAAAAGGCATTGGAAAGGGATCAAGAACATCTTCTGTTACCTCCAAGGAAGCAAAGATCTCAGTTTGTTCTTCAGAAGAAACAATGAACTGAATTTGGTTGGCTACGCGATGCCGGGTACTTATCGATCCGTGATAACCGTAAGTCCCAAACTGGGTATGTTTTCCTATGTGGAGGAACAGCAGTTTCCTGGAAGTCGTCTAAGCAGACACTTGTCTCGACGTCGACAAACCACTCGAAAATCATTCCTTTGTATGAAGCCTCTCGTGAATGTGCATGGCTCAGAAGAATGGTTCACCACATCCAGAAGTCATGTGGCTTGAACATTGAGCAAACTCCCACGATCATCTATGAAGATAATGCAGCTTGTGTTGCTCAAGCACAAATGGGTTATGTGAAGAGCAATTTCACGAAGCACATTAACTCCAAGTTCTTCTATGCTCACGAATCGCATAAGATGAACGAGATCAAGATACTGCATACTAAATCATGTGAAAATCTTGCAGATTTGTTCACTAAATCACTCCCAGCATCTACCTTTGAAAGGTGCGTAAAAGAGATTGGGATGATGAGATTTAGAGAAGTGCAGATTTCAGTGGGAGATATTTCACATACCCCCACATAAATCTTAAACATGAGGTTTGAGTACCCAATATGAATCTCGAAGATTAGCAATTTGAAATTCGGGTGAATTGTACTCTTTTTCCTTAGCAAGTTTTTCATGAAGTTTTTCTTGCATAAGGTTTTAATGAGGCAATTCGTAACGCACAGAAGCGTATGCTATGTACTCTTTCTCCAAGTATTTTTCCCACTAGGTTTTTCTGGAGTTTTAATGAGGCATATGCATCTCGCGGCAAAGAGCCCAAGGGAGAGTGTTGGGAGACCACGTGGCCCACGAAGGCCCACGATGGTCCCTTAGCCGAAACCCTAGGCGACTACTATATAAGGTGGAGGGGGGTTCCCCCATTGTACAAGGAATCAGAAAGCAATAAAGAATTCTCTCGCTGTTCCTCCCTAAACCTGTGTCTCTCTTTCTCTCTCTGTTCTCCACTTCAGATCTGTTCGGGAACCCCGGACTATTCGATAGCAAGGTTCCTTAACAAATAGCACGCCTAGGCACGCGATATATTTCCCGTAGACAAAATTATCTTTTTCACTGATGAAGCTGATCAGTGATTATTCTTCGTAGTACATGGATGACAATTCTTACTGAAAGACCATGTGGAGGTTTATTCAGGTTTGTGATAAGTATTTTGATTAAGTTTCAGTTTGGTATGCTCTGATTTGAGTTTGATTTGAATTTAATTTAAAACTTCAGGCAATTTGAGTCTTTCTCTATTTTTTCGGTGCTACCGGCCATGGTAGCGCGGTGCTACTGAGTGAGCGGTAGCACCGGACCAAATAGCCGGTGTGAAAATTTCAAAAAGAGTGTTTTTATGGGTTCTGGCTGGGCGGTGGTATCGGCCATAGTAGCTCGGTGATACCGGGCGAGCGGTACCACCGGTCCTTTAGAGCGGTATAAAAATTCTAGAAAAGATGTTTTCTGGTGCTGGCGTAGAGCGGTAGCACCGCCCAGTTTGAGCGAATATGAATTTTTATGAATTTCATCGCATATCTTTTAGGACATTTCTGTGTAACGTCTTTGTGAGGCAGAGGATGATCGGGACTAGACGAGGAGCGTTGGAGGTCCAGACAGTCAAATATCACTAGAAAATGATCAGAGACGGAATCGGTGCAAGCCAAACAAGACAAGTAACGGATGATATGCTAGCTAGAAGCTGTTTGGATCAATCAGGGCCGTCGAATCGCTGTCTAGTTGATAGGATAGCGGGTCTAGTTAGTATGCTTTGAAAACCGTGTAAGAAAACCCGATTTGTATGGATGGTTTTGGGTTAGTCTTTATATGGCTGTATGAGTGGGTCAATTCTAACCCTTGATAGAGTGCCCTAGGGTTGAGGAACTCATATAAGAGTTGTAGGTAGCCCAAGAGTAGTATAAATAGACGGGGACGGGTGGCCTTCCTCCTCTTGAAGGTTTTAGAGGTTTTGTGCTCATTTGAGCTTTGCCCACTTTGTTGTGAGGCTTTGTAAATCTCCCTTCCAGAAATGCAAATTATTTTCTCTTATGCTTGAATTTATTTTACATATTTAAATTTAGCATTTAAATTCTACATTTACATTCTTGCAATTTACATTCCCATAATTTAGATTTGCCTCCCCTCCTTCTACATGTTTTTTGATTTACCTCCTGTCATTCTAAAATGATTACGATTCTTATGCCGAGGATATTGATTGATGGATGAATCTCTCTTTAGATCATATCCCAATCATCTAGGCAATCCATGCGTTCTTCTTGCAAGAAACCGGTTTTTTGCATTTTTGAGTGAATGATATTGTAAATCGAGTTTGTGGAAGTTGAGACTTGTGCTTTTACTTGCTGTGACTTGTGGGAAGCTATCCAAGATCATCTTGATTATTAAAATCCCACGAGTAAGGCCTGAGATCATATCCCAATCATCTAGGCAATCCATGCGTTCTTCTTGCAAGAAACCGGTTTTTTGCATTTTTGAGTGAATGATATTGTAAATCGAGTTTGTGGAAGTTGAGACTTGTGTTTTTACTTGCTGTGACTTGTGGGAAGCTATCCAAGATCATCTTGATTATTAAAATCCCACGAGTAAGGCCTGAGTCGATTTCTTGGGTTCTTATATATACTTGGTGTGTTCTTCCTTCGTGAGCAAAAAGGTCAGAACTTTGACGCCAATTCTCGCGATTGATGGTTGAAATGAGTTCCTGACATACCCAGGATCATATCTACCAAGTTTCGGGAGTTTTTGTTTAGCCGATTAAAAGATTCCTCAAAATTTGCTTTTAGGCCGTGTTGGTTTTAAAACTGCTCTTGAGCCCGGTACTACTGCTCTTCCTGCGGTGCTACCGGTCTTTGGTGCTACCGGATCCTGTACGATAGCACCAGCCACATAGGACAAAAGGCTCTTTTTGATCGGCTCCTCTTGTATGTTTTTCTCACAGACTTGTTTGGATTATTTTTAACGAAAATTTTTAAGTTGCTATCATTCACTCTCTCTATTCGCCATCTCGATCTTTCACTTACTCTCAATTGAATGCCAGCCAGCAGCAAAAGAGAAAATAAACTGATTGGTAAAAGTGGGATACTGATGAGACGCCGGTTACAACAACACACCACAGGAGCACGAGATGAAGAAGCTAAAACTGAAATTACCATACTACACTGGACGACAAGGTGTTCATATAAGCGCTCCAAAACTCCACTGACCGGCGGCAGAGCTTGCAAGCCCGGCAATGGTCCTCCGCCGTGCAGCACCTGCCTATAGGTTCATATTCAGATCCACGATGCTCGGCGCAGCGGATCTCGATGTGGTCGCAGGTGGCATCGGTTGGGCGTTGGGGACGGTCTGTGCTGGCATGGGATTCAGTGACCTGATGGCTGAGCTAACCGCCGGAGCTGGAATCTCTACACGGCCACCACCGGCGGCCGGGCGCACAGCGGTGGGCTGGATGGCTGGCGTCGGACGCAACCAAACCAGTTGGTCCAGTTCAGACAGCACATCGTTGGGCATGTACTGCATGGTGAGAATGAAGTGTTTCGGGTCCGTGCACACTGCTAAAGGCGCCGGCGGTGCTGCCAGCGCGAGCGAGGTTGCACTAGTTTGCGCTGGAGCGGGCGGCAGTGGACCAATGAAATTCTGGTAGGTGAACCCAGGAGGAGGGACAAGCCCGGGTATGTCGGACGAGTCGAAGGCGAACATCCGGCAGCAATGGATGCAGGACACGGGATTGCCACCACCCGGGAGTTCCACCAGCGGCAGGACGCTTTCGTGGAGCCCATGGCTGATCAGGGGTACCATGGTGATCGGCAAGGCGTCGAGGATGGGGAGGCCCTGGCTGCACGGCGGCGCCACAAGTACCCTATGGACGCTGTCCTGCCTTACCGGCCGTGCCACCGGCAAGGCACCGATGATCCCCTGCTGGCTTACCGGTCGAGCCATCGGCACGGGACCCTTTCCGCTCGGGGGCTGGGGCGGCGCCGCCCGACTGAAAAGTCCCTGGATTACCTGCAAGCCTGACAGCGCCCTCCGTTGTGCCAGTGCTCGCGCCGGCGCCGTCGCGGATGAGGAGGCCATCGCCGCAATTGCCACGGAGCTGGAGCCGCTGCTCGTCGCCGGCTTGCTCTCCATGTGACTTTACCTAGCTAGCGATTGGGGCGCTCGCGAAGGCCGCGGTGTTCAGAACTAATTAACGGAAGGCTCTCGCTTCTCGTTGCTGTGGGGCGAGCCATCCCTATGTTGTTGTCATGGTATTTATCTATACCCCTTTATAATGCACCTAAGCGATTTTTTCTATGTCCACCTAAATAATGCACCTCATTAGAGATGGCCCAATGTTCGTGCACCCAGCATAACGTCCCCAAAAACTTGCATTCATCAAAATGAACGTCTCAGATCTTTCCTCAGTTTTACTCACCCACATCTGATGGCCATTATTTAGTGTGTCTAATC
The DNA here is from genome assembly GCA_036346275.1 of Otatea glauca. Taxonomy (NCBI): domain Eukaryota; kingdom Viridiplantae; phylum Streptophyta; class Magnoliopsida; order Poales; family Poaceae; genus Otatea; species Otatea glauca. Next base: position 18,989,042 of record CM070722.1, read on the forward strand.
ATCCCTGTGGCCCACAACAGACCTCCCCCACCTATATATTTGGAAGGAGAGCGAATCAAACAAGGAAATAAATAAAGAGGATCCGCATGCAAGGAAACCAGACTTGAATTTTTTACTAACCAAAATTGTACGTACTACATATTTAGAAGGAGGGTGAATCAAACAAGAAAATAAACAGGGAGGATCCACATGCAAGGAAACAAGACTTGGATTTTTTATTGTCCTCACATTGTGATCGTACTTTTTTTCCGAATATGACCCTTTTCAAGACTTTTTTACGGATCTAGCCCCATAAAGCCTAATTTGGTATACGGAGAGCGTTGAATTTTTATTTTATTTTTATCTAAGGAACCAACTGTCTGCGTGAGTCTTTGCTTAATTTTTCAATTTTTCTCGCGGAACCAAATAGAAGCGAGCCTTTATTTAAATTTTATCTTTTTTCCTTGCGGATCCAAATGATCGGAGCGCATTTATTTTCCATATTTTTCCGAAATCATCCCTGTAGCCCACAATAGACCTTCCCTCACCTCCAGCATCAACAAGGAAAAGGAAACAAATGTCTTGGAATCAATGAAAAGGAAACAAACGTCCTCGAAAAGGAAAGGACCGTACATTACGTGCTGGAAAAAGAAAACCGGGAGATGGGGCAGCGCGGCCGGGAGAACGCAGGTCTACAATGGCTCCACGGTCGCTATCGGTGGCTTTGCCGACGCGGCGAGGTTGTTGGTCAGCGACCTCGCAGCCACCGTGCCTCGGCAAATTTATAATTTAAATTTTTTTGAAAATAATTTTATTAAGTACAAAATAATCGAAAGTTTTTTTGAGAATGTTTCTAGAATTTTTTAACCTAATGTGCTATCTTTTCAAAAATCCTTCTATATTTAAAAAAATGAAGGCAACTCACTGTAGCTTCTTCTAGTCAGCAGCCTGCACTGCAGAAGCTTCTTCTCTTCCTCCCCATTAAAGCAAGAAAGAAGCTCCAAAGCTCCATCAATCCCGCACCAAATCTCCTCTTTCCATCTATGGTGTTAATTCTCCAAATTTCGTCTTTGTATTGCCAAAATTTCCTCCCAATCTGATTTGATCCCAAATTATGGTTTCCATAAATATGCTTGTTTCGGGCTATAAAAGCCGTGAGCTCTCCTCCACCCTATCGCATTGCGTAAATCCCCAAGTGCTCCCTCTTGTAAAGATCGCGGATTTTGGAGGTAACCCAAGCCATCACCGTCATCTTTCCGTGAAATTCACATAGCAATAAATCCTCCCCATGAGCGCCGGTGATCTCGCCGCACCATCTTGACCCACTGCGACCCGGCCACCACCGCCTTCCATCCCCTTGCGCTGCCAAGCCAGAGAGCACGTGTGCTCTCGTGGAAGCTACAAAAAAATAATCTAAAATCGTAAAATTCTTTTTTCTTTCTCTTTCTTGATTTAAAATCTTTTGGGAGCCCGTTTTCGCCCATTCGACCTCCATTTAGTTTTGTTTTTCTTTCTAAATTCATTTAAGATTCTAAATTTCTCTTTTATTATTAAGTGTTGTATTCATACTTATCTTCTCATTTAATTGATAAGCGGGGTACTGCCGTCGTAGCGTTAGCACAGGCACTATACTAGTACACAAAAGTGAAGGAGGTGAGGTCATAATAGTTAATTTTTTCCACAGGAGCATATCTTGGAAACATTCGTGTAAGTAACGGAATTTTTTTTAAATAATACATTTTTTATTTATAATTGCATAAATATACAACGCAAAAAAAATTTGCAAAAATGTACCCCTATCGCCTTTGGTTGGGCGACAGGGGCTAGTCGCCCTGCGCCAATGCGAGTTTGCCACCGGTCAGCCCATGTCGCCATTTGGCAGGGCGACATGAACAAAATCTAACTCCCGTTGGGCGACATGCGCGCGGCGGCCCCCTTGTCGCCCTACCAAATGGTGACATGAGGCAGCATAAAAGCAGCCGATCGACCGAGAAGAGGCAGAACGCAGAGAGAAAGAAAAGGGTGAGGAGAGAAAAGAGAAGAAAAGAAGAGGAAGAAGAGCGACGGCTTCGCAGGTAAATTTTTTACGCTTTATTTTATGTAGTTTAGGGTTAGGGTTAGGGTTAAGGTTAGTGTTAGGGTTAGAACTATTTAGTTTCGCGATTTTTTTGTTTAGTGTTTAGGGTTAGATGTAGATAAATATAGTGTTCATATTTTTAGTAATTTAGTGTTTAGGGTTAGGATGGCCGACGAATAAACCCCGGTCCAAATCTGAAGTAATTATGTACGTAAAACATACAATTATCTGCGTTGTACATACACTCAGTTGATCTAGTTATTTTTGCGATTTATTTTGTGTAGTGTTTAGGGTTAGATCTAGTGAAATGTAGTATTTATTTTGTTTAGTGTTTAGGGTTAGATCTTATTAAATGTAGTGTTTATTTTGTTTAGTGTTTAGGGTTGTATTCTGTGTAATTTGTAGCAACATCCGATTTGTTTAGTGTGTAGCAAGAAATCATGGTAGTGTTTAGCAACAAAATGTAGTTGAATCTAGTTATATTTTTAGTAATTTAGTCGGTTTGTGGAAACGCTTGTACATAGTTGTTTCTACTGAATAATAATATGTTATTCTGGCTTTTAGAGATATATGTCGGTAGATATGTTTTTTACATTGTTAGGGCTGTAGATGTTTTTAGAAATACAAGTGCATTGATGAATATTTGTAGTAATGTAGATATTTTTCATGAAAGTGCGGATATACATACTTATAGTTTATGATGACTTTTTACGAAGAGTAATTAATTTGTGTGTTAATGAATAGGTTCGCAGATATGTCGAACGAGTTCCTTTTAGAATCTTTTATAGAGAAGGGTTGTCATGTATGGTTGGAGGGTGCGGATGTGAGTAACTTTCAGATGTGGATAGAGGTTTAAGTAGGGTCAAGAGCGTACATTTCTTCTTTGTGTTGAATTGGTTGTGTTACGTTTGGATGGAACAAGAGAAGTGCTAGCTAAAGTTATCTTGCCTTTGCACCATGCGAGATGATCCTGCTTATTGGGAGTTAGTTGAGTTGAAGGAACTGCAGCTTGGAGGTCATATGTGAGGCGAACAACGTGGATGGTGTCGGTGCTTTTATTGCAAGCGTATGAAAGAGTTGTTGCCCATGACACCCACTACTGGCGCCGGTGAGTGTAGTGAGCCTCAAAATGAGTTCACTTATGGCGACAATGAAATTGGAGAGTCTAGCCGGACCGCATGTTCGGGGTTGCAATGAGGATATTGGCTACAGACTGGTGAGCAAGTTGAGATTGGGGATGATGATGGAAACATTGGGCAAGATGTGCGGGGGCAAGTAGACGAAGGTGAGGAAATTGAGGAAGTAATAGCACATATGGAAGAGGAAGACCTTGAATATGAACAAGTAGAAGTGGAAGGCAGCGATAACTTCGGATGAGGAAGATGAAGATGTTGAGCCACTTGTGCCAAAGTGATTGGAGCACACATCAATTTAATAACACAGTTGTGAATGAAGGCAATGATACACCTTGGCAGTATAGCGACAATGAGGTGAGACCTAACAGCATGTACCCCACAAAAGAGGCAGTGCATGATGCTATCAAAGATTGGGCCTTATCACTAAGAAGAACTTTCAGGGTTAAGAAGTCCACGCCAACCTGCTACGACGTGGTGTGCGAGATGCAGGGGTGCCCCTGGAGAGTGCACGCATACAAGTCAAAATGGGGCACTCACTGGCTATGTTCGAAGGTTGAACAACATAGTTGTATGGTGAGAAACCACAGTGGCTCACAGAACTGTCTTACGGTATATCGCGAGTGTCATGTACCCGAGATAGTTGAGAACTGAATTTTGAGCCCGTGCTATTATCCGAGCAATTGAGAACATTTCATACACAATTAGCTACGAGAAGGCATGGCGAAGCGGCGAAGGCCTTGGAAATGAGATTTGGGAAATTTGAAGACTCGTACCATAATCGCCCGCAAGCTCGCCGGGGCATTCGGGAAGAAATCTGGTACTTTTTATGATTATCGGGATCGTCCGTCAAGGAAGTGGCGAACAAGAGGCATCTCAAGAGAGTTTTCTTCGCATTCGAGCATGCATTAGGCGTTCTATCACTGCCGTCCATTGTTGTGTGTGGACGGCACATTCTGACCGGGAAATACAAAGGACAAATAATGATACAATTTGTGGCGTCGACGCGAACAACCAGATTCTCGCATGTTGCCTTTGCCTTTGTTGAAAGCGAACTATGAGAGTTGGTGTGGTTCTGCGAACTTGAAGATCGGGTGGTGAAGACTCGCCAACATGTGTGCATACTCATGACAGCATCTTTGTTGCGCTTATTGCCATCGACGCTTGCAAGCAGGGAAGAGGAGCCATTTCTGGACTGACTTGCGAGCCGATGGTGCATGAGGCATTTGGGCGCGAACTTCTATAAGCGGTTCAAGAACAAGGAACCGATGAACATGTTCAAGAGGCTATGTAAGCGTAACCAAGATAGCAAGTTCCGTACTCTTTGGAAGAATCTTGATGAGCTAACAAAAAACACAAAGAGACTACCAAGCGATGCAACACGGGAGCAGCGAGCCTTTATTCCCTCGGCAACAAAGATGAGGCGACGAGTCGTAAATCGCGAGCAAAGGCCGATCAAATGTTTCTGACCGGATAAAGCACGAGCCCAAAGAGAAGTGGTCATTGTTACATGACACACATGGTGCTAGATACGGTGTCATGACGACCAACTTGGCGGAGGTGTACAACTGGGTAATGAGAGGGATGAGGTGTCTCCCATTGGTAGGAATTGTCGAGGGAGTGTTGCGGGGTACAACCAAGTATTTTGTGGATAAGCATAAAGCTGCTGAAGTAGTAATGAGAGATGAGAATGCCTTGTACTCAAGCATGATAAGTAAATACATGGATGAGAAGAGTAATAAGGCGGGCAAGCATAGAGCTATCAAAGTAGGTGCACGGACACTGCGCTTCGAGGTGATATGCAGAGATAAAGGATGGCGGGGAACAAACCAGAAGGTTATTGTCGGGACCCGAATTTGCAAATCCGGACCCTCTGTGTATACCGCACTAGTCGAGGATCACGCTAGTGCACACAGCTCAACATAGATGCTATCATAGTCACACACAAATAAATATAGCATAAACTTCATTAATTAATAATAATGTTGTCTTACATGAATAATGCCTCACGGGGCTTAAAAAAAGTATCAATGAAAGCGTGGAAATAGAATAAGCGCAGTGGCGCTCGATTCGCCACGAGCAACCGACGAGGCTCGGACCTAAGCATTCGCATCCAAATAATCCTCATCCATGGTGGCGTAGATTCTTCCTCTTACGAGTTGTTGTTGATGGGGTGAGTACATAAAGCACTCAACAAGTTGTGCAAAATAATGCAAGTCTAATATTCTATATGTTTGGCTTAATCCAAAGGAATGGCTAGTAAGGGTATTTTGCAATAAGCGACATTTAACAAGAATACAATAAATAGATTGGAAAGCGATAAAACAAATATAATTAATAAATTCAGATTTCAAAATACACCAAGTTTCCAATCCTAAATTAATTTTCCACTTTCCATGGCACCTTGCCATCCCAACAAGTTTTGTTTAACAAAAGTCTAACCCTTAACTGTAATTCCGAGCATTGCCCAATACCAGTGAGCACGGCTATTCGAATAGATTGTACACTCTGCAGAGGTTATGCACTTTACCCACACGATACAACCAAACACCACCAAGGCGAGTGATCATAACAAAGCCTTTACAATGCTACACCTAGACCCATCTTCGCTCGCTAAGGTTTCAACATTGAAGGGTTAAACCACCACAACAGGCCCCCTCTTGCGCCATGTGAGTTAAACGTAACCGGGACTCACTATTCACCACGACAAGATCAAATCTAGGTTTCACAAATTATTCACTAAGGTCATCCCATTCCGGACATGTGGTTGCAAGAGAGACTCAGTCAAAGGCTTGCAAGGTTAAGTCCTTAAGGTGATTAAGGCAAGACTTCCACATACCCCGCCAAACTGGCCCACCTTGGCACACCGCCTTGCCACTTGCCTCAATCTAAAATCATTACCACCCCAGTTGATTACCAAGCACCACATGCCATCAACATTTCAATCCCGATGTGTGACCTCCTCGCCACGACAACTTGATATCATTGTGTGACAACACATGACACACCAATTCATAAACATTGTTCCATATTCCATTAGTCAAGATTAAGTATCGACATTCGGACACATGTGATGACGTGGCATGGCTAAGCAATCTATGACGATCTAACTAGCCCATGTTGATTATCAACTATAATTCCACATCCTAGGGTGACAAATAGATCATGGCATATAATTGACAAGGTATGGTTTAATTCAAATAGGCATATTATCTAATTCCCAGATTAATTGAAATCATTTATACACATAAAATATCATGCATAAAGTTTAAAAGACAAAATAGTAATTTGGTGAAAATTAGGTGCAACATGATCAAAGCACAACTTGCCTTGGAGTAGGTGCTGGTCTTGATCTGAGCTTGGGTCTTGGGCGACGAATCTTCTTCCTGATCACCGAAAGGTTCAACGTCTCACGCTAAACGATGCCAAAATAGCAAATAAACACCAAACCAGAGAGCAACCAAACTCCAAAAATAAAATAAAATTCACCAATAAATAGATCTTGATTTTACAAATTTTTAGAAATTTGAAACACTCAAATCCGAGTTAAAATGCAAAAGATATAGCCTTTTGAAGTTTGAATAAATCAAAAATACGAAAATAGAATTTCGATTTTTACGAATTATTTTCTATTGGAAAAGATTTTATTGCGCAACGCCGACGTCAGCCGACTCGGACCAATCGGCGCCGACCGTCGCTGGTCCATGGACTCGGTCCACGGAACCGCCTCGTCCACCGTGGGCGCGGCCACGGCGCCGCACCACGCACCGACACGCGCGCAAGCGCGATCGATTAGCTGCGACGCCCTTCGTGCGATGCTCGACACGGCGCGCGCATCTGCGCGACGATCGGACGGCTAACGCTCTATCGCACACGCGGCGCGATCTCACCCGAACAACCCCGATCCAACGGTCACGCTTACCCGAAGCCGCGGCGCAGCGGCGTGGCTCGATCTGGATGGTCCGCCGAGATCCGACGGCCGCGGCGGCTTCAGCACAGGCGATGTCGCGGCGGCGCTGAGTTCCGGAGACGAGGACGACGACGACCCAGACGGCGTTCGGCTCTGCCGGCGACGAAGAGGTAGTTGCTCGGTGCGGCTCGGCGTGGCGAACCAGCTGGAACCCACACGTCGAGCGGCGGCTTGACGCGGCGGAACGGCGAGAAATGAGCGGCGGCGCTAGAAAACTACGGCGAGCTCTCGGCTAAACGGCGGTGACTCAGCGGCGAAGGCTAGCATCGGCGGATGCGCTCGGGATGAGGAACCTCGGTGTGCGGGCTGCGGCTTTATAGCCTCGGCATGCGCGCTAAAGCGGCAACCCTAAATCACGCGGCGGCGACGGCGAGCGGCGACGGATTCGGAAAACCGAATCGGAGACGAAGGCTGACAGCCGTCCGATTTGCAACGAGCGGCCAGGATTAGATCCGAAGTGATACGATCCGATCCGCTCTTTCCAAAATCAACGGGCGAGATCTAAACTTACCAAAACAACGCGAAACGATCCCGACCGCTCGATCTCAATCCAACGGCCGAAGGCGCTAGGGTTTCGCGAAAGGAGACAGCCGTCCGATCTTCATCCAACGGCCACGCGCGAGGCGTGAAGCGGTGATCGGGCCGCCGCGTCGATGGGCGCTGCGCGACAAGATCTTGGGCTTGGCCCGATCTTTCACTCGATTTTCAAAAGCTTTTTGATTTAAAATAATTCCCGAAATTAGATTAATCTACTTTAAGCAATTAAAATATCAGGAAAAATCCCAGAAAATTCTCATAAATACTTTGAGACATTCTGAGCACAAATAAAATATTTTTGGTAAAACTTTATATTAACTTTATCTATATATATTTAGTTTTCACAAAAGGTTCAATATACTTAATTAAATTCAATTCAATTAATTTCTGGAAAAAAAATCCAATAAATTCAGAAAATCACCAAAAAGCATATGAGCGAAATTATAAGCCAAATTTTTGGGATGTTACAAACCTCCCCCCTTAACAGAATCTCGACCCCGAGATTCAAGGCTGACTAGGAAATAGGTTTGGAAATTCGACTTGGATCCTCTTCACGCTCCCAAAGTTGCTTCATTCTCAGAATGGTTGCTCCACTGAACTCTGCAAAAGCGAACTGACTTGGTCCTGGTCTTGCGGTCCATAACATCCAGGATTCTGATTGGTTGCTCCTTGTAGGTCAGATCTTTCTGCAATTCAATCTCTCCCAAAGGCGTCTGCTCCGCTGGCACCCGAAGACACTTCTTGAGCTGTGACACATGGAACACATCATGCACGCTGCTAGTGATCAAGGCAATTCTAATCGATAAGCAACCTCCCTCGATGGCTCAAAATTTTGAGCGGTCCAACATATCTTGGGGCAAGCTTCCCTTTAACGTGGAACCTTTTAACTCCTTTCAGAGGGGTAACCCTAAGATATATGAAATCATCAGGTTCGAAGCTCAAATCACGGCGTCGATTATCTGCATAACTTTTTTGTCTTGATTGCGCGATTTTCAACCTGTCTCTTATCATGGCAACTTGCTCTTGACTTCCTTGAGAATATTAGGGCCAAATATCATCGTTCCCTGTCTCATTCCAATTCGGTGAAATCAGACAGCACGACCATATAAAGCTTGAATGGCGACATCGCAAACTAGCTCAGTAATCGTTGTTATAATCGAACTCTGCATATGGCAAACACTTATCCCATGATGTAGTATAGGCTAATGCACAAGCCCTTAGCATATCCTCCAATTTGATTTACCCTTTCGCTTGACCATCGATCTGCGGATGATATCTTGTCTTTGAAGTTCAAGCAGCGTTCCCATAGCTTCATGCAATTTATCCCAAAATCTCGAGGTGAACTGGTACCTCTATCGACACTATTTTCTTTGGTACACCATGCAAACACACGACTACGGCTATGTATAGTTACGCTAACCGGTCTCTGAGTAAGTGGTCTTGGTGGAATGAAGTGAGCAACTTTGGTCAATCGATCCACGATAACCCATATAGAATCATACCCATTTTGAGTTCTTGGCAATCCGGTGGCGAAATCCATACCGATTTCTTCCACTTCCATTCAGGGACTTTTAGCGGTTGTAGCAAACCTGCTGGTCTCGATGTATTGCCTTAACTCTCGGCATACATCGCACAAGGCAACGTGCTCGGCGACTTCAAGGCTTCATATTCGCCACCAAAACCTCTCCTTTAAGTCTGGTACATCTTAGCGCTTCTGGATGAATTGAATACTTGGAATCATGAGCCTCTTCCAAAATCAACTGCTTAAGTTCTAGTCATTTGGCACACAAATCGACCCTTGAACCACATGGTACCTTGGTCGTCCACGGTAAAGTCCTTTGCTAATCCTTCATCCTTTTAGCCTTGATTCGGTTGACTTTCTCATCATCTTTTGTCCTTCCCGAATTTGATCTTGAGCATTGGCTTCACTTCCAGCAACTAGGAATCCTTCTAAAACTACTTCCAATTTTAAATTTTGCAATTCTACTGCCTGATTCATTGTCCTTCTGCACCATCATATTCGCCACGTAGCTCTTGCGACTTAAGGCATCGGCTACCACATTTGCTTTTCCTGATGGTAATGAATTCCCATGTTATAATCCTTGATTAATTCCAACCATCTCCTTTGCCTCATATTGAGATCTGATTGAGTGAAAATATATTTCAAACTCTTATGGTCCGTATATATCTCACATCTATTTCCAATGAGATAATGACGCCACAATTTCAAGGCATGCACCACGGCAGCCAATTCCAAGTCATGCGTAGGATAATTTCCTTCATGCGGTCTTAACTGCCTTGACGCATATGCGACCACTTTACCCTCTTGCATCAATACGCATCCAAGACCCTGTCTTGACGCATCACAGTATATATCGAAGCTGTTCTGAACATTAGGCAAAACCAACACTGGGGCTGTTGTTAAACGCTTCTTTAATTCCTCAAAACTCTTATCACAATCTGGCGTCCATGAAAATTTCTTTTCCTTTTTCAATAACTGAGTAAGAGGTCTAGCAATCGTCGAAAATCCTTCTATGAACCGGCGATAATATCCTGCCATTCCCAGAAAACTTCGGACTTGAGTGACAGACTTTGGTTGCTCCCAATGCAACACTGCCTCCACTTTGCTTGGGTCGTGACAACTCCTTCTGCAGATCATGACATGACCGAGAAATTCCACCTTTTCCTTCCAAAAGTCGCATTTCTTGAATTTAGCATCAAATTGTTGCTCACGCAGACTTTTCCAACACTAGCCTCGGATGATTTGCGTGCTCTGCTTGGTCTTGAATATACCAAAATATCATCTATGAACACAACAACAAACTTGTCCAAGTATTCCATGAAAATCTTATTCATCAAGTTCATGAAATAGGCTGGCGCATTGGTCAATCCAAAAGACATGACCGTGAACTCATAATGTCCGTATCTTGAAGAAAATGCGGTTTTTGGAACATCTTCCGTCCGAATCTTTAGTTGATGATATCCGGACGAAGGTCTATCTTGGAGAAAACTCGGCTCCTCTCAAGCTGGTCGAATAGATCATCAATCCTTGGCAGCGGATACTTATTCTTAATCGTCACTTCATTAAGTGCACGGTAATCAATACACATTCTAAGGCTTCCATCCTTTTCACGACAAACAAAGCTGGCGCTCCCCATGGCGGCGAACTTGGTCTTATAAAACCTTTCTCTAATAACTCGTCGATCTGTTTCTTCATCTCTACTAACTCATCGGTAGGCATCCGGTAAGGTCTTTTTGCTATTGGTGCTTTGTACGGTACTAACTCAATGACAAACTCGATGTCACGGTCTGGCGGCATTCTGGCGGATCCTCCGAAATACATCCGGATATTCTTTGACCACCGCACGTCCTCAATCTTGTGGCTTTCATGCTATTAACCATTAATTGACCCTTGCGAACGATGTCGCTCGAATTCCACCTTTTCTCTGTAGGGCTCTCAATGGATACAACCCTTCACCACAATCCAATACCGTCTTATGCTTGGTTAACCAATCCATACCAAGGATAACATCTAAAACTTGGGCATCTAGAATAATTAAGTTCGCTAGGAACTCTACCCGTTAATTATCGACTTTACCCCAAACATCCAATATTAGATCTTAACTCGGATCACGGGGCTTGAACTAGCATCACACACTTGAGATTTTCATGCTTAAACCATTTTTAGATGCAAAAGCTCGAGAGACAAATGAATGTGAAGCTCTGAATCAAATAATCTTTATTGCAGTCGAGTTTACCAAAACTTACCCAATCGACGTCCGATGCTTCTGGGCTCCATCGGCGGTGATGTGGTTGACTCGCCTCGAATAGTAGCTTGAGCGTCACTCCTGCTGTCCGGCTCCTCGATTCGCTCCGTCATCGGTGCCTTAGCGGTGTCGTTCCAAGGTTGAAACGCATGCGGCGTGATTCCTCCTTTCGGGGACATCTATTAGCATAATGCCCACTCATTGCAACTATAGCACCTTCGGCGGTATTCTTGCACTCCCCTTGAGCATTGTTACCTTGGGCGGCGTCGATAACCTTGTCACGATGGTCGCGGTGCGGTGTTCTTGGCTTGTTAACGACTTGTGGTTGGAACCTAGCAAACCGCTGCGGGTCATCCTCATTCGTAGGTGGTTAGGCGTCCACAGGTTAGTCATCAAGCGTTTGCGATTTTCCCAAGCTCCTTGCGCTTATCCTCGAGAATCAAAGCCTTGTTTACCAATTCTTGGAAATCGGAAAAGTGTGGGTGTCGGCCCACTTGCAGCCCGAGTTTAGTCCTTTCATGAAGCGGGGTGTCTAGCCTTGTCCGTCGCTACATCTTCGAGGAGCATAGCGTGCTAAGCGTGTGAATTTGTTCAAGTAATCACCACCGGTTGGCCTCCTTGCTTAAGCGCCTGAATTCTTCCTTTTCAGTCCATCATTCCCTGCAGTACGTGGTGCTCGCGAAAGGCCGTTGCGAACTCTTCCCACGTGATTTCCATGGGTGCCTCATGAGTATACGATGGTTCTCCCACCATTCTGCATTTGTTCCTCTAGGCGATGGGATGCGTAAGAACCCTCTCATGCCCTTCACATTGTGTGATGTACAACTTCCTCTCAATGGTTCTCGACCAATCATCGCTTCCAAGGGTTGGCGTTGCGAGAATGTTGGCGGTCGGGTCCTCATGAAGTCGACAACTTGGAGTAAGGACGAGGCCCGCCATTGTTATTCTCGTGGGTTGTTGGCTCGCACCATATTGGTCAT